>CM050176.1:2820475-3150475 GCA_027410445.1 Discoglossus pictus | reverse complement strand
ATTAGAACAACTCATACCCATCAATCCTACCACTGGGACTTTCTACCTACTGCCAAACCAGGCAACCCAGGGAGACCAATAGTTACAGGTATGGACACACTGACTGAACAGATAAGTGGCTTTGTTGAAAACATCCTTAAACCATTAGTTAGTAACACTAGTAGCTATATTCAAGACACCACTGACTTTCTCAACAAACTTAGTCCGCTTAAGTACCTACCTGCTAACATACTACTCGTCACCATGGATTTAGAGTCTCTTTACAGCAACATCCCACAAAAAGATGACGCTGAGGCATGCTTCAAGTTTCTTTCAACACACAATCAAAATCATAAATAGTTTAGCAATATTATCAAAGTTATATTTATTTTGATTGTGTGTTGAAAGAAACTTAAAGCATGCCTCAGTGCCATCTTTGTGTGGGATGTTGCTGTAAAGAAACTCTACATCCATGGTGACGAGTAGTCTGTTACAGGTAGACCTTTAACCTGACTGAGTTTGTTGAGAAACTATGTGCTGTCTTCTATATAGCTATTCTTGTAAGTAACTAGTAGTTTAAGGATGTTTCAACAAAGGCATTTCTATTTAGTCAGCATGTCCATACCTGTAATTATTGGTCTCCCTCTGTTGCATGGTTTGTGGATCTTTGGCAGCATGTAGAAAGTCCCAGTTGTAGGATCGATGGGTATGAGTTGATCTAATTCTTGCTTCATTTTTTAGGGAATTGTATATTCTTCTATAGGATCCTTGTTCAATTTTTTGTACTAGGTGTTGTTAGACCGTTTCCTGTTGTCTTTATTTATGCAGTCTAGAGTGTTTATAACAACAACTACACAATCTTTATCTGCTGACTTGATGGTGATGTCGCGGTTGCTATTTAAACCCTTTATAGCAGCTCTTTTTGATGGAGAAGTCTCTCTTTTGTGTTGTTACAACAGATACAGCTCTTAAGTAAAAGCTTTCTATTTAATTGTTAAGTTTAAGGTTTCCATCTAGGTGGTAGCTTGAAATGTGTGTTTTAATTTTTTGTAATAATCTAATTATGTTGGTGTATGTTCCTTTTTGTGAAAATAATCTGGCAGTCTCAGCCTACTGAAGAATTCTTCTATGTCGAGTACAGTTGTAATTTAATCTGTTTTATGTTTGGACAGACCCTAGATATATGGTTGTGTCAGTTGGTAGTTTGAGAGGTTTATCATTCCTGTGTGTTTTTTTTTTTTTAAATCTTTGGTTGTTGGCAATATAATTCATGGCTATATTTGCTCTCTATTCTTGTACCTGGCATCTGTTGCTGTGTTGAGAAAGGCAGCTGCATTTTTTATTTTTCTCTTTTACAAGGTAATTTTGCTGTTTTTGTTGAGATGTTTGGCTTGTTGTGCCCCCGTAGTGGTTGAAGGAGGCATACTTTTTGGTGATTTTAGATGGTGTTTCTTTATATAAAAATAATGGATCAGGTTGTTTCTTAGTTTTTCATTTGTGTGTCTGCAGAGATTTTCAGCATATACTGAACGACGCGGAGGCTGCACAGGCTCCCTGGGTCAGCCTGTAGCGTCACGTGACCCAGCGGAGCTTTTTAAGGCTATTAGCCAATCAGGAGCGTCGGGGGGCGTGTCGGAAGCCCGTTTCGCGCCATTGAACACAGCAGCGCGGTCTCCCGACTGGAATGGACGGAGGTCTGAGGTCCTGCAGCTAGAACTAAAGTAGGAAGGTTTAATTACTGAGATTTCACCCCAGCTTAACAGCATATAAGGGGATATCACTGTTGAGGCTATCTTTGTCCGTTTTTGTGTTTTTTCCTCCTCCGTTTTTGTGTGTGTGTGTGTGTCCTTGTCTCCCTGTGAGTGTGCTGTGTCTGTGTGTGTTCCTGTGTCTGTGTGTGCCTGTATTTCTGCTTGTTGTTCCCCCTGTTTGTTCCCCTGTTAGCATTTAATATGGATCCAGAAGGCTTAGAGGCCTTACTGGCTGAGGTTAGGACCCGTGCCTTAAGCCAAGGGGTCAGGTGGGTGCAGGACAGGCTGGGACCTCCCATGCCTTCTGCGCTTGGAGCTCAGCACATTGTACAGGAACAGCCTGCGGTGGCTGGTGTCCTAGCCAATTCTGATGCCTCCAGGGAAATTTTTTCCCATCCCACCACTGTAGGGCTGCCAGACCCACGTCCATCAGGTAGCAGAGACACCAGAGATGGGGGGGTTACAGGTCAGGGCGGCCGGGACCCCATACCCCCCAGGCAGGCGAGCGCCAGGATAACGGGCGGTGGGGGTGAGGGCCTAGCACTCCGGCCACCACCTGCCAACTTGCCTAAAGGTCCTAGGCCGCGACAAAGGTCGCGAAACACCCCTCTAACACCCCGTAAGGGGGGTGCAGGGGGTAAGAGAAAAGCCGGGAGTCCTAAAAAGGCTCCTACAGGCCCTCACGGTGCCAAGCAGACGGTCCCTGGGGTTTCCCTTATTAACAGTGCTTCTGGTACTTTACAGGGACGCCCAGCTGGCAGCGAGAGGAGCATGGCGACGACGAGAGAGAGAAGAGACGGGGTCATCAGAGAGATGAATAGCCAAGACAGCATGGTCATGATTGATGACATGCCTGTGACAGCGGCAGTGGCGAGGCTAGGACGCCCCACTCGAGCTAAGAAGGCTACGAGCAGGTACAGTCCGCTGCTATTTACGCACACACCGCTAAGGCGTAGCAGAGTAGAGACTGAGGGCGATACGGTTAGGCCACAGCGCAAAGGGTCTAAGATTGACCAACAGCTGGATATTCCAACGCCCGAGGAAGTCTCAGGGGACCCCCTACAGGGGGCGGCAGAGGCAGTGCTAGCCTACTCCAGCCGCGCAAGCTTAGCTGACCAGGACCCTTCCTCAGACGAGGAAAGGGCGGTATGGGCGCGGGCATGCAGGTCGCGGAGAGCTAGTGACTGTTCTTCTTGTACCCACAGATCCAGAAGGAGATCCAGGTCTAGAAGCAGAAGATCTTGTCGGTGCAGCTGTGCTTGCACGGGATCTGAGAGGAGAAGCCCGCGGAGGGCCAGACGGTCAGAGTCCCCGGAGCGTCAGGAGAGACGCGGGGATACTCCGTTGGCCGTATCTACTCCAAAGCTTCCAGAAGCAGGTGAGCGCTCAGAATTGAGCTGCGCAGCAGACAAGGGTGGTTTTATTGGGTCATTAAAGACTCTATTAGCTGCGCATAACATTGCGGTTAGCGAGCGCGAAATGGGAGCTTGGATAGGGGGGCTAGCGAAGGGTGCATGGTCCCAGCCAGCAGCGGTAGTGGCGCCAGCGAGCGCGAGCGAGGCGCTAGCTAGCTTGAGCGCGCCCGAGCCGGTAGTCAACGCGATTGCAGCAGTTGGGAATAACACTGTGGGAGTTACCGACACAGCCATGAGGCCTATAGTTCTCTGCTCGTTGGATAATTTAGGTGCACACCTTCCACAGGATGTAAAGGAAAAGATCTGGAGGAGGGAATTTATAGAGTTGTTTTCCCTTCTCCCTATGTCTAGGCAAACAGACCTGGCCGAGAGGGGCCCCAGGGAGGGAAAATCCTCTGCTAGGCTACCCAGGACGTTTGATACCTGGCTCCAAGCATTTTCTATTTGGGCTTGCGTACTGTGTGAGCGGCACCCGGAACAGAGTTCGGGATTGTTCGTTTACATAGACGAAATTCGGAATGCTCACAAGGTTTATGGGGGTACGGCCTGGTGGCGGTACGATGAGGAATTCCGGCAATACTTGGCCTCGAGGCCAAGTATGGCATGGAGTGACAAAGCGGTGGCGTATTGGCTAAACATCATGACACCCATGAGAGTCACGACGCCCTTTCGGAGCGGGGCCGGTGGAGCTAAGGGCCCCACCCACGCCTCAGGAGCAGGTCTTAAGACCTGTTTTTCGTACAACGAGGGGGTCTGCAGATGGGCACCTAACTGCAGGTTTAAGCATGCATGCTCAAATTGCGGAGGTGAACACCCCCTGTCTAGATGCGGTAGACCTAAAGAGGGAGGCAGGGGCGAACCTCCCGCAAAGGGGCAGGACGCCCATACGCCTCCCCGCCATGCTGCCGTGGCTAAAGCGCTACGGTAAATTGGCAGGCACCGCCGAAGCGGCGCGCCTGTTGGAGGACGGGTTCCGAGAAGGATTCCGGATTCCATGTGGGGTCGACATTCAAGGTTTTCTTGTCCCAAACCTGAAGTCGGCTAGGGATTTCCCAGGGGTAGCCAAAGCTAAGGTGCTTAATGAGGTAAAATTGGGGAGGATGGCTGGGCCATTTGCGGCCCTGCCCATCCAGGGATTAGTTGTGTCTCCACTTGGGGTGGTCCCCAAGAAGGAGAAGGGTAAATTTAGATTGATCCAGCATCTCTCCTACCCCAGAGGTCGTTCGGTAAACGATGGCATATCAAAAGACCAGGCTACTGTGTCTTACGAGTCATTTGACCGGGCGGTCGATCTGGTGAGGAGGGAGGGCCAGGGGGCCCTTATGGCAAAAGTGGACATCGAGGCAGCATTCAGATTGCTCCCCGTACACCCGTCAAGCCATCGGTTGCTGGGGTGCTTCGTAGACGGAAGTTACTTCGTCGACTTATGTTTACCCATGGGATGCTCGATATCCTGTGCTTACTTCGAGGCCTTCAGCAAATTTTTACAATGGGTTGTGAGCATCGAGGCGGGGTACAAGAGTGTTACCCATTACCTGGATGACTTCCTTTTTGTTGGCCCAGCGAGAAACGACGCTTGCCGTTTCATGCTGGAGGTGTTCACCGAATTCTGTACAGATTTCGGGGGTACCACTGGCCCATGACAAGACGGAGGGCCCTACGGAACAATTGACTTTTCTGGGGATTCGGATTGACTCCTGCAAAATGGAGTGCAGTCTTCCCTTAGAGAAGGTGGAGGACATGCAAGCTGAGATTACGGCGCTACGGGGCGCACGGAGGGTGACTCTGCGGCGGCTGCAATCAATATTGGGGAAGTTGAATTTCGCGTGCAGAATTATCCCCATGGGGCGGATATTCTGTAGACGGATGTCGCTGGCTACGGTAGGGATTGCGAAGCCGCATCATTTCCTAACAGTCTCTAGGGCCATGCGTGACGATGCAAGGGTATGGGCGATGTTCCTTGCAGTTTTTAACGGGCGAGTGGTCCTTCAAAAGGAGGGCACCACCAGCGCAGAGCTAGACCTTCACACCGATGGTTCTGGACCGATCGGTTGTGGGGCGTATCTCCAAGGGAGATGGTGCGCTGCGGCATGGCCAGAGGAATGGGAAGAGGCGGGTTTACTGCTGAACCCTACATTCCTGGAGCTGTTTCCTATGGTGGTAGCAGTGCACTTATGGGGTCCTTGTTTCAGGGACAGGCGAGTCATTTTCCATTCGGGTAATAAGGGGTTGGTTGAAGCCGTGAACAACATCACGGCGGCATCCGTACCAGTGATTTGATTGCTCAGGCATCTTGTGCTATGTTGCCTTCGCTTGAACATATGGTTTCAAGCAAGACACGTGACAAATGTGGATAACGGAATTGCTTACGCCCTCTCACGGTTTCAGGAGGATCGCTTCAGGGCGCTGGCTCCTCGTGCGAACGCCCAGGGGGAGCACATCCCCGAGGAGCTCTGGGAGATTGGAGCTGTCAGGTAACGAAACTCGTGAGACAGTCTGTTGCCCCAGCGACGTGGAACGCTTATAGACGCGTGTGGGCAAAATGGGATAGTCTAGTGGCACTGGCAGGTGGTGCCCCGACTGAGGACAAGAGCGTAGGGATCCTGCTTTGGTACCTGCTGCGGTGCGCCGAGCAAGGCGAATCAAAACCCGTAGTAGGGAGACAGGTCACGGCGCTTGCTTTTATGTTTAAGCTTGCTGGGCAGAGGGACCTTACTAAGGAGTTTCTAGTGCGCAAGGTGGTGCGCGGAATGTTCAGCGGTGCGCAAAGGCCAGATAGTAGGCGGCCAATAACATTTGCGCTGTTGCTGAGATTGGCTCAGGAATTGGTGGTGGTTTGCAGGGACCCCTTTGAATCCCTACTTTTCCGAACGGCTTTTTCCCTGGCGTTCTTCGGAGCGTTTAGGATAGGGGAGTTAGTCGCGAACAGTAGACACGGTTCGGGGGGTCTGCAATTGGTGGATACCTGCCTCAGGGAAGGTACCGTGGTATTGTGGTTGCGGAGGTCAAAGACCGACCAAGTGGGTAAAGGAACTGAAGCGGCTAGGTTGGGGTTGCCCGACGCGACAGTAAAGCGCATCGGGAGGTGGGACTCGGACCGTTTTCGTTCCTATGTACGGCCAAATGCAGTGGTTTAATGGTGTTGCTTTCTTCTTTCAGGGGAACAGAAGCAACTATGGATTGTGGGCCATTCATACGTGTACTGGGCCCATAGGTTAGCCGCAGTTACCGAAGAAAAGGCACAACTGGGCTTTCCTGTTACGGAATTACGCGTAAGGTGGTGTGGCATTCGGGGTCTGCGATGGGCCCAGCTCGACGGTCTCTTGGAAACGTACGCGCAGCGTTACGGTCAGCCCAGTGTTATAATTCTTCATGCCAGCGGGAACGATTTGGGGACAGTTCCCATGAGACGAATGCTAAAGGTGATGAGACGAGACATCGAGAAATGTGTGAAGAAGTTCCCTGGCACGTTCCTTATCTGGTCTGAGATGATTAAGAGAAGATCATGGCGTAATGCGCGCGACCCAGTATGCTTAGATAAGGCTAGACAGAAGATAAACCAGCAGATTGCGAGCTTTGTGAGAAAACAAGGTTTCTCTGCCATCCGGTATAAAGATTTCGAACCGGTCGGCGCAGATGATTTTTTCGCAAAGGATAAGGTTCATCTTACGGAAATAGGGTATGAGTTGATGATGTTCGAGTTTAGGGAGAGTGTTTTGCGGGCCTTGGCTTTAATGTCTAGCAGGGGGGGATTGCAGCCTCGGGAGGCGTCCCTCGCATGCTCCGTGGCGGGAGGTGAGTTGCCCGGCCCACTGGCCTAAGGGGGCGATGGCCCCACCTCACAGGGCGTGCTTAAAGATAAGCATTGGGGCTTTGGGCAGGGCTCAAAGCGTGAGGTCACTGTTCGTGGCCAGGCTCCTCCCCCGGAAGGAAAGGACTAAATTAGTCATCCAAATAAGTTACGGTTGTTTGTTTACATTGTGTCAAAATAAAGCTGTGGCCCGTTGTTTCTCCCAACTCAAGTTGTCGTGTCAGTTATTCCATCAACTAGCCTAAATGGATCATGCATGGGTCATGAGTTGTGTGTAGTTCTTAGTGGATTTTTTATTTTAAATCCATTTGGCATAAGGTATTTGTCACAACAAGAGATTAGGGGCCACGCGCACCCACAACACCACATGCTTTCTGCTACAGAACTTCCTCTGTGTTGGGGATTTAGGGTTAATCTCAGTATCCAGCCTGCTTAGGCACCCCAGGAATGACCAGTCCTCGGGATACAGGAACAGACATAGAATAGGACCAGCAGGACCATCAGTATACAAGCCAGCCTAATAAAATAACAAAAGGTCTTTCCATTTGTAGGCCAGAAATAAAAAAACACTGTGTTTATGTGTATACAAACAGACAACACTTTAGTAGCAACAACAACTCATATTTATGTCACAGTCACAAATGGCAAACATTCTCTTAGCCACTCTCAAGCTCTATTTTTCCCACCTCCATCAAGGAGAAACGAGTCTTGAATGACCCCCGCCAATATGAGGAATTTATTTTCCTGTCCTTCTTTCTTGCGGTCCCCCCAGCTCTGTCAACTTTTTAAACTCTTTGGGGAAAATTTAGCATTTAGATACTAAACATGCCTGGGCACCACCTTTACATCAATTACATTTACACAATAATACAAAAATGCTGATCTGCTAAGGCCACACATACTGCCTTGCATAATACACATAATACATGACCGTTCCTTTTCTTACAGTGTGTCAAAAATACATGATACTGTTAAGTTGTGCTGTTTTTGTTGTATATGTGTATATGTATATGTATATATATAAATATATTTATATATATATATATATATATATATATATATATATATATATATATATATATATACAGTAAACTCTTGATTATCTGGCACTCCAGCACCTGGGACTCTCAAGCAACCAGCACCTGCCTCTATTCCCCATTTGCAAAAAACTCTTGATTATCCTGCACTATACGGCTCATAAAAACAAACAAAAACATTTTTCTTTTAGTTTTTTTTTTGTGTTCAAACTAGCTTAGTTTAGTTGGAAGTAGCTATTTAATAGGTTTTTGAGGTGTTTCAAGGGGTTTAGGGGTTGTTTAGGCTGTTGTTTTCAAGACTCTCTATTATCCGGAAACTACACTTATCCAGCAATAGTCAATTCCCATAGGTGCCGGATAACATATATATATATATATATATATATATATATATATATATATATATATATATATATATATATATATTAGTGAGACCATAACATATTACCAGCATTTTGAAATATGAGAATTTCACTTTACAAAGGAAAAAGATCTATAGTGCCAAGGAATTAGATTTTACAGTGTAATCTTATCACTAAAAAATAATAAAATGTTATAAAGGAGAGAGGGGAACAGCCACTGTGTAATTTAAAGCGTTATAAAACAGAAATCTTGACATGATCTGATGAAATTGTGCAATAACCTGACTCTTTTGGGACAACCTGGTAAGACAGTCTGAGATTCACACTCATTTTGAGGGTTTCTCAAATGAGGTCTTAGACAATGTTTTCACTTAGATTTTTATATTATGATGATATCTTCGAAGAAACTGAGCACTGGATTATTGTCACTTTTCAGAGTTACATTTCTTACAGAGCCAAGAATAATTATAGATTATATAAATGGTAAAATATGTATTCTTTGCAAAATTTTCATTAATATAAACCTTTCATTCATATTTATTTTTGTATTTATTTATACTGGACATCACATGATTAATTATATGTATTAGATCATATCCTGTACTGAATTGTAAGTAGTGTTTGCAGTGCACAGAGGTCAAGATTTGTTTTTCATGTGGGGAAAAACTGAGATCACGCCCTTCTCACCTCATCTCAGCCACTCGAAACAGTAAAGTCCCCAGTATGTTTTCATTATAATAATGACACTTAAGAGCTGAGATGCACTCTCCGACATACTATGTTCTGACTCCTATTGTATAGCAATGAAAAACATAAGTGTAATACTTATTTCTTATTTATTTTATTTACTTTATTTACAGTGTCTGAAGTGTTTTCACTATGATGCAGCAGTTTTCATTTGGCCTTTTAGACATAGCAATTTACACAACACTGTAGGAAAAGTAGTTCTGTATCAAGGTAGTGCAGTAAAGGAAACAATATTGTTCCCTGAAATACATGTATTAAGTGACATCTAGACATAATGTAATAATATTTGTATTTTATTTTTTTGCTATCAACTCTGTTACAGTGGCGGCCCGTTCATTGGGGCGTCGGGGCAACCGCCCCCCCCCAACAATTTTCAGACACTCTACCACTGGAATAAGCATTTAATTCATATGTACTCTCATAAAATAATAAAATATTATCTGTATATCAGCATTCATGTGTTCTTCTGTATGCTTTCGTTAAAAATATTCACCTGGAAGACTGTCACTTTAAGATAACCCCTTGTATCCCTTCACTGCTGTGTGCAATTTCCCAATGCTTCCCTGGACGCTGTGTGATCATATTACCAACCCTTAGACAGTGATTTGAGTGAGTCATGACCGTTAATCAATTACGCCCAGCAACCAGGGAGAAGCTATGCATGGGCAGTGAGAATGTATCCATTTGAATGACTGACAGCCTTTCAGCATCATCCAATGAATGCTGGAAGGCTGTCTAGTTGCCAGGTTACCCAAATAGACCCACCCAGACCGTTAGCCAAGGGCGCCCACTAACTAATAGAGACTCGTGTTTCTGTGTGACTGACAGGTGCCCTGCTATATATACACCCCTGACCCCATAAGCCAGCCCTCTCGGTTTCCCGCTCCTGCTGAGAAAGAACCCATCACGTCTGAGACTAACCTACACTAAGTTATAACATTGCCCTGCCCTGCCAAAGCCCCTAGTCCCCCTAATAAAATTAAGAGTCCCCCAGTTACCCCACTATGCCTGCCTGCCACACACACCCACCCACCAACTTACCTACCTAGGCCCGCAATGCCTGGGCAACCCCCAATCACCCCCGCAGTAGGCCCAAAAGACCTGTGCCACCCTTGATCACCCCCATGGGGCCTGTGCCACCCCATGATCACCCCGATCAGCCCCATGGGGCCTGTGCCAACCCCGGCAGTAGGCCCATAGGGCCTGTGCCAACCCCCGCAGTAGGCCGATAAGGCCTGTGCCAACCTCTGCAGTAGGCCCATAAGGCCTGTGCCACCCCCCGATCACCCCCATGGGGCCTGTGCCACCCCTGATCACCCCCATGGGGCCTATGCCAACCCCCGCAGTAGGCCCCTAGGGCTTGTGCCAACCCCCGCAGTAGGCCCATGGGGCCTGTGTCAACCCCCGTAGTAGGCCCATAAGGTCGGTGCCAACCCCCGCAGTAGGCCCATGGGGCCTGTGCCAACCCCTGCAGTAGGCCCATAAGGCCTGTGTCACCCCCCGATCACTCCCATGGGGCCTGTGCCACCCCTGATCACCCCCATGGGGCCTATGCCAACCCCCGCAGTAGGCCCATGGGGCCTGTGTCAACCCCCATAGTAGGCCCATAAGGCCGGTGCCAACCCCCCGCAGTAGGCCCATGGGCCCTGTGCCAACCCCCGCAGTAAGCCCATAAGTCCTGTGTCAACCCCCGCAGTAGGCCCCTAAGGCCTGTGCCAATCTTCGATCACCCCCATGGGGCCTATGCCAACCCCCGATCACCCCCCCTGTACGCCCATCAGGCCTGGCCAATCCCACCCCAACCTACCTATCAACCCACCTACCTAACACCCTGACCCAACTACCAACCCAGTGACCACACCCCACCCTGACCCAACTACCAACCCACCTACCTACCCCCCTGACCCAGTGACCACACCCCACCCTGACCCAACTACCAACCCACCTACCTACCACCCTGACCCAACTACCAACCCAGTGACCACAGCCCACCCTGACCCAACTACCAACCCACCTAACTACCACCCTGACCCAGTGACCCCACCCTGACCTAACTACCAACCCACCTGCCTATGCTACCAGTTAAACACACAACACAACCCCTCCCCATATTTTTATTCAATTTTTCAAAGTGACAGGCAATGGATCTTTAACATTGCAGTTAAAATAAAAAGGATACTTTGCCTGACACTTTCAAAGGTGGAATAAAATTATGGGAAGGGGAAAAAAACAATAAGTAAACATAACAGCACATACCTTCCAAATTGACCCCTCCAGTGGCGGCCTTCTGCCCTGGATAGTCGGGCATTCCAATCAATTTTGATTGAAGCCCATGTCCTTCAATCTTGATAGCAGCCCTTGTCCTCATCTTGATTGAAGCCATTGTCCATCCATTCTGGCCCATTGCAAGAGGACTCCACCTAAAAAACCCGACGCTCTAAAAAAAAAAAAAAAAACAATCTAATGGAGCTCCTCCTACAAGGAGCTCCCCCCGGCAACTAATTGATTTGTTCGCACGCTCCTCCTTTTATTCTATTTTTGAATAAATATTCTTTTATTAGAAGGTATGCAAAATCCAAACATAAATAAAACATTCTTAACAGTCATAAATATCAGTTTTATCAAGTCATAAAATTATCATTTTGCAGCATGTAACTGACTAAACCTTCTTGTTTTTTTAATTTTTAGTGAGAAAATTTTCTAGTATCTAAGCTGGTTTTTTCAACCATATAAAAAATACAAGGCAAAATGAGCTAATATAGTTCTAAAGTACACCGTTGATAGGAGAATACAATATAAAATGTATTACCTATCTATGTTAACTAAACTATCATAAACCATATCCCCCCAAAAGAATAAAAAGAGAAAGAAAAAAATAATAATAAATAAAAAAAAAGGAGTAAAAAAAAAAAAATTAAAAAAAATAATCATTGGCCCCTCATGTCGACCATGAAGCAATCCCGACTGGTTTCTCCCTCTTACCTCAAATCCTCCTTGCCATCTGGCACCACTGAGAGATCTCCAAAGCTCCCCCACTCCAGTCCACTCCTCAGAATCGCTTCAAGCAATTACAGACATTATACTAGGGGAACGCTAAAGGAGGATGTTATCCAAGGGTCCCAAACTATCTGGAATTGGGGCATCCTATCTAAAACAATATGGGTTAGCCTCTCATTAATGAGTAAATAGTTAATCTTCCTGATTACCTCTTGAAAGTTTAGATTCATGTCCTTCCATCTACTGGCTATGTGAATCTTTGAAGCTAATGCCATTATTTGAAACAACTTGTTCTGGGATTGCGACAAGTTTTTAATATGAACCCCCAGTAAACAGGATTCAATTGAAGAAGCTACTTCTTTTTGAAAAAGTGTGGAGGCTAAACGGGTCAATCGTTCCCAGAGATTCTGGGCGCGTGGACAGGCCCACCATACATGTATATGATCCCCCACATCCTGGCAACCCCTAAAGCATTTGTTACTCTCCTGCGGCCTAAACTTCTGCATTTTATCGGGAGTACAATAGGCCCTGTGTAAGACTTTGATTGATGTTTCTAATAAAGCCGAATTAAGTGATCCTTTTGAAAGATTGGAGCAAGATTCAGTCCATTTGTTCCAGTCCCACTCTACCCCCAGATCATTTTCCCAATGCAGCATAAACTTGGGTTTCTGGCCCCCCGTAGTGCCCAGAAAAGTGTTATACAGAGAACTCAGATTACCCTTGGCAAGTGGGAGATTCTTACAGATAACCGATAGCCAGGAGGCTCTGGGGGGTCCGGAATCCTTAACCATCTTGGTAACCCAACTTCTAATTTTTAAGTAATTATAGAGTTCCGTAGTTGGCAAGTCGTGAGTCGTGCAAAATTGGTCATAGGTCAGTAGTTTGTCATTGGCGAACCAGTTCCCTATGCGATCCAAGCGTCTGGAGGTCCACCAGAATTTAGACATAGAGCTTGAGTCTGCTAGAATTTGTGGAAAGGACATAACTGATAGAAGAGGTGATAATTCCGTGCTAAGTCGATGCCTAGAGTTAGCCCATCTCCAGGCCTGAAGCGTTAAGGAGATCATGGGGTTTTGATGAGTTATAAAAGGGGCAGAATCCTCAGGAATCCAAACCAACTTATCCCAACTATGTGGAGACATTTGATAATTTTCCATAAACACCCAAGATGGATGGTGTTTCGTAGAGTGAGTTCTAGGCAAAGGGGCCAGAATTGCGGCTTTAAGATAAAGTCTTAAATTCGGCGTTGCGAGGCCACCTCTATTCTTGGAGCGAAACATCACCTGCCTGGGAATGCGAGGACGTTTATCGTCCCATATGAACCGGGAAATGCTATTCTGGAATTTGTCTAGATCTTTAAGGGAGAGGGGTATAGGAAGGGATCTAAATAAGTATAGTAATTTAGGTAAGATATTCATTTTCACAGCCGCAATGCGGCCTGTCCATGAGATCTTAAAGCTCCTCCATTTCTGCATATCCAATGTCAGAGATCTATACAAGGGGGGAAAATTTGCCCCGTACATATCCCCGAGCTTGGAGGTAAGTCTGACACCTAAGTATTTTATAGACTGTGCGGGCCAAGTAAACTGGTGATTAGCTTTGAGAATGTCAGTCTCCCCCTGCGGCAATCTTATCCCCATCGCTTCAGTCTTCTCAACATTCAGCTTGAGACCCGAGATTCTGCCAAAGTCCTGAACAGTGGACATGAGTGCAGGTATGGATGTAAGGGGATTGGTCAGGGTGCAAAGCATGTCATCCGCAAAGAGAGAGCATTTAAAATGCTGGAGGCCTACCTGTACCCCCTGGATGCCTGGGTTGGCCCTAATCGCTTGCGCAAGGGGTTCTATGGCAAGAGCAAATAACAGTGGGGAGAGCGGACACCCCTGCCTGGTCCCTCTTTGAATGTGAATGTCGGCTTTGTGATCCCCTGGGAGTTTTAGGTTGGCTACTGGGGAGTCATAATATCTCTTAAGTAAATTAATAAAGCGTCCCTTGAATCCAAATTTGTCCAGAATCTTATATAAGTATGGCCATTCTACCGTGTCAAAAGCTTTCTCTATATCTAAAGCTAAGAGACAGACTGGTATATTAGACTTCTGAGCCATGAACTGAGCGTTCATGACCCTCCTAACATTGTCCCCGGCCTCTCTAAAAGGAACAAACCCAGTTTGGTCCTTGTGGATCAAATCTGGTAAAAATTTAGAAATGCGGGTGGCCATAATTTTCGCCAAGATTTTGACATCCCCATTAATTAGGGATATAGGGCGGTAATTTTTCACCTCTAGAGGGTCCCTGCCGTCTTTTGGGAAAATCACTAAATCAGCCCGGTTCAGCTCCGGGGGCATAGGCTCTCCGTTTAATATGGCATTAAAAAGAGATGTCAAGTGGGGGGTAAGAAGGGGTTCAAATCTTTTATAATACAAATTAGTAAAGCCATCCGGTCCTGGGGATTTGCCCAACTTAAGGTTCTGGATGGTAAGTTTAACCTCCTCCTGTGTTATTTCTAAGTTCAAATCATCCAGTTGATAATCCGGTATTTTAGGAAGATCGCATAAATTTAGGAAGGAGTCTATATCTGATCCACTGCAGTGGGGTTGCGAGGAGTATATTTTTTGGTAATAATTTTGAAACGTTTTTTGAATATCATTGGGGCTGTAGGAGATTTGACCGCCAGGTATCCTGATTTGAGTGGTTCTAGGTTGGGAAAATTTATTGTTTAGTCTTTTAGCCAAAAGGGAGTCAGGTTTGTTTGCCTTCCAGTAATAGAGGTGCTTCATTTTTCTCATAGCCCGTTCAGTGTGATGGGACAAAATAGCGTCCAGCTCCAGCCTAGTCTGGTCAATTAACTTACGCCCCTGAAGAGAGGGACACTGTTGGTTTTTCTCCTCTAGCCTCTTTAATGAGGTTGAAAGCTCTGTCTCCTTCTGCCTAAGAAGTTTCTTATGTATAGAGGACAGCTTAATGCAAGTTCCTCTAACAAAAGCCTTATGGGCGGCCCAGAGCCATCCAGCCCCAGTTTCGGGGGAGTCATTAGTCTCAAAAAACAGCTGTATGTCCTTGGATATGGAATCCACACTACTCGGATTAGACAGAAGGGATTCGTTCAGAACCCATTTATAGGGAAGTCGAGGGTTAGGACCCAGATCCAGCTCAACTAGTACCAGAGCATGGTCTGACCAGGGGCAAGGGACTATCTCAGAATGTATGGTAGAGTCGTACAATGAGGAAGTGATAAGTAGAGCGTCAATCCTAGAGTATGTCAGGTGAGTCTGGGAGTAGAAAGTGTACTCTCTCTTGTCTGGGTGCTTACCCCGCCAGGCATCAACTAACCCCAAACCATTTAGTAAGGACTTAATCTGATTAGTCTTGTTGGGAAATCTGATGGTCGGTTTTCCAGATCTGTCAAGGGTCGGGTCTAAGGTCAGGTTAAGGTCCCCCCCAATAATCAATTTCCCCAAATCCTGAGCCTCTAGTTTTTTCAACAGGTCTATGAGAACGGAGTAGGGGGAGTTCGTAGGAGAGTACAGAGATAACAGCGTCATTCTTTCCCCTCTTATAGTCCCAGTTGCCATAACATAATTGCCATCCCCGTCTACCCGAGTGGATTCTACCTGGAAGGGGAAGGTTCTATGCAATAAAATTGCACACCCAGCTCTCTTAGTAGGAAGAGAGGCCAGATAATAGGTGGGGTAATCCCTATGTAAGAATTTAGGTTTATTGCCAAGGGAAAAATGGGTTTCCTGCATGAAAATGACCGAGGGAGTGTATTTTTTGTAAAATGCAAAGGCCTTCCTCCTTTTAAAGGGGGAGTTGAAACCCTTCACATTATGGGTCACTATGGAGTATTTAGAGGTAGCCATTGAGAGTTGGGAGTGTAGGTGTATGCAACCTTACCTAAAAGCTGAGCACGTGAGCGACGAGGAGTGGAGGAGCCCGGAAAGCAGACAGAAGTCCCAGCGGATATGCTGTTGGCGGCGGAGAAATCTCTCTTTTATCAAGAGGGCTGAGAGCAATGAAAAGGGAGAAAGACAATTTAATATCGGAGAGGTAGATAAATCTGGAATAAAACAAACCAGCCAATAATGGAACAGAGAAAAGAGACACAAAATTAAGAAAAATAAAAAATCAGAGCAGTAGAACAGCAAGTATACAGTACGTCTAAACTTCAAGCTGCAATTTCAAGAATATAACAGGATAAGCATAAAACAGTACACATAATCCTTCTATCTCTATTTATAGTAAATAAAGTATAAGTCAAATCCACGTAATGTGGGAAACTAGTCTGGCAAACTATATTAATTCTAAATGGCAATAGTTCGAACTATTCTATCAACATTCTATCTGGATTGTAAACAGCGAAAAGTAAACATCAAATACTCAGCAAGGTGTTATCAAAGTCCAGCTAGGTAGGAGGCCTCTCAGGTCGCGGGCCCAGCTTTGAAGTGGCAGAGTGTCCAGAGTCTGCTGAGTATACCAAACTCTTGTCTTGCAGATCGCTTATATAGTCCCGGAAGCCGCTGGGCCCCTCCAGGATAGGGGCTTGTTTTCCATGAACTTGTGCTGGCTTTGGAGACTGCTGCCTCTTAGGGATAAGCGAAACCAGGAGCTCTTGGTTTGCTTCCGTCGTGGGCTCCAGGCATAACTGTAATCTCTGCAATACATCTAGGCAGTCCTCCAGGAAGCGGGTGGTATAGGTCTTGCCATGATAAGAAAAAGTCAGAGCAAACGGAAAGTTCCAGCGATACTGGATCCTGTGCTGAAGAAGAATGGCAATAGCCGGTTTCATAAGTCTCCGCTTATGCAGGGTATCCGGGCAGAGGTCCGCATAAAACTGCAGGATTGAGTCATCCGGCCCCTTGATTGTATGCAGCTTCCTGGTGGCCGATAGTAGAAGATCTCTGGCCTGCTGCCTTAAAAATCTCACAATAACATCCTTGGGAGCCTCCAAGCTTCTCGTACCTCCCAAGGCTCTATGGGCACGCTCAATCTCCCACACACTTTCAGGCTGATTGGGAAGGATTATAGGGATTGTATCCCTCAGATAGCCAGACAGGTCCTGTATCGCTCTTGGTATACCACGGATGCGGACATTGTGTCGGCGGGACCGGTTCTCCAGATCCTCTATCTTATCCGTGAGATCAGAAATGTGAATGGAGTTTTGAGCAATAGAGGATCGGTCTCTTTCTTGCGCCTCGGCCAACCGATCCGACGTGTCCTCCAATATTTGAGTGCGTTGCCCCAGGTCCTTCAAGTCTTGTCTTAGAGGATCAATAGCTTTTGCCAGGAGCCGCTCAATAGTAGCCACTGACCTGGCCGAGAGGTCCATATATTGGCTAGGAGCGTCAGGAGAACCTTCCCTGTCTGAGCCATCCGAGTGTTCTGAGGCGGATTCCGCAGGAGGGGGACATCTGACAGTTTTCGGTGTAAAGTGCTCCCTTATGCCCTTCGCCGAAGCAGTTCTTTTGGGTTTCGGCATTTTGGAATACGGGCCTCAGGAGTCAGCAAAGAGTCTGTTATGGAATCAGCCAGGTATAGAATAGAGGGAGGCTATACCCCAAGTGGTCTGAGTGAAAGTCCGCTGGCCCAAGTAGTAGAGTTTGTCCAGATTACAAAGTTGAGTTGAGGTAGGTGATAGCTGTGCTGCCAGGCCAGTTCCCCATTCGTCTCTTTATCCCATAATTAGAGTGTAGTCCCCAGCCGGGACTCTGGAAAGCCTTTGGAAATCCGGCCCAACAGAGAGTAGTTCCTTGGTAGACAGGTGGCACAAAAAATTGTACCCTCTTCGGGTAGTCTGTCTGCAGATGTTGACAGGGGCCTGTTAAGTAGAAATCAGCGTAGATTAGAGCAGTACAAACAGTAAGCCGCAGTGAATGGTAGGAAGACTTCCACTCTTACATTATTCGCATAAAGCCAATGAAGATCTGCAGAATTACAGACGGCCACCGGGTGGCAGCATATGTGCTAATGTTGTAAGAAATTAACACAGTCCATGTAACTGGCAGTAAAAGCACAGGTCTCAAATATAGGTAGACACAATATTTTTGTTTGATGCATAAAAGTTCCAAAAAAGTGCCTAAAGACAGCGTCAGATTCTGAGACCAGGTACAGCCACTGTGCTCCCAAATAGTATGCAATTCAGTCTCTGGCAATGCTGCGAGGTAAGTCAGTATTTCAAAAGCTTAGCACTGAGAGGGTAGCTTAAAGAGTTGATTCACACCACCTTAACCCCAGTTCTCAGAGTTGTGTGGGGATATGGCAATAAATAGAGCATTGTGTGCCTTGCAATCTGGGGAAAATTCAGGCAACTTCCTCCTCCTGCCCCACCATGCCTCTTTGATAACAGCCACAGATCCTTACATGTGGGGAGAATGCTAATCACCCACTTTTAGCTTTGGTTGCACTGCTCCCTCATTTGGGGATACCTGGGGAGTTGTAACCCTCTGGGGAAGATCCCCCCTACCTGCAGCCGCCGGGAGCGTGCACAAGATGGCGGCCTCGCAAGATGGCGGCCGCGTTTCGCGGGCTTTCTGCCCCGTCTTCAGTGGCCCCACTCTGGCCAGAGGGGTCACTCTGGGATCCCGGCCGGATCCAGCCGCCACCGGGATCTGCTGCAGGACAAGCCCAGGAGCTGAAAAATGGAGCCCCGAAGTCTTCTGGGGCCTCAGGCGGCGCCCCACAGTCGGAGACCTCCTGCACTGCTGTGGCCGCCAAATAAGCTCCCAGTCGCTCCCCGGGGGATGAGGGCAACCTCCGGTGGTGCCCCTGATAGCAGGCAGGGCACAAGGAGCCGCTTCAGGGTTAATAACAGGCCCTATTTCGGAGCTCAGCGCGGAGCTCAAAGAAACACGTCCGACCTCGTCAGACGCCAGCTCCGCCCCCCCTTTTATTCTATTTTTGAAGGACTCTGATTGGCTCTGATTGACATTGATTTCAACCAATCAGAGTCTTTAAAAAATTAGCAAAGCAGGTATGGAAGCCTGTAAGGGCAAAAAAGGTTAGTGTGAACTTGTATGTATTATACATAATACAGGGCTATTTATGTGATATACATGTTACAGGATAATATCCTGTAACATGTATAGCAAATAAATAGCACTGTAATATGTATCACATATATAGTTGTGAGCGTACGAGTTGTTGCTAACGCTGCGGGCGAGGGCCTCAGTTGCTGGCTGCGGCGCTCCATGCCAGCACCTGAGGACCTCGCAAAGTTCACATCGCAACCCAAAGAGCATGACACACACACTATGACACTCGCAAACAACATACGACACACGTTCACACACATTACGGCCTCGCAACACTCGGACGCAACTCGCGAACATGACAAAATTAAAAACACAATACATACACACATCACATACATAAAAACCTTACCTACAGCAACAGAAAGCATCCAGGACCTCAAAAATGCACCTTACACCTTTATTTTATTTAAAATAAAAGAGTTTAGTCACTAAACAATTTGCTAAGCGACACAAAAAATGGCCGACGAACAAAACGAAAACGAGGCTACACAAGCAAACACCATACGAGACACGTTACCACACATTACGAACTCGCAAACATCGGACGCAACACGCCGACATACAAACATTTAAAACACAATAAATACACACAACCCACACATAAAAAGCTTACCTACAGCAAGAGGAACCATCCAGCACCTCAAAAAAACAAGTTACACCTTCATTTAAATAAAAATAAAACACTTTACACACTAATAAAATCGCTAAGCAAGAGAAAAAATGGCCGCCGAAAAAAACGAAAACGAGGCTACAGCACTCTCAACACGTAAAACACCACAACACACTCGCAAAACACCACACGAAACTCGAAAACCACCACGAAGCACCGACGGATAATCCGCAAAGACGCATACCACACATAACCCGCCATTTTACGCCAATGCGGAAGTACAACACTACGCTAACGGTTTCGTCTCGCGCACGCACAGTATTACACTACACACATTCAGCACGCTTACACAGCAGCTCCACACCACTAATGCTGCAGCAACCTCAAAACAGATTGCCAGCTCTTCAACACAATGCTTCAAAATAGGTCAAGTATATTCATTTATTAATGTATTATATATTTCATTATTACACACCAAACAGCATTAGCTACCTTACAATTTCATTGCCGTCATTTTTTGACGGGCAATTCTCTAGTAATAAATAATGTCTAATACAAATACATGAGCAATAATCAAATAATTAATAAAGTACATCAATTAATCAATTAATAAATATCAATTAATATATTTTTTTGTTTTATGTATATTGCTTTATGTGTGTGTGTATATATATATATATATATATATATATATATATATATATATATATATATATATATATATTGATTGATAGATATATTAATTGATAGATATATTAATTGATATATATATATATATATATATATATATATATTGAGATATATATATATATATATATATATATATATATATATATATATATATATATTGATTGATATATATATATATATATATATATATATATCTTGATATATATATATATATATCTTGATATATATATATATATATATATATATATATATTGATATATATATAATCAATATATATATATATATATTGATATATATATATATATATATATATATATATATTTGTATTTTTATTTCATTTTTTTTAATGTACAGTTTGGGCCTATATGGTTTTGATTGGTTATTTAAGGTTTTTAAGGTGCGGTTGGGGCCTTTTTGGTCACACTTGGTTATTTAAGGTTTTTAAGGTGCGGTTGGGGCCTTTTTGGTCACACTTGGTTATTTAAGGTTTTTAAGGTGCGGTTGGGGCCTATATGGTCACACTTGGTCTTTTAAGGTTTTTAAGGTGCGTTTGGGGCCCATATAGTCACACTTGGTTTTTAAAGGTTTTTAAGGTGCGGTTGGGGCCTTTTTGGTCACAATTGGTTATTTAAGGTTTTTAAGGTGCGGTTGGGGCCTTTTTGGTCACACTTGGTCTTTTAAGGTTTTTAAAGTGCGGTTGGGGCCTATATGGTAACACTTGGTCTTTTAAGGTTTTTAATGTGCGGTTGGGGCCGATATGGTCACACTTGGTTATTTTCAACCCCAGGTGCAAACCCTCTGTGGCAGCAGATTTGTTTGTGCTCGTTGGTCAACTTACTGAATGTGAATACCCTGAGAAGAAGAGCCGACTAATGGTAAGTGTCACTGCTTTAATTTTTCTGTTAATGCGTATAGGTGCAATTATGATATTGCTGTAGTCTTGTCACATGAGTTTTTTCAATCTATATTGTATACCAATGAATTTAACACATTGTTACTTTACTTCTTGACATTGCTGATCATGTATTTCAATGGGCGTTGCAAGTATAAGGTCATTGGCCTGGGCTTATAAAGGTCATTATGACGTCAGGGGGAGGAGTTATAAAAATGGGTGTGGTTTGAAAAGGGGGAGGGGCTACATATCGCCCTGGCGCCCTTCCAACTTAAAAGTTCGCGAGCCGCCACTGCTCTGTTATAGTTGATTTCTTATTTAAAGGGTCACTGTAATAGTATAATGGTCCAGCTTTCATATATTTTAAGTACAGATCATGTGATGCCAAGGAGGGCCAACTGGACTTTTGGGGACTATGGACTGTGTGGGCCCTAAGAGGATCCTGATACCTGAACTCAAGGACTATTTTTTCTATTATGGACTATTTTGTTATGACCCTAGTAACCTTTGCAATGTTAGGCCTCAGACTCTGATCCGGTACAACCAGATTCCCAAAGAGTATGATCTGTGAGTATTTGGGCCTACTAACAATTCTCTACTTAATGGTTAGTGTTCAGGTTGTGGTCAGGACATGACACTGTTAGGCCAAGCCCCTTTATAAAATTACAAAGTACTGTATATACTCAAGTATCAGGCCGAAAATGGCCCCCTCGGCTTATACTCAAGTCACCCTGTGTCTCCCCCCCACCGTGTCTCTCCACCCCTGTGTCTCTTCCTCCTTCTCCCTCCCCTGTGTCTCTTCCTCCCTCTCCCTCCCTTGTGTCTCTTTTCCCCTCTCCCTTGTGTCTCTTTACCTCCCTTATCATCCTCCTCATCCTTTCTCCTCAACCCCCCTCCTCATCCTCAACCCCCCTCCTCATCCTCAACACCCCTGCTCATCCTCAATCCCCCTCCTCATCCTCAAACCCCTTCTCATCCTGAACCCCCCTCCTCAACCCCCCTCCTCACTTTACCCCTCTCTAATTACATCCCCCTCTCCATTTCCCCTCACTTACCTTCCATCAGCTGCTCCTCCGCTCCGCGGCGCATCTTCCGGCTGTTTCGGGACCCAGCATATGCTAATGACGTGACGTCACATGCGCGTCACATCATTAGCATTGGCCGGGTCCCGACACAGCCGGAAGACGCGCAGAGGAGCCGAGGGGGAGGTAATTAGAGAGGGGTAAAGTGAGGAGGGGGGTTGAGGATGAGGAAGGGGGTTGAGGAAGGAGGATGAGGAGTGGGGTTGAGGATGAGGAGGGAGGTTTAGGATGAGGAGGGGGGTTGAGGATGAGGAGGGGATTTGAGGTTGAGGAGGGGGGATGAGGAGGGTGGTTGAGGAGGGGGGTTGAGGAGGGCGGATGAGGAGGGGGGTTGAGGAGGAAAGATGAGGAGGGGGTTGAGGTTGAGGAGGGGTGTTGAGGAGGGGGGTTGAGGATGAGGAGGGGGTTTGAGGAGGGGGGTTGAGGAGGGGGGTTGAGGATGAGGAGGGCGGTTGAGGAGGGGGGTTGAGGAGGGAGTATGAGGAGGATGATAAGGCAGGGGGAAGGAAACAGACACGAGGGAGAGGGGGAAAGAGACACGGGGAAGGAGAGGGGGGGAAGAGACACAGGGGAGGGAGGGAGGAAGGGGGAAGAGACAGGGGAGGGAGAGGGGGGAAGAGACACAGGGGAGGGAGAGGAGGGGAAGAGACACAGGGGCGTGGAGGGGGAAGAGACACAGGGGAGAGAGAGGGGGACACAAGAAAGGGGCACAGAGGGCACAAAAGAGGGGGACACAGAGGGCGCAAGAGGGACACAGGGGGCAGCACATTTCCCATGCTTGGCTTATAATTTTCCCAGTATTTTGTGGTAAAATAGGTGCCTTGGCTTATACTTGAGTACAGGGAGTGCAGAATTATTAGGCAAGTTGTATTTTTGAGGATTAATTTTATTATTGAACAACAACCATGTTCTCAATGAACCCAAAAAACTCATTAATATCAAAGCTGAATATTTTTAGAAGTAGTTTTTAGTTTGTTTTTAGTTTTAGCTATTTTAGGGGGATATCTGTGTGTGCAGGTGACTATTACTGTGCATAATTATTAGGCAACTTAACAAAAAACAAATATATACCCATTTCAATTATTTATTTTTACCAGTGAAACCAATATAACATCTCAACATTCACAAATATACATTTCTGACATTCAAAAACAAAACAAAAACAAATCAGTGACCAATATAGCCACCTTTCTTTGCAAGGACACTCAAAAGCCTGCCATCCATGGATTCTGTCAGTGTTTTGATCTGTTCACCATCAACATTGCATGCAGCAGCAACCACAGCCTCCCAGACACTGTTCAGAGAGGTGTACTGTTTTCCCTCCTTGTAAATCTCACATTTGATGATGGACCACAGGTTCTCAATGGGGTTCAGATCAGGTGAACAAGGAGGCCATGTCATTAGATTTTCTTCTTTTATACCCTTTCTTGCCAGCCACGCTGTGGAGTACTTGGACGCGTGTGATGGAGCATTGTCCTGCATGAAAATCATGTTTTTCTTGAAGGATGCAGACTTCTTCCTGTACAACTGCTTGAAGAAGGTGTCTTCCAGGAACTGGCAGTAGGACTGGGAGTTGAGCTTGACTCCATCTTCAACCCGAAAAGGCACTACAAGCTCATCTTTGATGATACCAGCCCAAACCAGTACTCCACCTCCACCTTGCTGGCGTCTGAGTCGGACTGGAGCTCTCTGCCCTTTACCAATCCAGCCACGGGCCCATCCATCTGGCCCATCAAGACTCACTCTCATTTCATCAGCCCATAAAACCTTAGAAAAATCAGTCTTGAGATATTTCTTGGCCCAGTCTTGACGTTTCAGCTTGTGTGTCTTGTTCAGTGGTGGTCGTCTTTCAGCCTTTCTTACCTTGGCCATGTCTCTGAGTATTGCACACCTTGTGCTTTTGGGCACTCCAGTGATGTTGCAGCTCTGAAATATGGCCAAACTGGTGGCAAGTGGCATCGTGGCAGCTGCACGCTTGACTTTTCTCAGTTCATGGGCAGTTATTTTGCGCCTTTTTCCACACGCTTCTTGCGACCCTGTTGACTATTTTGAATGAAACGCTTGATTGTTTGATGATCACGCTTCAGAAGCTTTGCAATTTTAAGAGTGCTGCATCCCTCTGCAAGATATCTCACAATTTTTGACTTTTCTGAGCCCGTCAAGTCCTTCTTTTGACCCATTTTGCCAAAGGAAAGGAAGTTGCCTAATAATTATGCACACCTGATATAGGGTGTTGATGTCATTAGACCACACCCCTTCTCATTACAGAGATGCACATCACCTAATATGCTTAATTGGTAGTAGGCTTTCGAGCCTATACAGCTTGGAGTAAGACAACATGCATAATGAGGATGATGTGGTCAAAATACTCATTTGCCTAATAATTCTGCACTCCCTGTATATACAGTATTTAGTAATGCTATAATGTTTAGAATAGTAATATGATTTAGTAGGTTGATTTGGGTAATTGTATAAAGTTTAAACAATGTATTTGCACTCCGAAGTAGGCCCTATGACATAATATGATAAATCACTCCAGATGTTATAGGACAAAGATAGTTTATTACCCCCTGGGATGTTTGTTCTGTCAGAGAGGGCATTGGGGGAGAACTGGGTTGATACATTAAGCAGAAACTTCTGGTGCTGACGTAGGATTGGGAAAATTATTTGATGTGTGTCTTATTGATTCTGTTTATATCACATTGTATGATATTCACTGTATGATGTTGATAGAGGTCAGCAATGGCAATATATGATCTTTTAAGCATTATGTTATTAGGAATTACATTCTCCACCCCCAGATTTCAAGGTGGGGGGAAGCAAAGCTATTCTGATCAGATGCTTTGTCTCTGGGCAGATAGTAAAAAAGTTTGAAGTTAATTTATTGCTCCCTTGGGATTGTAAAATCAGATCTAGAGATCAAGAGAAATTTAGCCCCCTCTACCTATTGACAACATAAACATATCAGCTCTGTTATATCAGAGGAAGGAATGTCTGGGAAAGAAGGTGGGGTATGGGTGAATTATGTTGGTGCTGTGTAAAATATCTGTGTAAGAAAGAATAAACTGTCAGTCTGAGTCTGACATTCTAAGGTTAAGTGGTTTCTGCTTCTATTTCTTGTAGAGTTCTATCTTAAACAAAGAAAATATTTTTATTATTTGCAATAAGTCAGAGCTTACAACCTGTGATTTCCAGAGTTCTGCAATGAGGTGTTATGCTGGACACTGAGAGATTGAAGACAAAAGTCACAACCTAGAGGGAGATTCTTGGGGTGCATGTGGCCCCTCACTTCTGGGTCGCCACATCAATATAAACCAGTGACAGGCAACCTATAAATACTGCCTCCTTAGTGTAGAAAAATAATTAATTGCCAGTAGAGGTATATGTAATGAGGGGACATATTTAAATCCACAACTGGGTGGTGTTGATTAATTTTAGAGAGATGTAATGAACTGTTTATTGTTGAAAAGGGGCATACTCTCACACTCCAGGGAACATGCAATATTCTGCAGGAAAAGTGCCTAGTGGCGGCATGCAGCCCATGGGCTGCATTTTCAATTTACTGTGAAAAAAAGCTGATTATTTGTGAGTAAACTTATATGTAAATAACTGACGTGCGATCTTATTTCGCTGTTGTCTCTCCTATATTACCAAACTGCTTAGATTTGGTGGCAGAGTGTGATTTACGTTGTGCTTCACTTTGCAGCAATTAAGTAGCCACAGGGCAGTGGTGGTGCACCAAAGGTACATAGTTTGACACTTCGGAGGATCTCCAGTATAAGGATGAGGGGAAACCATTTATTTTAAGTAGGTTTTTCACGAAAGATTAACATTTTTAATCACACTACGCTAAAAATTTGTTTACATTGTTACTTAATATTTGAAAAAAGTAGGCCTTCAAATTATTTGCATACATTTACAAGCAAAATGGACTTGAATTACTAAATTAGTGTTATATCTTATGGTGAGTAAAAATACAAATAGAATATATATTTATACGTTAACTCTGATACATTACAACACTGACTAATTATTTTAAAAAAAAAAAATTCATATTAGAGCACATTCCCTATCTAATAGGTAAGGTTCTCTCAACTTAAAACTTTGCATTGGTTTGATGTATCTGTTTGAAATGTTCTATTTTAGAAGGTATTTGGGGTCTGAGCTTCTTGTCAACTTTCCTGAAATTCTGTCCAGCCAAAAAACAGTTGATTTATATTTAATGTGATATGTTGATATGTTGTTTTTTTTCCCATAGGAACTTTTGCTCACTTGTAGTGAAAAATTAGCTGAATGCATATGTTTAAGGCAATGCAATCATGATCTAAAAAGTCTATATGCCTTATTGGAATTTTTGAGATAGCTTGAGCCATTTTTGAGATATAACTGTTTAACATTTTAAAGTAATGAGCATGCTCAGTAGAGACTTGTGCAGTTTAGCTACTGTTAGATTCCATGCATTTTGAATTGATGTATGTGTTTGTGCAATGAGAAGATAGAGAGAATGAGATCTGCTGCACCTACAAATTTATAGTTAACAATGTTACATTTTAATTACTAGAAATTAATATTCACTCACCATTACAGGTGATCAAAGGTACACATTACTATACCTTTTAACTTTAATACATCAAACATTTTTACACATTTTTAACATGAAAATATAATCTACAAAAAAGAGTTATACAGCGCTCAAAGCCAAGCAGCGGCTGCAAAGGCAAATAAAATATTAGCATGTATTAGGAAGGGTATAGAAGCCAGGGAAGCAAATATAATTCTGCCACTATACAAATCTCTAGTACGCCCTCATTTGGAATATGGAGTACAATTTTGGGCACCGCCTCATAAAAAAGACATTTTAGAGCTGGAAAAAGTACAGAGAAGGGCTACAAAACTAATAAGGGGAATGGAGGGGCTAAGTTATGAAGAAAGACTAACAAAATTAAACTTATTTTCGCTAGAAAAAAGGCGTCTAAGAGGAGATATGATTACGTTATATAAATACATCCAGGGTCAATATAAGGCTTTGTCAAGTGAACTTTTTGTAGCAAGAGATTTTCAACTGACAAGAGGACATCCGTTGAGGTTAGAGGAAAAAAGATTTCACCTTAAACAAAGAAAAGGGTTCTTCACAGTTAGGGTGGTTAAACTGTGGAATTCTCTACCAAAGGAGGTGGTGACAGCGAATTCGATAGACAACTTCAAAAAGGGGTTAGATATATTTCTGAATAAAGAGGGCATTCAAGGCTATCCTAGATAACTAGCAAGGAATATTGATCCAGGAAGAAATTTGATCGCCAGTTTCTGGGGTCAGGAAGAAATTTTGCTTTTTTTCCCCCTTATGAGACAATTGGCAAAGTTTCAATGGGTTTTTTTTTTATGTTTGCCTTCCTCTGGATCAATTAACAATAATTATAAATAGTCCAAATTAAAAAGATCAATAGAGATCTAAAAAGGTTGAACTTGATGGACTAACTCTATTCATCCTCCAATACTATACTATTAATAATTATTTAATCAATAATTTAATTAATAACTAATCCGCATATTGCAAATCAGAGGAGATCTTAACAGGTTGAACTTGATGGACTGAAAGTCTTTTTTCAACCTTAATTACTATGTAACTATGTAACTATGTAACTATCAATAATATGTATTTTTCAACTTTGCATGCTGGAACATATGGTCTAATGTGGCAAAGCACTACTTTATAAAACAGTAGTACATAGCTGTCGGGGTTCCCTGGTGGTCCAGTGGTTAGGATTCAGTGCTTTCACCACTGGGACCTGGGTTTAAATCCAGTCAGGGAACCAAGAGGTGACATCACCCTAAAGCCAAGCAGGGTTGGGCCTGGTCAGTACTTGGATGAGAGACCACCTAGGAAGAGCAGGAGCTGAAAGCTGTGGCCCACTGGCGAAGGAACTGGCAACCCACTCTAGTATCTCTGTCAAGAGTACCAAGTGGATCAGCATGGTGTGTTATGGTCCATGAGGTCACATAGAGTTGGACAAGACTGAACTCTACAAACACACGCACACAACTGCCACAGCTTTCCTGTGCATGTGGTAGGGTCTTACACATTTATGGAATTAAGGCTTCTTGGCATAAGGCTATTCTCAGGCTAAATAAACCAAACAGCACACATGAGTTTGCTTCTTATCTGCAGTCTATGTTAAACAAAATGTATGCATTCATTAGGCAGCAGTCACCACCAAGGATTTGTTTGGGGTGAAAACAAGTTTAATTAAACAGAGCACTTAATGTGTATGACAATGAATATATATCTACTTAGATATATTGACACAATTCCTTTTTCACAGTAGACTTTCTTTAATAACACTGCAGTTTGGTATAATTAAATATTCTTGGTAGCCAAGGACACTTACTTTTCATAAATAACTTTTGATTTTGTTAAGAAAAACAAATGCAATGTTATATGCATGAAGTTATGTCTATATTTACCTATTTACGTTATTACTTATTGACCTTCAAATTAATTAGCTTATGTGTATGTTAATATGTCAATTGCATAGAAAAATGTAAAAGTTTTATATATTTTTTTTACTTTAAATATTATAATAGCACACTAATAAAAACTAGGTGCATAATTTCTTAAATTACAAATAAAGAGAATTGCATATTGATGTGAAGGTTTCACTAAACGGTGGGCAACGGTTTTTCGTATGACATCATTAATGACATCATTTATGACATTAGGTGACATCATTCATGACATGAACAATTGAAAAGAATGTTTAAAATAGAAACACCATTTTTATTCCTGCACTCTTGCTTAATTAAAACATAACTTTTAGTGATTCTAATACACTTTCTTCATTGTCATTCCATTTAGCCATAATACCAGGTGAGAAAGTTTTTTTTTTTTAATTACAAGGATTATATGTACCAAGAGATAGAAAAATCTTAGCATAATGAACACTTTATCCTCTTGGAGCCTTTCTGAATTAAAAATATATAATGTACACATTTTTAACCAAATTAATTTCTATTTGGTTAAACAACTTGCTCCTAGACAATCATCTTAATAATAATCTATTCTATCATTTCTAATGATGTTTTTGTTAATTATATTTTTTATTATAAATTTAATTCACACATTTTCCACAATCTTTTTAATTATTATTATCTTAGTTCCACTTTTTTCTTTTTTCTAAATTCTTTTCTCAAAAAAACATTTTTTGACAGAAATTAAAAATACATCACAGTAAAAATAACTACATGCTAAAGTTAAAAATGGAAGGCATGTGTTGATTCTTTGCTTTCTAAAACCCATTTTCCTATTTATCCAGTTTAATTCAAAAGATCATTCAGAAAAAAATATTACCATATTGGTCGTTTAATATAGCAGATTTTTTAGTTAACACAACAGATATATCAGAATGAATTTTGATTTAATAAAAATGTAAACTAAAAACTGATTAAAACTCTGCATTTTGAGACTGACAGAAAATAGTAAAAAAAAATTCTGTTAACATAGGATTTACATGAGAACAGATGTGCATCAACCATAAAATCAGAATTTTATACAAACGATGGTTAAAATAAAAACTTGAAAGGGCTGGGTTTTTTTTTGTAGCATTTATAGATTAAGTCATTGAATGGGCTCAATGTAAAATATCACACTCCAAATAAGATTTTAGACGTAAATCTAATTTTTCACTATGTTAAAGAGTGCTCTAAAGCTATCCTTAAATCAAACAAGGTATAAATCTGATTTTCCTTCTAGCACATCATACTCTATTTCTGAATTTGTTTTATAACTCTGTTACCTGATACTTTCAATGGAACTAATTCTAGGCTTTATCTGTGAGCCATAAAATGAGTGTTTTAAGCTTTTTTCCATGTGTCACTGAGAGTTACACTAGACCAGTTTATAAAAGGCTCTTGTAAATCATCTGTCTGATAATGTTCTGTGGAATGTCTGTCTATTAGCAGTGTAAAATACAACCTATAGATTTTCCATATAAAAGCTTTGAACAAATAAGGTTTTGTGTCCAAGCCAAGCCATAAACATTTTTTTTGTTGAAAGATTCATGTGTACAGAAAATACGATGTGTAAGAAAAGTGTTGTAGATGATAACAATACTTAGTTTTTCACTGGAAAAGTTGTGAAGTATTTTTTTTCAGAAACATAAAAAGGTTGCTTTATCTTCCAGTCCTATGTATTTAAATTGATGTCTTCATGTGTTCATGAATTCAGACATGTATATATTGAAGCATTTCTCATAAAGGCACTGTGAAGTAAAGGATATGACTCTACATCATCATATAGATCAGATAGCAAGTAGATCACTTGGATGTATTGGTAGAGTAATAAGAAGCAGAAAAAGAGAGGTACTAATGTCACACTATAGATCCCTAGTCAGACATTACCTAGAATAAAGTGTTCAGTGGTACTTTGCTCACAGTACTTGTCGGTAACACACCCTGGATCAAGAAAAGGCATTTAGGTGGGTGGACTATAGTTACCCCATAACCACTCTGCATGCGTATGGCTTAGGGCCAAAGTGGATCTTTCCCTCTTCGGTTGCGCCGCATCTCCACAAATGCGATGGTTATGTGGTGTACTACACTCTAGATATCTAAAAATAAATATAAGGACCTTAACTGTAAGCTAATCCCAACCCTATGCCTAACCCTAAATCGAACCCCTAACCCTACCCTTCACCCCTACATCAATCCAGTTTAAAATAGATTGCTCCCCTAGAGAGAGAGTACTTACCTAAAATCAGTTGGTCCATAATGGCACCTTTTGGTATTTAAATGAGGAGTACATCAATGATAGCCATTTTCTGGACAGCTATATGCACTGGTCATAGAGCCTTTCCACAACAAGGTAAAGACTTATATGGCTTGTGCTGAAGGAAATCCTTGTGACCTGGGACTCATTTGATCTTGAAATGACAATAGAGTGCCAAGAGGTAAGTTCGCTTGCCTCCTCTGCACAGATCATCTGGTCAAAATGAACAGGCCTTCTAGAGACTCCTTGCCTCCTACTTTCTGAAACATCTTGCGGGAGACAAATGTCATAAAATATTTGGGTGTCTACCTGTCCACTGCTGTCTCTTCCATCCCAGATAAATGAATAGAGTTACAGTAGCATGTCCTCACTATTTTGGGACCATGGAGGGGCCTGGCAAAAATGCTTTCCGTTAGTGGTGAACTCTGGTGATCAATCAGCTGATTGTCTTTCAGCTATAGCAATGGCTGATCTGTCCAACCCCTGGGATTGTCAGCATTATCCAGAGGATAGAAGGCATTGGGTGGAAGGCATTGGGTCTCTGCTGGTGTTTTCCATTGCAATAAGGCAGACAGGGACTGGTATATGTGTGCTCCCAGCTGCACACCTTCAACCTGCAGTGAAACCTGTATACAGATCCCTCTCAGCAGTGGCATCCAGTTTCTTTCACAAATTGCACAACATAGGGTATGACCGGTAGTTTTTCTTATAAAGCATGAGGGTTATGGAAGAGACCTCTTAGTGTTGCTGGCATACTACAGGGAAAGCCTCAAGGCCTTTTGGGAGGGAGCTATTTGCAGAGCCCCTATTGCATAACCCAACAGTGGGAGCTCCATATTTGGAATTCCCTGTATCATCCACCGCCCTTATCAAGCATGGATGACCCAAGTGAGGGATCTCCTCGACTATGAACATTTAGATTGGTTGTCACTAGGAGTTTGCTCTCCACCTGGGATTTGCAACATCCAAAGTTCCACCAATGTTTGCCTCCTGGAGATTAAGAATGCAATCTCCCCTGACTCACGCAGCTTTCATCACTGGGTTTGGCAGGACGGAGTCTCACATGTTCCTTCCAACATCCCAATACAAAAATATTTGCATTAGATACGAGGCTCCTCCTGTCCCCAACTTCTCCAGGTTGAGGTACATTCTTTTGGCATGGATTGTTGCATGCTGAAGAAGAGCTTGTATTCTCTTGTACTCCATGCAGTGCACTTCTTTGCCCTTGTGACAAATTATGGGACCATCTGGGGTTGGGTCCTACCAGCTGACAGGGGCAAGAGGCCCAGGGGCGGCAGTGTTGCGATTCACCATCTGTGACTGGCTCTTTTCAAAGGTCTTCCAGTTTCTAACCATCTCTCAATCCCTGTGTTTAGTTCTGTAGATTGAATACTCTGCTTGGTGCACCCCCACATCGATTCTTTTATCTCTTAAACTCCTATTTTGATTTCATTTATTTTGCAGTTTACTTTCCTTTTGTGGATTCTCATGTTTTTTCCTTACCACCAAGTGGAGATATGACCAACAACTCTCGAATGACCCTATAAAAGGCCAGTTATGGTAAACCTTAAGCCTAATATTCTGTGTCCAGGTCTAGAGACCACATCTTCAAAAGGATATTATCAAATTAAAAACAATTAAATGAATGACTGCAGAGAGCTGTTAGAAATCATAACTCAACACAACTGGCCTCCTGCACTTTATTCACCAAAAATGATGTAATTTAAAAGAGGTCCTTAAAGCGCTCTCGCTAAATCTTCACTCACTTTTGTACTTCACAGAGTTAGAGATTGTAGTTGCACATGCTCCATGATCAGGGTCCTGGTGCATAAAAATTAGAAATAAAACAAAAATGTTAAAATATATTTAAAACAAATTAGACGGCACAAGACCCCTCTAGAGGAGGATCCCTCTGCAATGCACCACCTTCACCGGCAGTAGCTCCTCCCCTGGCCATAAACAGTTCAATTTAGCAGTTTCTATTAAAATTGTAATTAAATGAAATATAGCATTATTCAATGATCAGCATCATTTCATATTTGAGTACTAGATTATAAAGTTAGTTTTAGTTAGTTTAGGAATAGGCACTTCCCAAGGCTTTATATAGCAAAGTTTAACAGCTGTGTAGTTGTCGGTGGAAGAGTAGAGAAATGCTGTAGTGAATACTGTGATAGTGATCTTACATACAACACACTCTTAAGACTTAATTCAATCCTGCACATGCTCAAAAGGAGACAGTCGCAAGTAAACTTGCAATTCCTGCTTGCCTTACACGATACCCATATGCTTCTGCATTCATCGAGGAGGATTACTGTCATGGCAGCCTCCAGGCACTAGCAGAATCTGCTAAAATTAACATTACTCTAAAAAAATGTTTAATGTTCAAGGTTTAAACAGCTGGTTATGTAATTAGTACCTTAAATATCATTATAGTAAGTTTTTTTTTTTCCATCCACAGTTGTTCCTTAAATATGTTGTTATATTTAGGCGACTAGAATGAACACTTAAGACAAGCTAATGTTAAATCACAAAGAAGTTGCCCGTTTGACATTTCTAATTGCCTTGTCATTGCAAGTCTCTGTAGATGACACATTTTGTCACTAAAAGATATTTTTAGATACCTGGGTTCGTGGCTGGCAATACCTCCAGAGTGAGAAAATGTATCTTGCAAGAAGCAGAGTCTCCCTTCCCTTGAAAATTGTGTGTGTAATATTCAAGTCTACAGTGTATATTTTTTCTTTTTTCTTTCATTTTTTGAGCTGCGGGGCCACATAGAAAAGCTTTATAGAGCCAGAATCCCCTATCATAGGTGTACAAAAGCATGTTTTATCAATTCATCCAAATGTTGCATTTTGCATGCAAATAAATATTAACCCCTTCTGGATTTCTACCTTGTCATGGTGAAGGGGACTTGTGTACCCAATATGGTAATAGCAGAGAGGTCAGATATATTCCATAGCACTATACATGGGTAAGTTCAAGGCAAAAACAATAGCAATATTAACACACTGCAAAGGAGATGTTCATGATTGTTTGTGCCTTTATGGTAATGTAGTGTTACATATGCGAGTTTGTAACTCAGAGGGCTTCATGTATGTGGAGGATGCATGATGACATTATGGTTCATGATTTTTGCCACTACAAAACAAGCAAGCAAGATGTGTCTTTAATTAGCACATCAAAGTATGTAATTAATATTCCGGAATCACTAATTTGCATAATAATGCAACAAAATGGTCCATGTTAGTTTTTCATGCCAATTTGGCCACATTTTAAAAATTTACTATTTTATGGAACTGCAGGTAAAATGATGCAAATGTTTTTAAAATGTCAACACTACAGATTTTATCTTTTATAGGCAATTATGCTGATATGAATCTGCCATTTTGGATTTAGCAGATCAACTTTCTGAGGTGGGAGATACGGTACTTTGAATACACAGGAAGTGTCTGTCTGCACAAATGGAATGTGCCAGTTAAGGATCTTTCCTGTTTTCTGCCTGCAAGCAGTGACGGCCACTAGGTAGTGCAGTTGGGATTCTCTTCAATTTCTTGTTAGCATAAAGCTTACCATCTGCCACTACCCTAATTCTAAACCCTACCTCTAACCCTAAACCCTACCTCTAACCCTAAACTCTACCTCTAACCCTAAACCCCACCCCTACTCCTAAACCCACCCCTACTCCTAAACCCTACCTCTAACCCTAAACCCTACCTCTACTCCTAAACCCTACCTCTACGCCTAAACCCTACCTCTACTCCTAAACCCTACCTCTACTCCTAAACCCTACCACTAACCCTAAACTCTAACCTTACTGTAAAGTCTGCCCTTAACCCTAAACCCTACCTCTAACCCTACCCCATCCATAAACTCTACTTTTAAATCCTAACATTACCCCTATCCCTAAACCCAACCCTAAACCCCTTGCTCTAAACCCTAACCCTTAAATCTCACCTTAACCCCTAATCCTTACCCTCAGAGTTTGAGAAAAAGCTCAGCCATGCAACCTTGTGGCTGCTGGCCGACACTGCTGGCAGGCTAACAATAGGAAAAGTCCCCAGTTACATCTGCCAGTGCTCTCAGCTGGACAATGACACACCAACATGAGCAAGTAACAGGTAGCAGCAGGGAGACAAGGAAAATGGAACCATGCAATAAGGAATAATTGCATATAAAAGTTAATATTCTGTTTAGATATGTTTACTTTCCAAAAGAATACAGAAAAAAAATGACCTAATAGATGTTTTTAGTACAGTTGTTCCTCTATACTTAGATGCTTTTGCTGATTCCATGGAGAGAAAAAAGGATTACCAAGTGCCATTAAGCCATGTCCGTGATTCCATAAATACGTCATCTTTTCACAGAGACTGTTTGTGGGACCACTGAGGCCGCCGGCTTGCCAAGAACCAGCCTAAGAATAACTTTTCTTCAGCAGCTGTTAAATTCATACAAGTTACACTTAAATCTATATTATTACTCAGCTCTAAAAAGAACATATTTTTAATAAAATATGAATATATATTTATTCACCGCCTGGCGAGACAGAGATGAAGTTACAGTAAATTATGGCAAACTGCCACAAACTTAATTAAAATGCAAATGGCACAGTTGAATGCCAAGGAACATTTGGTTCATTGTAAGAAAACTAACCTTGGGAATTTCGCTCCTTTTTGTCTAAGATACACCAATGCAAAATGTAGCAGGGGGGCTATGGGTATAATTTGGGATCGATCAGGCATATTTCCATGTTCATTAGCTTTTTAAAGTTATAGCAACTTTTACTTTGTTTCTAAAATGTATTTTAACCTACACTCTGAAACACCTAAATGTTTCTTAAAGGGCCACTGTCATTTACAGGTTTCATTTGTTTATATAGTTAAATTCAGTGTAGGCTTTGAAACTCACATTGGAACTGTATTGTTCAAGAACTAGCAAAATGTATTAGGGGATGGGGGAGGATAAGCCCAAATGTTTGTCCTAAATTTGTGCTTTGGTCATGTTATCTGCCCAGTAGGTTCTCTGATGGTCCAGTGGTTAGGATTTTGTTCTTTCACCACTGCAACCTGGTTTTGATTCTACTCACTGTCACATCACCCTGAAGCCAAGCAGGGTTGGGCCTGGTCAGTACTTGGATGGGAGGTCACCTAGGAATACCAGGAGCTGTGTGATGTGGCCCACTGGAGAACGAACTGACAAACCCACCTCAGTATCTCCTCTGCCATGAATACCAAGTGGATCAGCATGGTGTGTTGTGGTCCATGAGGTCACTGAGTCAGACATGACTGAGCGACGCAAACACACACAAGCTGCCTGATAGAAGTCTTTGCCAGGAGAGATAAAGACGAACATCAGAACAGCCCTCCTGGGCAGATCCTCTCCAACTCTTCGATAGAGGTCAGAAAGAAACACATCTACTGAAGACATGAACACTAAACTCAGAAAGTAAGTTTAAAAGCTACATTAACAATACAGATTTCAATGCTCGTCAGATATTAAATAAACAAATAAAACCCTATTTTATAGTTAATACAGTGCATCCTTTAAATGGACATGGAATAAAGATTTGTCTATAATTCATTTAAAATAGCACCTTTTAAGTTTCACAAATAATTATTTTACATAAAGAAATTTTAGCTAAAAAGTATTTTATCTTATTATAGGAAACTATAGGAAAGGTCTGTAGATCTCATTGGCTGATAATTATTACTCATACTAGTCGTTTACCCATCATAAATGATGGTATAATAATACATTTGTCTATTCCCCCCTCCCCTACGCCTTGCCCCACATCTCTTTCTTCCCCCTCCCTACTTGTGTGTCTGTCTCTACCCCCTCCCTCCCCTGTGGTTGTCCCCCCCCTCCCTCCCCCGTGTCTCTTTCCCCCCTCCCTCCCGTGTTTGTTTCCCCGCCCTCTCCCTCCCCTGTGTCTGTTTCCCCCCTCTCCCTCCCCTGTGTCTGTTCCCCCCCCCTTCTCCCTCCCCTGTGTCTGTTCCCCCCTCTACCTCCCCTGTGTCTGTTCCCCCCCTTCTCCCTCCCCTGTGTCTGTTTCCCCCCTCTCCCTCCCCTGTATCTGTTTCCCCCCCTCTCCCTCCCCTGTATCTGTTTCCCCCCCTCTCCCTCCCCTGTTTCTGTTTCCCCCCCTCTCCCTCCCCTGTTTCTGTTTCCCCCTCTCCCTCCCCTGTGTCTGTTTCCCCCCCTCTCCCTCCCCTGTGTCTGTTTCCCCCCTCTCCCTCCCCTGTGTCTGTTTCCCCCCCTCTCCCTCCCCTGTGTCTGTTTCCCCCCCTCTCCCTCCCCTGTGTCTGTTCCCCCCCCCTCTCCCTCCTCCTCCTCTTCCTCCACTGTGTCTTCTTCCGCGCTCTCTCCCTCCCCTGTCTCTCCCCTGTGTCTCTTTCGCCCCTCTAGCGCCACGCATGCACACTGCGGCATTTACAAACAATCTGTACAAATAGTTTGTAAAGTGTGTGTGAACTCCCCTGGAGCGTTACGCACACTTCACAAACTATATTAGTGATAGCCATAATCCTGCACAATGGCTAACAAGGGATCTAAGCAGTTTATTTTGCTCTAGGAACTTTATTTAAAAACTTAGAATATTAATCTTTAATCAACATCAACATCTTTAATGTTGAAATTTTGTTTTGAAAACTCAAGCAGAGCTACTTTTTTGTAGTGGCAAAAGACTGGACACCTCATAGGAAGAAACGGGAGATAAATAGACCTGCCTGAAAATGCAGGAACATTGATTTTTTTTATTTTTACAAATATCAATAATTGTATTGCTAATCAGTTCCTAGATAAAAAAAAGAAACTCTACTGTATGACATCTATAGCGGACCTTTAACTCCTCGCACTGCCAAAATCCCTATATGGAGAATCCCAAGCTGACTTCTCAGCCAATCACATGTCATATCCCAGGATGTTTATCTCTCCATGGTTACCTTTGACTGGCAGAGCATCTCACAAGCACATTTTTATTGCTGTTTTATGACAATAATAGTTATGCAAAGTCTGAAAAAAATTACTTTTATCCGCTTTGCACATGTAGGGCCTCATTCTATTAGCGGCCATAAATCGGCCGTAAGGCTGCGATTCCTTGCGAGGGTTCAGTTAACTCGCGATTCTATTATACGGCCCCGCAAGGATCTCCTTTTACGGCCGGCCGCATATCTTGGAACCGGCCGTAATCTGTGAAATATAAAAACTCAAAAATAAATTCAAGCCTGCACTGTACAGCTCTGTAAATGCTAGGGATCATATTGGGGGACATGAGGATTAAAAGGAACCCACTCTCAAGCTTGCACATCAGCCCAAACCCGAGTTCAAATTAACTGTTTATTTTCCGGCTGCGGCGTGGGCGTGTCTGAAGTGCTCCAAGCACTCTGGACTTTTTACATGGATATTTTACGGATATTAAAAATTAAATATTTTACGGATTTGAGTATAGGATAATTATGTGCTATTTTTTCTAACAACTAAAATCCCTTTATAGTCTTCTAAAAGTACAGGATGGCTTTATTTGAGCTATTTTATGTGCTTAATTGGTGCTAGCGAGACCTCTTTCCTGCAAGTAAGCTGCGGCTCGTTTTTAGCCTTGCAGAGAGGTTTCCCGGAGCAATTGAATTGCAAAACTCTTGCGGCCGTTTTAGATCAAAGGCTTTCCTCCGGCGCGAGCGGCCGCAAGAGATAGCAAGGCACCGGCCGCAAGCCTGCCGGAGCCTCCGGCCATAAGGGAATAGAATAGCAGAATAGCTTGCGGCCGGTCCTTGCGGCCCCGCAACGGCTGCGGCCGATAATAGAATGAGGCCCATAGTGTTTCTTAGGTGATCACATTTGCATGTCCCCGCCCAGTTTTCCCATAGTGCAGTGCATAAACTGTATTTCTTTAGACATTTATTTTTTTAGACATTCAAATAGAATCACTAATGTACCATTCGTTGTTTTTCCAAAATACTAGAAACTTCTCCTCTGACATCACTTTGTAATATTTACCAATGAAAAGATGGACCTTTTATACTTGTTAGCCAATCACGGCCCTCAAAAGATAGCCCGGTTTATTTTGTTTATTTTCTTGTGCATTTAGGTTTAGCAATAAAAGTTGCAGGTTTTATTGCCTTTCAGATCAAGTTTTCCTTTACAATTTAAATTCCTGTCACAGAGAACTGTTTAAAGGGTCAATGTGGTCAAAAATGTAAAATAGCTTTTTTGAAGAACACACAGAAAAAATATATAGCCACTTATTTAATGTAATAATGCAGCTGTGGAATCTACCATTTTAGTTTTTAGTGCTCTGTTTCCTGAGAAGACTTAAAATTATGCATCTACCAATATGGCATCTGCAACTACCAGTGCTCTCACTAGGTCTAATGGAAATATCATTATTTTATAGCAACACAATCCGGAAGCTGCAGAGACAAAAAGCAAGCTAAGTAAAGAGATGGAAGCATGCAGTGAAGAAGGATTGCTTTTAAAAGTGAAAAAGCGTAAATATTGTGTTTATTTATTTTATACTTTCTGAAAACATTTTATCCATTATTAAGATTTATGATTCAAAATACCATATAGAAAACCATGACAACAATTGTCCTTTAAGAGTGTCTTACTTTTTAAGATTCTCATTTTTTATTAATGATTTATTTTAACATTAATTAAATAAGGCTAAACGATGATAAGCTGTCTGCTACTAAGTGAATGAAATGTTACTTATAATGCATCAGCTCTTCATATATTGCTGCAATGGTTTGAAAATATATATTCTCCTGGCAAATTATTTCTGGCCTTAACTAAACGGATATATTATATTTGTGACATTGTTGGATGGATATAGTTGTGTTTTTTATAACAATTTGCAGGAAAGGAAAAATACAATATTCTCAGAAATCTAGATTATATTAAATAACTGTTAATGTTATAAAATGATAAGAGTAATTCCTGGGTGTAAGTGACTGAAGCGCTGGCCAGTTCTTCTTAATGAAATGACTTTTCCTGTCTCGACTGTCCCACTCGCACAAGAAACACCAAAATGCTAAGCTGCAAACCAAGTAACCGTGCAAAGACTCTCAAATCACCACAGATGTTCTAATTGTTTTTGGCATACTGAGTTTTTCCCAAAAGGAATTTCATATTTTCATATGATTTCATAGTAGCATGGCACAGAAGGACATTTTGTTTCCATTGTACAAATAAACTTCTTTCAAATTAGTTTTAGCGGAGTCAATGAAGAGTATCCATTCTGTTGTTTTATGTTACTGACCAAGAGCATCCATTGCAAAGCAAATATTATTACAGTAGACAAAATAATCTTCTTGCAAATAAAAGGTTTTCAACTCATCTTGACGGTTTAAAAAAAACAATTACTTTAGTGTCTAGCTGAAGTTGATCCAAGCACCCTAGTCTAGACCCAAAAGTTTGGCCTGTTTTTTGGACAAACTCAAATCCCGAACAAGTTTCCTTAAATCATCTTGAGTTAATAAATTGTGGCTCAGAAGATGATGTACTTGCTTCGAAAGTAGGGTCATGTTGCTCGACATATTGAGCTAGGCTAGCATCTTTGTTTTTCAAGTCTTTATCGGTTAGTAACATTTTTTGGAGGCTGTTGTACAGGTAAGCCATCACTGTGAGGAACTGACTCATAACAGATGGCACATTTGGGTATTTCACGATGTGTTTGGATTTAGATGTTTGTCCTGTGATGTTAGCAAAATAACAATCTAATGAATGACCTGTGGGTTTCCTTCAAACCATGGGAATTGCAATGGGCATATGGTGGGAACCATTAACCCATTCTGCCAGAAGCCTAACACATGTGAAACCGCAAATATGGGGGTCCAGTTCTTGTCTTGGTCACCTACGTTTCAACTGAAATATGGCTCTTAATATTTTTAGTGAAATTTTGTCATTGAGCTTTAAATGTCAATTCCCACCACTCTTAACAGAAGTTATTTGTAGAATTTAAACACATCCTTGTCATAATGACACAGTATTTACCATAACACAGTTGAAAAGTAATCAAATCACTAGACAAAAGAGAACCCAAGCTAGCGCAGTGCATACACAGTGAATGTCAGATTACTATTGGTATAGGTTTCTCAGACTAGAGTAGTGTTCTTGAGACTGCTAGTATGTCTGGCTGCCACTTGCCTTCAACTGGCTGCAAATTGGTCTGCCTGCAGATACCTTTATTACCAAAAAACAAATCGGTCAGATCTATTGATACATTTATTAATAAAAAGAATCAGCACAAAAACCTGGGGGTTGGCAAGATTCTGATTGCATATTTGAACAAAACTAATTATAGAAACAACATAATTTTTCCATGTGACAACAATTGTGTTTACCAGTGTATTCAAAGTCAGTTGTCTTTGATATAAAAGTGCAAATAGCAATTAACTAAGTGGCAGCAAACTTACGTCTGCTGTCAAAGTGTCTGCCGGCTTGACAAATAGCATGAACTCACAAATAAAAAGTAAAGATATTAAACTATCAATATCTGCTTAGTTAGAACAATGGTATTCCCATTGGTAACATACAGCTGTGACAGCTGGACCATAAAGAAGGCTGAGTGCGGAAGAATTTACACCTTTGTATTGTAGTGCTTGTGAAAATTGCTTAGAGTCCCTTGGACTGCAAGAAGATCGAATCAATCAGTACTACAGGAAATCAAGTAAAACCCTTTACTAGAAGGTATCTTGAGGCAAAAGCTAAAATATTGTGGCCAAATCATGAGGACAGGCTTTCCTAGAGAGGACTCTGATGCTAGGCAAGATTAAAGTGATACCAAGAAGGGGAAGGCAGAGGTGGTGATGGATACATAAGAACATTGAAACAATAAACATGAGCTTGAGGGAGCTCATAGGGCCGGTGTCTGGTATGCTGCAGTTCATAGTATCAGAGTTGAACATGACTGAGCAGCCATTGGACAGTAAAGTTGGTCAGGACTGTATACAATTGCATAAATAGTTAATGCAATTAAACATTTGTTTTTACTTTTTTACATTACCAAAATGCATTTGCCCCCTATCAATACTAGCAAAATAAAAATATCAAAACACACCATTCAATTTATTAGTAATTTACTTCTACAGTCAAATTTAAATAAGACAGACTGTATTAAATATGTAAATTATAATTGCAGTTTTATCATTTGAGGTTATCGTTCCAGATGCACGTTTTATTACTGGATGAATGTGGCTGGTGCAAATCATGTGAGCTGAAATATTGGGGGTCACTTTAAGGCTAATCTCAAAAACAAAGTGCTAGAGAAAGTCAGGGCACTGTCTTTCAAGTAAGAATAGAAATTACAATTCTGTTTCCTTATTCTCTTCAAAAAGATTATACCAAGGACAGAACATGCCCCTAAATTAATCCATCATTCTGACAGATTATAATGAGTGGGAAATGGCAAAAATTATCCATTTTCATTATAATTTGGAAACCAGTTTATCACGCTGCTGCCAAGGCACTAGTTTCTAAAAAAAGAAATATATAGTTTTATGGACTTTTTAAAATGGGATAATAAGGAAAAGCAGGTAACATTTTTACATCTGTTTTGAAAATAGGAAAAAGTTTATAGATGTTTGTGATCGGAAATGATGTAACAGTGGCACCCAGTGGCCAAAATGGCAGATTAAATAAAAATATGATTATGTTGGAAATCATTTTATTTGTAGTCAGATTGTTAAAGGAAAAAAAATTGGGTTTATATTAAAATAGTAAATATTTAATGCTGACTTGCCAAATGTGTTTGACAATTCAATAATAGGAGAACCGTAGGGATAGATTAAGTTAAAGGACCACTTTTACACCATATTGTTAATATGCTCTTTGATACTGATCAAATTATTTAGCAATTTTCTTTTTGTTTATCTTATTCCATAAGTGGGTAGTGACCTTAAATCAGAGGTTTGTAACAGTTTAGGCGCACAAGGCCTAGGCCTAGGGCAGTGCATTTTCAGGGGGCTGTCTGAAGATGCAGAATAGTACATTGAGATATGTTTGTATATGCTCGGAAATGTCTATATGTATTTATATTTCTATCTGTAAGTGTACTTGCCATTTTCTGACACACTCTATATCTATGTAGACTGTATGTATATGAACAGACATACACACACACACACATATATATATATATATATATATATATATATATATATATATATATATATATATATACGTAGATAGATAGATAGATAGATATAAATATGCATAAAACGTATGATCTTAGATACAAAAAGGGAAAATGAGGAGCTGCAACTTGGCATGAGGGGTTTACTAATCAGAATGGCCCTGGGCAGCATACAAACCTTTAGACGCCCATATCTTAAGTAGAGAGAGAAATTCTGGAACTTCAATTGAAATGTGCCCATTCTTATTACCAGTATTGCTATAAAAATTAAGGATGACTGTAGTTGAAGAAAAAAGGCCCTTGTTTGTATGCAATAATTATCATGGATACTTCCAGTGCCCAGCAGAGGCATGAACATTTATTTTTTGATATATATATATAAAGTGTACTGGTAACTTGACCGTCAATATTATTTATTGTGTCCCCCCCCCCCATGTCTCTTCCCCCCTCTCCTCCCCTGTGTCTTCCATTTCCCCCTCCCTCCTGTGTCTCTTTCCCCCTCCTCTCTCCCCTGAGTCTCTCTTCCCCATCCCCTGTGTCTCTTCCCCCCTCCCCTGTCTATTTTCCTCTCCTCCCCTGTGTCTCTCCCCTCTCTCCTTCCGTGTCTCTCCCCCCTGTCCTCCCCTGTGTCCCCCCCTGTGTCCCTTCCCGGTGTCTCTCCCCCCTCCCTCCCCTGTGTCTTTTTCCCCTCCCTCTCCCTCCTTCCCCTGTGTCTTCCGCCTCCCCTCCCTCTCCCTCGCTCCCCTGTGTCTCCCCCCTCCCTCCCTGTCTCCCCCCACACTCCCTCCCCTGTATCTCCCCTCTCATGTGTCTCTTCCACCCCACTTTGTCTCTTTCCCCCCTCCCTTGAGTCTTTCACCCCTCCTCCTTCCCCTGTTTCTTTCTCCCCTCCTTCCTCCCTTCCCCTGCTGCAGAAACAGGCCATCATGCACTGTATAGGAAGGATCAAAGTCATGTCAGCCTCTTAACCAAGGGTACTTAAGTTCGATCTTGGAGGGCCACACGCAAGCCTGGATTTCAAGATATCATTTCTGTCCACAGGTCAGTCGATCAGGATGACTGAAAAAGTGATTGACTCACCTGTCCGCAGCAGGGATGTCATTAAATCCAGGGATGTGTGGCCCTCCAGGACCGAACGCTAGTAGAGCTGCTAACGTTGGTTACATACCTCACAGACATGTGAAGGTTTTTCTAAGCTATCCCAGATTGGATACATACTAGATTGTACAGCAGTGGATGTTTGGAAGATTTTCAACTAGACTTGTCCATGGACTACTGTACTCAAGAAAGCCTCACTTATCTTGGAAATATTTAAAGCGCAAGTTCGATCTAAATTAAAATATATTTTATGTAAAAGAACACACACATTTAAAATTTATGGGACTTGCCTAGGTTTTGACAGTTGCTGCTCCATATTTGGGGAGAGTGAAGGTGGCTACGAGAAGCAGAAATTGTGTTCCATTTCAGTCATGAAAAAGTTTTTTCTCTACTCATCAGCACATCACATCACCTAATATACAGAGTTTTTAAGAGAAATGTACTCTTTAAATGAATCCGGTAAAGCAGGTGGGAACAAACTGTGGGATTGGCATAGGGAATTTAGAGAGTGAGTCACAACTAAAATTCTTATTCACTCTCTCATCATATACAGTCCCTTTCATCAACCGTCTCTCTCCACTCCAATCCAAAATGAAAGCCTCCACTAGATGACTCAACCAAACTCAACATTCAGTGTTTGCTGCACCCCTATGTCAGTTATTCCACTGCCGTCCAGTAGCCTCCAGCATAAAATGTAAAATCATGACCCTAAACTATAACTCCCTTAGCAAAAATGCACCCTCTTATATCTCTGCTCTTGTCTCTAAAAACACACCTGGCCGCCCTCTTCGCTTTGCTAATGACCTTTGATTTTCTTCCTCTTATTACCTCCTCTCAATCCCGTCTTCAGGACTTTTCTAGTGCTGACCCTATTCTATGGAACTCTTAGCCTCGCTCCACTAAACTATCCTCTTGCCTCAAATCCTTCAAAACCTCACTAAAAACACATGTATTTTAACACATGTATTTAAATAAGCCTTAATATACACAACTATTATCCGTCTATACCTCTCCCATACCCTTTAGATTATACATTTGCAAGTTTTTAATCTTGCTTTGTGATTTTGTGAACGCACTGTGTACATTTGATTTTAATCTCAGAGACCGGGACCTCCGTTTTTTTTTTTTGCATTGTATTAATATATTGTGCTACTGAGTATAAGCCCAATCAGGTGCTCCAAGTTAGGGGAATGCAGTAAAAAATCTGTGGGACCTTGTTATTGCCTAAATTGTATAATAATGTAAATCATTTTTAAATTGTATAATAATGTAAATCATTCACTTCCCCAGATTACAGCCGTCAGCATAGATCAGTAAATCCTGCTCTTTTACCACAACTAATATTTGTGCAGGGTGCTGCCAAACCCAGCTTTACGGATGAGACCGCCCTAGGAGTCAATAGGTAATGTGAACATCATAAATTTACAAGGAGACACTGCAAGGGTTTTCAAATCACTTGCTAGTGGTCTTTGGTACTCTTAAATCTTTCTTCTGCTTTTTGCAGTTACGGCAGTGCCCTGATTTGCAAGTGATCCATAAAATCTTATTAGCATAGGGTTTGGGTGTCAAAGTGTCAGGTAATAACTTGTAATTTATTTTCAGTTTAAAACTTAATGGGGATTTATGCCTTGCTTTTCAGCTGTGTCATGCAATTCACCCGGAGCAGTTTGCTTGCAGTGATTTAAGGATGGGGGATTAGCATAACTAGGTGGGATTTACTCTGCAGTTATGGCACTTACAATGGCTTTTTCTGAGATTTACATGAGGCCTTATGTTGGCGAGTAACAAACAAAGGAAATAATATTAACAAATAGTGATGTTTCCATTTCTGTAAGACTCCCCCCCATATAAATAGATTGCGATAACAATAATACTAATATAATAAAAGAAGTGAGTAACATCTGCGCAATGCTTTCTGTGCAGGCGTTACTCACATGCTGATTGCCGCGCTATTGTGCATGCGTTGCGGGGGGTTGGGGTGGAGAGAGGGGGAGAGAGTGGGTGTGAGGGAGGCAGGGAGAGAGGGACAGGGAGGCAGAGAGGGAGAGTGAGAGGGACAGAGAGTACAAAGAGCGTAGAGAGAGGAAAGAGACAGTGTAGAGAGAGGGCACACAGAGACGTCACAGGCAAATTAACATAACATTTGACACTTTTATGACAGGCATGTTACTAGTAGATAAATAACTTACAATAACCGAGTACTACAGGGGTTTGAGTGAGCCACACATTTTTCAAAACTCTTACCCCAGGAGGTGTGAATGGGTTAACATTCCTGAAGCAGTTGATTAGCATCACCTGAGTAGAGCTGACTAAAGACTGAACATGGTGTTTGGGTGTTGCTGCTGAATGAAGTTTACAAGATTTGCATTTGGTCTGAATTTAAGAATGGTAGACAAAGAGAAGAATGTGTGATGTTGTATCTGGGCTGGAAAAAGACACACACACACAGAGGGGTGTGCAATTTACCTGAAGCTGGGAAAAGATACACACAAAGCAGCTTGGCGCACATGAGCACCTGAAGAAGAGAGAAGATGTAATGTTTTGTTTTGTTTTTTTTGCTCCACCCAGGGTTAGCTGGCTAGCAAAAGACCTGTTTAAAAGTAAAGGTAGTGCTTTGATCTAGGCTAGGCCTGTTATTTTCTTTGATTAGTTGTGGTTTATTATTGTATTTTTTTAGTAGCACTGGCTAATATTATGGTAAAATTTGAGAAAATATTAAAGCCTACTTTAATTGTGTTCCCCAATATCTTTAATAATCTTCTGTTGCCACCATTGCAACATGCATGATCAAAGCCATCCTTTTTATGAGATCACTGCAAGAACCCTCTTAAAAGCCAGCATAAACATAGATATGCACATGGAGGAATCCATTCAGTTTATTTAATATGTAATTAGCAATAAAATCAGTAATTAGAAACAGATACCAAAATAGCTTTTAAAAATTTACATTTGAACTTTAGAATTACACTCTTGGACACATTTACTTGGGGGTTCGGAGAGGATCTGCCCAGAAGACTTTCCTTATTGGAGTCTTTATCTGTCTCCTTGCCTGCAGTGACCACAAACAGTCTGTAGAAAATCTAAAGACAACCTCCTGGGCAGAAACCGTATTGTGTCACCACTGTAGCTAACGCTATATTTAAAATACACTCCAATTTACACTTAAAATTAGAAAAGTATGTTACACAGTTAAGAAAATAATACATCTTCTAGTTTGTGTGCAATTATACTGCAGTGGAATCTACCATTTTGTTTTCTGCTGTTAAACTCCCGGAGGTGAAAGTAGACTTTAAATTCAGATAAATATTTTGCCCCTCCCCCCTCCCCCTTTCTCACCCCCTTCCTCACCCCCTGCCCCTCCCTCTCCCCCACTTTGCGAACTGGATTTGATTCCAGTTAGGGAACCAAGAGGTCACACCACCCTGAAGTCAAGCAGGTTTGGGCCTGGTCAGTACTTGGATGGGAGACCACCAAGGAATACCAGGAGCTGTACACTGTGGCCCACTTGAGAAGGAACTGGTAACCCACTTCAGTATTTCTGCGATGAAAATTGAGTGGATCAGCCTGACCATGGATATAAAGATGTGACTGGTGTGTTGCGGTCCATAAGGTCACATAGTCGGAAATGACTGAACGACGCAAAAACAATAATTTTGTATTCTGAGTACAAGTAAAGAGGATTCTTCACTTATTCTCCTGTCTAATATGTGGTGATAAAAAGTACAACACCGACTCTCTGGGAATTAAGCTATCTGGCATGGAGTTGCTATTTCCCTGACAGTGTATTTCCATAATAATGAAACTGAGCAATCAACTGCCTAATGAATGTAAAATTTGTGTTGATTTCTTTTTTTCCCATAATTTAGTTTTATATGAAATGTTCAAAATAATAAAAGGAAGTTCCAGCTTTTTCTCTAGACTGTGAATTAACTTCCTACCCTGGGAATAGTGTAGGGTCAGCTTTGCAAATTACATTGGAAATATGAGATATGCTATGCAAACTACAGAAGATTGGGATAATTCTTGTTTATTCATGATTAATTTCGAAAGTAGGTTAAATACTGTATAAACGATTTAGTGTATTAAAATACCCATAAAACATAGCAAACAAACTAATATATGTACTTATAAATGTCTAAAAAATGTCAGAATATTGTTTATAACACAATCTCTTTAATTATGTTTCCATTAAATCTTAAATTTATAGCAGGGCCATATCTGCTAAAGTGGGAAGTGCTGAAGGTTTTATGTTGCCTATGACCCATTCAGATCTGTGCATCCTTCATGCTCTAATTATTACTTTAACATTGCAGTATAGCGCCGCCATATTTCCAATGATTTATTTTAAAGAAATTAAACTGACTTTTTAGCAATTTTTTTCCTTGTATAAATATTTCACATAGGTAACTTACCTGGTCCTTTCCTGTTATCAGCCTGCCAGCAGTATCAGTGGCCACTAGGTGGCGCAAGGATGGCTTGCGAAGACTTTCTATCATTTGTTCATAGGGTTTAGAGTTAAATCTAACACTTAGACTAAGAAGTAATTTAATAAAGTCTCTGCAAACAACTGTCGTGGCACCTAGTGGCAGGCAGATAACAGGAAATAAGCATTTACTCCCTCAATGCTATTGTCATATAAAATTTAAGGTCATGACGTAAAGTCATTCCCACTAGGGGGGTGCCCTCACATTTTCAATGTCTCACGATGCTCAGACTCGCAACATATAATTTTCTATTTGTAGCAAAGCAGTATGAGACACTGATAGGGTGACCTCCCTTCCTGTGGGTGTGACCAGGGGTGTAGGAGCCAGAATAATCCTGAGGGGGGAGGTACAGTTCATTGTATACATAGGCCTGGGGGGGATTTGTCCCGTCCCTGTAACCTCCAGTTCCTACACCAAATGGGTGTGGCATTGAGTCACATCTACGAAGCATGGCACCCTACATGAGAGAGAACTGGGAGACAGGTGGATGATCCAGATGTTAACGATAAGTTAAAATTAAGCATAATGTAAATGTTTATATGATTATTACATTGACAAGGATAGAATTAAGTCCTAGAGTTAAAGCCTTAATTGAAAACAAAATCTATTACCTAAAGAGTCCCTTTAATAATGGTCAAACTATTATACAACAGTTATATAATTGACCTTTAATTTACTGCCTGTTTGTTTGATTTACCACTATAGGCACTTATATGCTATGCAGTCTTGGGCTTCTCTATCATTGTCTTTAAAAGACCTCCCTATGTGTCATGCTACAAGTTTCAAGCCTCCTTTGTGCTTGAAGGCACCTTCTAAAAAAGGCAAATAGCAATTTACTGCGTTAATGTTGTCAAGAAACATATACTGTACGTAAAGATAGGGTGAGGCATTATAAGACTATAAGAGATAGCCAGGTCAACATATAATTGCCCCAAAAAAGCTTACTAGCTTACTTAAAAATGTTGGCCAAATATTTGTCCTTTAAAATAACATATTAAAAAGATCGGACTTCAATGTCCATTTAACCTCTATACTGTATACGCATTAGACTAATGTAGGTCATGCTGCACCTGCAACTTGTGGCGGTCCTAGGACTGGATCATTTTGGCCTAGTTAGAAATACACCATTGTAATATACCTCATAAGGTCCAGTGGTTAGGATTATGTGCTTTCACCGCTGCAACCTGGGTTCGATTCCCCTTAGGGCAAAGGAGTCGCACCACCGTGAAGCTGAGCAGGGTTGGGTCTGGTCAGTACTTTGGATGGGAGACCACCCAGGAATACAGGAGCTGTATGCTTTGGCCCACTGGAGACAGAACTGTCAATGCACACCAGTATCTCTGCCATGGATACCAAGTGGATTAGCATGGTGTGCTGCGGTCCATGAGGTCACGGAGAGTCGGACATAACTGAGTGGCACAATATACCTAATAATAATATAACATACAGATTTTATAAGCCTTCCCAGAAATCTCAAAGGGTTGAGAACTTCTGCAATGGAATTGACCACTTACTGCTCAAACTATGTTATTGTAAGCCATCTGTTAAAAGAACCTTGGATAAAAGTGATATACAAATACTAAGAAATAAATAAATTAAATGAAGACTGAAAGTCCCAAAACTGTGCCAAAGTTAAGATTAGGTGTTCTCAGTCAGAGAATTGAACAAAGAAGCAAAACTTCCCTGGTGCAGTGCCTCCTCCCACTGAGTAGAAATCGGTCTGTGATCACTGGATTTAGAGAGAGCCTCAGAGAGTGAGGGTCTTTTTTTGTTTTTTTGTTAATTCATCTCTTTTACACTGGCAAAAATATTGCCTATATGTTTTGTTATGTTCTTTTAAACCCCATTTAATAACAATATTGGGATGATTAAAGGGCCACTAACCTCACTGTAAGTGTGAAAGAGCACAATATTGTATGTTTAAGTGATCTATTCTTTTTAATTACTCTAATAACAGCTAAAAAAAAACAAAGTTGTAAATCTCTGTTTACTTACAAGTCTATCCTGCCCACTGGCTGTGGCATGAATAGTGTGCCAAGTCCAAAATGTGCGTGTGAAGTTTTATGGGCAAAGGCTGTATTTGACAGACACAGCATCTCAGTGGACTCGGGTTACACTGAACTGACCTAATTACCCTATTTACCCATAGCTGTAATTACCCTATTTACCCATAGAGTCCAGCATTCCATGTCTGCACAGATAGCTTGGTTAAGGGTTATTTATTTGTATTTATTTTTTATACTGCCTGGAGGTATGGGGAGCACCGAAAAGGATCACTCAGCAATATCCCCACCTCCATTGGTCTGCCTTGCTCAAATTCCAGAGAGGCAAGAGAGCAGAAACCTGATTTTTTTTGTGCAAATGATAAATATATATATATATATATATATATATATATATATATATATATATATACACCTGTCCCACTTAAACTGGAAATGTAAGCAGTCTGACAAAAACCTTACCATTGTCTTGAATGGGGGACACATCCCTGCAACTTGATTGGTTGCAGTAATGCAGCAACCAGTGGGCAGTCTTTTACACATGTAAACAAAGATTTTATTTGATTTGATTGCTCAGTGAAAACGCAGGCATTTTTAAAAGTTTTTTTTTACATGCTTTTAGGAGGCTTTGATGTGGTTCAAATTGTGCTGAATTAAGTGGCCCTTTAAGATCCCATGTGTTTTTTTAAATAACCAACAATATTGTTACACTGATAAAAGTTTATCTAGTTTGCTTTATCTAGTTTGGAGAACTGTTCTATCAGTGCCTTTTTTTTCTGTAATTGTAATTTCTAGGGTAGTGCATACTTTTTGTCCAGTAACAGTCACAAATAGGATAAGTCTGTGCTTGGTGAGTAAATCAGGCTAGTTGTCAGATACAGAAAATGCAAACTGTGAATATTTACTACAAGAAAATATAATCTTTAAACAACTTTGAGTTGATGAATTACTTGTCATTACTTCTAGTTTTATATTATACCATATTTAGAACCGTTGCTTGTCATTCTCAGGGAGACCACTGGATTGTGGAGCTAGCAAAATGTTATGGGCTCCAGCCTGGCAGTGGTTAATACTTTGTCATGTTGTATAGTATTGTGTAATTTTCTCCATTATAAAGTATTGTGTCATGGCCACATGCACGTTTGGATTAATGCAACCATGATGGCATGGCTAGGGTTAACTATGATTCAAGGTTTCTATATTGCAAGGTAATATTTACCTCATGTCTGTAATAACCTGTGTGAGTTGAATGTTGTCATGTTTGGTATTATAATAAAACATGTTATGTGAGACAACCAGGGAGAGGGGTGCTAGTTTCAAGTATTGGGAATTCGAGGAGAAGGAGGAGGGCCTGCCTATACAATTAAAGGGACAGGTACATGTTTAGAGTTAGCTGTAGAAGGGCAAGTATGCAGTCAGTGAGAATGACATGTGGTAGGGGTATGGATTGTTGGGATTGGTTCATTCTATGTTTATCTAAGCATGTGGCTTGTGATTGGTTCCTGTTTTCCATAAATGTTTTATATTGTTCCCATTAAAGTCGTGCTCTGTTTGACACTACATAAACATAGTGTATGTGTCATTCTAGAGGGAAGGCTTTTATTATTTTACTAAGCTTAGCTTGTCCTGATTTTCCTGCAGGGTCCAATCTTAAAGGACCATTGCATGCTCCTGTGTTCCTGGCTGGACACTGATATATCCAAAACCTTACCATCCAGAGGTTGTTCCTTTTAGCTAAAGTGAAAGAGTTTGGGGTGCACGTAGTCCCCTCAACCCTGGGTTTTGACATTAATGTGTCTGCTTGTATGCAACCCTTGATGATTTTTTCTTTAATTCTGTGTCTAACCACTGAAAACCGTGTTCCTACTGCAGAAACTGCAGTACATTCCTATGCTCTTATTGTAAACAAGGTAACAACAAAGTTATATACATGTAAACAATTGTTTGTTGCTTGACAGTTTCCTTGTAACAAATCAGTGTCTTTTTTGTTCTTATCCCGAAATCTCTTTCCATCATATTATCCATTAAAAGCCTTAAATGGTAAAGCCATAATTATCATCAAGTACATAATAGCGGGATTCATTATTATTCATATGGTAGATCGTATTCTTCACTGGCTATTGTTAAAAATGTCAGGCCAACTCTTGTCACAATTATTAAGAGCTGTCACATTGCATTGGGGTCATTGTTATTAAAGCAAATGAAAATGAAATGGTACCCATTCATCTGGAATAGAAGCTGCACTTTTTTTCAGAATATAAATGGCGTTCATGTTTAGTGAACTGAGTATCGCTGACAGATCAAGATCACCTCTCTCAAAGCCATTAGTAATTGTACCTCCAGACGAGTAGTCGCATTGTGATTAAATGGACATGAGATTGCAAAGCAGAGCTGGTTAGACATTTAACATATCTAGAAGGACTGTATAATAGGGATTCATTTGTTTATTTAGTAATTGATATTATTTGAACAATCACTGTTTGAACAAATACTTTCAATATAACTTTACAAACTTATTTGAATTCTGGTATTGCAGCCTCAAGCATATAGTATAGCTGCCTGTGATTGGCCAAAATTAATTATGAATTCTATGCTAATTTTAGCAGAGATTTCCAGGGGTGACAGGTAACAAAAGCAACTACAGTAGAATCCTGCTTATCCGGCACCCAACTAACCGGAACTCTCAGGCAACCGACACCAGCATCCCCATTTTCAAAAAACTCCCGCTAAACCGGCATAACCAGCACAATCCTGAGTTCAAGACTGCAATAAAAAATGCTAACTTTTTTTCTAATCATTTTTTCGAGGCCTAATTGCCCAGTTTATGTGCTACTGCCTTTTTAAAGGCAATTTGAGGGGTTTTGGGGTGTTTAAGGGTCGTTTAGACCCTTAAATTCGGGGACTCACAATTAGCCGGCAACTACACTTATCCGACAATAGGGAGTCTCCTTGGGTGCCGGATAACTTGCAATCTCAAGATATTTAGCAAACATCAGGGTGAGAGTGTAAATGTATATTTTAATATTTTTCCATGCAAAAAATGTTTTCATACACTACTGATACTCCTCTATCAGATGCATTCACAATCCAGGAAACTTAGATATGCCTTTAACAGACGTGGTCCAGCTTTCATAACTTTTACATTGTCTCTTGTTAGAAATTGACAACACTAGTTCAATAGAGAAGAGCCAAAATATACTTAATGTTTTTTACCCAAATATTCAAATAATGTCAGAAACCAACAGGAATACATATCTATATTTATACAATATATTCTTAAGCCACTGTAGTATTCATACAGTATGTAGTTTAGTTAGTAACTGTGGAGCAATAAAATCAGTATTTGAATAAAATAACTCATTGCAGCATTTAATATTTCCTTTTGTAATTAGCAGTGTTGTGTTCAGCAGAACTATTTATTTCCATCCCTTGTTAGATGTCTAGGAGCTAAAAGAGGATCTGCCCAAAAGGCTGTATTAAGGTTTTTCTGACTGATATAGGTTTACCTGCAATAGCCACTGCAGGGAAGGAGGCAAAATGATGCTTTTTTTGCTTATCTGTAAATAAATAAATGAAACTGTATTGTATAATCACTATAGGGGTCATTTAAAAACGGAATACTAATTACACATATCAGCTAATAAGATCCTACCACAGTAATTTTAATCGGTTGCTGGTAGTTTCCATCTTCCTGTCTCAACATGCTCTTGCATGGCCATAATCTTATTATACGTTCTGCTCTAGATAAAGGTAATAGTGATGATATTGTAGTACCTGACTCAAACGAAAAAACATGCTAAGCTTAAAGCCAGGGAAAATAAATTGCCACCCACTTTAGAAGGGTTAACTTAACAATTTTAGCATATTAGGGATATTCTCTTCCAATTCTTGACTTACCACTACCACGATCTATCATTCCAGCGAAAGTAGACTATACTCATGACATGTTAGCACCGTTGATCATAAAAACATCTACACAACAAGTGAGGTTAGATTCCAGAACACAATAATACTCTCCAGGAGAAGATGGACAAATTATGTCCTCAGTCATAAAACTAGTGTTGATTAAATGCTCAAACCTCATATGGTGCCATTCACCTGTCTGCTGATCTTTCAGATAGAATTTATGACAATTGTAGATCTCTAATTTCAGCCATTGGTTATTAGCTAATTGCACTCTGATTCGCTGCCCTTTCATGCCCTCAATAAAGAAAAAAAAAACATCCTCAAATTCAAATAGCTGTAATACAATTGGTAGTAGTGTTTTGAGCCAGATTGTGCAGTTGAGTATTTGTATGTGCCTGTGGCACAACATACACCGAAACAAATGTAATGGCAGCTCTCTGTCTCCTAAAAAGCAGTTTGTGAAAGTAATGTTTTTGCATTGTAACATTTTAAGTGAAGCAGATAAAGTATTCTCTGTAATAAAGGTCCCATCTCTTGCACTTCCAATCTGTGCTATTCCTCAGTAGCTTTGTTACAGCAAACACAATTCACAAATCTGTTTATATATCACTTAAATGTGAAGACTTGGAGAGCATTGTAGTTGACTCGCTGCTAGTTGTCCTACCGACCATTGCTGTACTTTTTCTAATTTCATGGTGTTTCCTATTCTAACCCAGACCCAATGCCCCAGTGAATGTGATGCCCTCAATGTTTTATTGTCACTCACAGCAGATTGACAGCTCATCCGCTAATCTGTTGTATTGTGTATGAGTGCTTTGATATGTTGACTTGAGACTAAATAATTAAGGTCAATTCATGGTAAACAATTGAAATCATCATTCCATAGCCCCATTCCTGGACAGATCAAACATTAAAACTGGGAAACACACATACAATGGGGAATAGACTGGGTAGTATTTCCTTCACATCAAAATGATTGGGTCCCTTTCATGAACATGATACGTTGGTCCAGGGATGAGACCAGAGAGTAAATAATTCACTTATTCAACTATGGATCTCCTCCTCCTTTGAATATTTTATTGGCAGTATAGAAGTTTGGCTCATGTTATCTCATTTATGAATGCTATTAGTATCTTCTCTTAAACTCCTTGTACTGAAAGAGGAAGTAGCAGCAGAAAAAGAGAGATGTGAATGTCACACTATCGATATCTGGTAAGCAAGAATAATGTGGCAAAAGGATATTAATAAATTAGAAACAATACAAAGGAAGGCGGATGAAATTATACATTGTCCAAAAGACAATACATAAGGAAAGGCTTCATGAACTTTATATGTATAGGGAGGCGATATCTCCTCCAACAGGGGAAAGTTTGCTTGTTTGCAGATGACACATAAAGTACTTTGGCGTTATTATATTGTATGCAAATAAAGTAGCCAAGAAATGCAACAAAACTGAGAAATTAGCAGCAGAAAATTAAAGCTTCTAATGTCAATCTATAGATCTCTAGTTAGACCACTGTGGCAAAGCAACAGTCTCCTTGTGGTCAATGCCATGTTTTCTGACTATTTTTAATGGAGGAACACTGGAGGCCATTAAATGGTTTCCAAAACTTTTAATACTTTTCCGCCAGGGCCATAAAAAGTAAGAGGATAAATAAAACAATAAATAAATAGGCCTAGCTCTTTCAGAGCACTACCTAACTTTCAGAGCACTTTCCTAACTATCCCTATCCACTCCAAACTAAGCCTGGGAGGCACCCCAATAAACTGTATCCTTAGAGTACTGGCCTCTCTCTTCTGTAGTCCATGGCTCCTGCTCTGTGGTCTTTGCTTGACAGCTTCCCCACTTTAGACTCTTTGGATCTTTGTCTCCAGTTTCAATTTCTGTCTCTCCAGTACAATTCCAGCATCCCCTCTAGGTAACTCTCTCTGTCTCTACTGCAGCACTGCTCCTCAGGGCACTGGGCTACAACTCTTCCTCAGAGTTAAAACACTTATCCAGCCCAGCTCCAACACACTGCCTATCTAGGCTTTAGCTGCAACTGCCTTTCAACAGGCTGCCCCAGCCTGTTCACTGCTGCAGCCACATTGTGATGTAATAGAACACCTGTAATTTTAACACCTGCAGGACTGGATTGGGCAAATGCCTCTATCCAGCCTCAAGCCCAATTAGCTACCATCTAGGACTCTCCCATATATCTGTATGACTTTATACCACATAATACTATTCAAAGAAAGGCAACTAACATGGTGCATGGTCTGAGACCAAACTTACAAGAAAAGACAATATTACCATTATATGTATAGCCTAGAAGACAGCATGGAGGATAGAAACTTTCAAATATATCAAAGGGTTTTATAAAGTTCATGAGAGAAGCCTATTTGAGAAGATGAGGAATGTCAGGACAAGAGGTCCTGATCTGAATTTGGGAGATGGAAGAATTAGAGGTAATGCGAATAATTACTACAAGAATACCTTGTTTAACCCTGTAGATAGGTTCCAGGTAATAAGAGTGATACGTGAAACAGTGCTAAATGGGGCAGTTTAACATGGAGAAGATAAGGATAGGGGAACCCACAATTTCAAGTGAAATGTAAACTTTTTTGGTTTTATATGTTTTATATATTATTTAAAGAAACAGCAAACATAACACTAACACAAACTGAACATTAGCAGAAATATAAACTTTAAATTATTGATGTTAAAGCGTCTGGGTCATCCTGAATTCTGTTTTCTTTGGAGAAAAAAAAACAGTGTTATAGTGAATCAGAGCATTAAAAGGGGTCCTGCAGGCAAAAACAGTGTTATAGCGAGGCAGTGCTATAGAGAATCAGAGCGTTAATAGGGGTCTGGCAGGAAAAACAGCATTATAGCGAGGCAGTGCTATAGAAAATCAGAGTGTTACTAGGGGTCTGGCAGGAAAAACAGCGCTATACCGAGGCAGTGCTATAGAGAATCAGAGCGTTAGTAGGGGTCTGGCAGGAAAAACAGAGTTATAGCGAGGCAGTGCTATAGAGAATCAGAGCGTTAGTAGGGGTCTGGCAGGAAGAACAGTGATATAGCGAGGCAGTGCTATAGAAAATCAGAACGTTAATAGGGGTCTGGCAGGAAAAACAGGGCTATAGCGAGGCAGTGCTATAGAAAATCCGAGTGTTAATAGGGGTCTGGCAGAAAAAACAGTGCTATAGCGAGGCAGTGCTATAGAGAATCAGAGCGTTACTAGGGGTCTGGCAGGCAAAACAGCATTATAGTGAGGCAGTGCTATAGAGAATCAGAGCGTCACTAGGGGTCTGGCAGGCAAAACAGCATTATAGCGAGGCAGTGCTATTGAGAATCAGAGCGTTACTAGGGGTCTGGCAGGCAAAACAGCATTGTAGCGAGGCAGTGCTATAGAGAATCAGAGCGTTACTAGGGGTCTGGCAGGCAAAACAGCATTGTAGCGAGGCAGTGCTATAGAGAATCAGAGCGTTACTGGGGGTCTGGCAGGAAAAACAGTCCTATAGTGAATCAGCTCTAAACGGAGTAGCTTTAGTTAAGGGGGAAAAGTTTGAATCCATTGCAAGATTTATGCATTAAACATTGTATACTATTTCTAATTTTAATTATAGTTAATATATAGAAGCATAGTGAAGTGTAGTTATATCTGGAAATTATATGTCTCTTATAAGTTGTGTGATGATGTAGCCTTGCATTATATATCAATTGCCATCATTAAAACATATTGTACTAATATATACATAGCCCACGAACTCAGATTTTAGGACATTAATGTCATTCTATCCACTCAATATTTTACAAACTTAAATCTAAGACAGCAATTTGATGTGCTTCTTTTACAGAACATATATCAGCAAAACAATATATATATATTTAAATACAACTTTATCATCATATAATAAATGACTATTTCTAGTAATGCTGGTGATTTAAATGAACAATTAAGTTTCTTCTACTATTAGAGTTTTCCCATCTGTTTTCATCCACAGCTGTTTTTTAGGTCTGCTCACTGTTATAAATTGATGTAGGGGGCTTTAGTCAAGGGTCCTTTGAGCTATACAGTAAATGGGGTTGTGGGATATTCCACTTGACGACGAGTGAATGTCCCGGCTCTAATTTAAAGTGATGGGCTCAACACCCCTTTTCTAAGCTCTGTTGCTTGTTATTGGTAATTAACCAAGCATAAACACTTGTAGAAAAGAAAGGAAATAATACTGCTATCAGCATAACTAAACAAGAAAGAGATCCATTGTGTTCACATTTGTAATGCTTCAGTCTGTCTCAGAAGTACTCATAACAGACAATTGGGCAAGTCAAAGTAGTTATATTGTTAATTTTAACCTGCTTTCTAATCACGTAGAGAATGATTTTCATATAATCAAAGTTTGATATTTCTGGAGAGATCAAAAGAGACTGTGAAGTGGTGAGCAGGTGCAGCAGACATCTTAAAGGATCTGAAAATGCAATTAACCAACAAATGAGGCTTGGAAAACCTAGTCTTCCTGAACAGATGAGCGGAATAAAAGCTACTCCGAAATGAGATGGCCAAAGCACTCGAATAACAGCAGTGCGCCGATAGGCAGCTGCCCCATATCTTGACCTTTTGAAAAACAGAACAAATCGGAGACAGAGAGGATAGCAGATATAATTATGTAAATATTCAGGCCTCTCAGACATGATTAAGGAGTTTACTGATTGTTTTTGCACAGTGTCGGTTACGGCGAGACGCAGTTGTCCCACTATGGACTCTCTTGGCTGTCGGATTGTTTTACCTGGAGATAGAAACAAGACTGGCTAAAGAAATCAAATGGTGAATTTTAATTCATTTCATTATATTTTATACATGCAAACAATATTTTAGCAAAATCCTGATTATTAAGTTTCTTCTATTTTCCAAAGTAAATCCTTGACAATTGAACACATGTAACAATACACTAGATATGTTTCCATGGTTTTGCGTTTAAAGGACCACTCACATGACCATGTAGTATGTGGCAAACTAAACACTTTAGCTGTTGTGTAAGCCATAAACCATAAACTATTTTTAGATAGAGTCTTGCAGATTCATTTTATGTATAGAAAAGTTATCTGCAGGCCCGTACATGACTGGCTTGATGGCACTGCAATGAGAGCCAAGGGCCGCAATTGGAGCTAGGGGAGAGGCCTGCAATAGGTCCACAAGGTAGAGGGGGGGAGAGGTCCGCAGTGAGGCTCATAATGGCCGCAGCAGGGAGATTGGGAATGAGGAGGGAGATTCAAGCTAAGTTGTAGGTTCGGGCATGTGACTAGTGCATGCCGAAGCCGGCAATGAGTGGCAAAGCTGCTCATTGCAAGGCCTGCAATGGGCACAGAAGGGAGAGGGGCACAGGGGAGGGAGAGGGGGGCAAAGAGACATGGGAGGGAGAGGGGGGCAAAGAGACATGGGAGGGAGAGGGGGGAAAGAGACACAGGGGAAGGAGTGAGGGGGGGAGAGACACAGGGGCGAGAGAGCATGGGAAGGAGACACAGGGGAGGGAGAGCAGGGCAAAGAGACACAGGGGAGGGGGAAAGCGACATAGTGGAGGGAGAGGGAGGGAAGAGACACAGGGTAGGGAGAGGGAGGGAAGAGACACAGGGAGGGAGTGGGGGAAGAGACACAGGAGCGGGGGGAAGAGACACAGGGGAGGGGGAAAGAGACACAGGGGAGGGAGAGGTAGGGAAGAGACACAGGGGAGGGAGTGGGGGAAGAGACACAGGGGAGGGAGAGGGAGGGAAGAGACACAGGGGAGGAGGTAAAGAGACACAGGGGAGGGAGAGGGAGGCAAGAAACACAGGGGAGGGAGTGGGGGAAGACGCAGGACAGAGTAAAGTCAAATATTATTCCGTTATTTGTGACGGGAGGCCTACAATCGGCGCCAAGGACCGAAGGCACTCATTGCGAGGCTCGCAGAGAGGAGGGAGAAGGGGGAGGGAGAGGACACAGGAGGAGGGAAGGAGAGAGAGAAGCCATGCATAGTGAGGCTCGCATTGCCAAGCTTTGCCGCGCATTGGAAAACAAAAGCATTGCCAGGCTTGCAAATATTATGCCGTTATTTTTGACAGGCAAGTGGCTAGTTATTTATTACTGTGATAAGGAGGTATTAAGTCTAAAAACATAGACTAATTTTAACCCCTAGATCCAAAGGAGTACAAGTACTTCAGATGTTGATAAGACCTATCTTATATAGGTACATATTATGTCAAAAAAATGCCTTACAGCTAGCTAGTAGTGTGAGAGTTGTACACAGAATAAAGAAAAAAAGGCACTTATTGAAACTAGCTAGTCATCCCCTAAGGGCATGGAATATCAATGTTTATTGTAGCAGTGGACCACCAATGCATTAAAACTTAACATTTATTCTTACAATAATAATACAATAAACATGTTCCATTTTTTGTAAAACATTTTTTTTTTCATTTTATAGTTTTTAAATAAGAAAATGACGATTAAAACTATATACACCACGCTGCAGTGAAATACTGGAAGAATACCCAATTGTATAAAATAATAGATAGCTGGACTTTAATGTGGGGACTAACCTTTTAGTTCAAAGTCACTGATAGAAATGTATGTTATCCTGATCGTAATTAATTGTTTCTAAGTATATAAGTCACAGATTTAGCTACCAACACTCTTGCGTCTATCTGTAAGTTTGAAGGAGTCCTATGATACAGCCTTGTGTATTTGTTTCCTTTTCAGGAATTACACTAACCAAGACACTGTTGTCTCTCTTTTTGAATAAACACTTATTTAACATACAATACAGCTTTGTCTGCCTTTAATGTGAGCCAATCCTATGCATATGTTGCTTATATTTATATCTTAAATGAGCAGCATATTACTGATTCGTACCCAATCTGTGTATTTTGTCCCCACAAGCTCATCAAGCTGAGAATTAGACTCACAAATAATTATGAAGCCCTGATAAGGCTAATTTCCCTAGACTGATTAGGCAGCTTCAAAGGTCCGCCAATTCCCCTCTATGCACTGTGGACAGTGCCGCTCCAGTACTATCACTCAGTGTCTGACGTCACTACTGGACAAGACACAATAAAAGTTTTGCGGACAAGGCTCTTAGTCAGCCTCCGTAGAAGCCTGTTCATGAAACACGCACATCACCTAGCGGGAGACGTGATAGTACTGGAGTGGTCATGCCAAAAATTGCCTAAGTTGAGCAAAATATGTAGTGGAGTGTAGAGACTTAGAATTATTTAGGCAGTGCCTAGAATGGAAAATGTAATGGGAAAATATAATGGGAATATTAGATGGGCTTTTGGTTCTTACCTGCTGTCAAATCAATGTATTTATGATATGATAGAAATCTTCAAATGTAATTGTGGAATACCCTCAACACTTCCTGATGGTATGGTTTTTGTGGACATGTATTTATCTTTGGTACAGCTGAGTGAGTGGGGTAGGGAGAGTGGAGCTCATAGGTAGATAGTTACATCATTGGGACTTCTGGCATTTGATACCTCCCCTCTTCTCAAGCACATGCACAGAAGAATTCACCTTTTGAACACACCTGCAAACCATGCTCCTGCAGAAACCTAAACACCACCTCACACATGCAAAACTCATGTTGTAACATATTTTTTGCCTAATAAGCAATAGCCAAAGTTTTATTTTCAACCATATATAAGTTTTAAATATTAAATATTCTTTGCACTTTAGAAAACAATAACCTGACAGAGGGGATTGCAAGAGAGAAGATACTTGCCTCCCATGAGAAAGAGACTCAAGAAGGAGTGGAGGCAATCCTCTGGAGGAGCGATAGGAGATTCAGCCAGATGGATGCCCTTCTGAACCAAAGAATGGGATCCTAGAAGAGTGCTCAGAAGATGTAGAGGACTGTGTGAAAACTGTGATCTATGAGGAGGTGGAACTAGAGCACAGGTATGATGCTCTGATCTCCCCAGAGGTGGTGAAGCAGTGGAAGAATATTTACCAGTTGGAAGAACCTGACTATCTGAATTGGTCGCTTCAATGCAGTCCTAAATTCAGGAGTCGCAATCCCAATGCTTGTTGTCTCTGATGGACTGCAAGAAATGAAATGGTTGAAAATTAGCTTTGCCAGGAATGGTACTACCTATAGTTAATTGAAATCAATGTTCCTGAGGGGGTCTATTGCCCATGATTTATTCCCTGAAGTTCAAGCCAAAAGAAGTGCTGGCAAACAAGACTGTTTGCCCTGTAGAGGTGATAGGGGGTAAAATGGTACCCCTCTGTATCTGGTGAAAGGTAGAGTACTGCTGAAGGGCCAGTGGGTGACCGGACAGAAGGATTCCTTCCGAATTTTTGTGATAATCACTGATGCTAGCAGTCAGGAAAAGAAGCCTTCAAATACCAAGAAAAGCAGAAGAAAGAGGAAGGTAATTAATGAAGGGCGACCAGAGGACAATCCAGCCAGCATAGCAATGCAGAGAGTAGCCAACATGGATTGTCAATTGCTTGCCCTGGGGAGGAAATCTAGTGCCAGAGTATTCCTGCCAGACAAACATGGAAGCAACAGCTACTGCAGATTAAATCAGCACTATGGAGAAAGCAGCAGTCCCCCCAGGAAAGCTCAACCCTGAGAGCAATCCCCTTGGCTCCGTAGAGCAGCAAGCCATTCACCTTGTTGACTGTTATCCACAGAGGGGAAGGCCAATGAGCTGTGTTCCAGTACTCCACTGTTCATGAGTTCCTGCAAGCCAGCATTCCAGCTCCTACCCAGCATCATCCAGGAGGCTTAGGGCTGAATACTCCTACAGAGATCAAGAACCACAGCCTAACTGGCGGAAGTAAAAGATTATTGTCCATCCAACTGGCTGGGTTCTGTGACAGGGGAGCAATCCACCTGATTCAGCAGCTGTCTATATATGCTCCAGAGGCTGATATGGTATTCCTGAAAGGTCCGTGTGCTGATCCCTGCTTATGGTGGTTGGAGGCTGCCTGGAAGCCAGGAGGATTATGTTGTGACAAATATAAAAAACATTTTTTTTTAAATCTGAAATTTTGAAGACTTATATGAATAGAGGAATTCCTTTTAATTGTGTTTCTTACTCCCTCAGAGCTGTATCATGAAGGAATGTTTATTTATCAGTGGCTGGTGATTGACAACGCAATACTTCCACCTTAAAGACTGAGAATCAGGCTGCTTGCACCAATAGATGAAATATTTGCTCCCCAGAATTGTAAATGCTGCTCTCACAAACACAGTTTTCACCAATGTACCATGGATTCCTCCAGGAACCTGCAGGGACATCAAATGTTTTATTCTAACTAAAAATTTGCTTTATTACTTTTTCCTTGTTCAGATTACAAATTTTCAAAAATATATTTTTTTGTTGTATATTAAGAAAGGCTGTGTCTTGAACATGAAATAGCTATTTCCAAGAAAACTCTGTAACCATGTTATTTAAAATATATGATAAAAAATATGTTAGACAAATCTTTGTTCCTCAGATATTGTCTTTTGGAGACTATATGCATATCTGCAATATGCACATATTTCACTAAAAAAGGTCACAGAGCAGCAAGAACAATGCAGAATGATGTACAATGTGCTGATTATGGACATTTTGAAATTTTATATTTATTTCTCAGATATGAAATATGTCAGTCATTTCCTCCATTATCATATACTAGTATCTCTCTTGAGCAACTTGTAATGTCTATGCAAAACCATTTATGAAAAGCTTTGAAGACACACACATATATAAATGTAAAAATGAATAACCCAACTTCACACTTTACATCTGATTTATCATAGTTTAATATTATTTTTTTTATATTATTTTCGGTTTGTATGTAGGAAAATCCTATTAATTGTTGTTGGTGGTGGTGTTATTATTATTATTCTTTATAACCCACCAGCATTTTCCTGTTGCTATGCTGTAGTAATGAATATAAATAATAATAAATTGGACATTGTTACGACCCTAGATTTGGGGCACCATGCACATCCTAATTTCCTCTCTCTGGGTTGTGACTTTTGTGTTAAAGATCTCCACATCCCCAGCAATTCCATTCAGATCAGTTATAGGCACAATCAGATCCTGTTTCTTAGGACATAAGAAGAGCACATGTACCGTTGCGTAATACAAAGCAGACTGACCGTTTCTTCTTCCTTGCATTTCCAGATATATCAAACACCAAATGATCCACCTCCCCTCGCCTTCCTCTCCTGACATTCTTTCCTGTGAGACATCTGATCTGATTTGTTTTGCAACCCCTGAAAGCAATACTAACTACATCTGCCCAAACAGTTTAGAAGTTTAAATAGGTTATGTATTGCAAGACAAAGTCTTTGTGGGCACATTTGTATGTCCCTGCCCAGGTTCCCAGAATGCAGTGTAATAACTGTATTTCTCAGAATTCTGAGCAGAAAATATATTTTTTCTAACTTATTTTAGACATTCAAATGTGAACACAAATGTACTATATATATATATATATATATATATATATGATAAATAGAAAGAAATAAAAAAGGGCAACTATAACACGGATCAAATACAAATGTATCAATGTAATTAACATATGGTGGTGGAGAAGATGAATAGGACACAAAGGACCTTACTTGGTTACATTAAAGGACATAGTCCAATAGGTTTTGCCATGATTTGAATGGTTTGGCCATTTGGTTTTGCTACCTGCATATTCCATAGGCCATTCTATGAGTGGACTCCAAAACCTATTGGACTATGTCCTTTAATGTAACGCAGCGTCACGCAGCGTTGCGTAGTACGTACGACTTTGCGATGAGCGCCGCAGGCGCTCATCGCACAGCGAGCCTCGCGCAGCGAGGCGAGCCGTTAAATCGTAGCACTTTGGCAATGAGCGCTGCAGGCGCTCATTGTAGGCGAGCCTCGCGTAGCGAGGCGAGCCGTTACATCGTAGCACTTTGGCAATGAGCGGCGCAGGCGCTCATTGTAGGCGAGCCTCGCGCAGCGAGGCGAGCCGAGTCGTTAAATTGTAGCACTTAAACCACTCTGTTGCGTAGTGCGTACGACTTAGCGATGAGCGCCACAGGCGCTCATTGCACAGCGAGCCTCGCGCAGCGAGGCGAGCCGTTAAATCGTAGCACTTTGGCAATGAGCGCTGCAGGCGCTCATTGTAGGCGAGCCTCGCGTAGCGAGGCGAGCTGTTACATCGTAGCACTTTGGCAATGAGCGGCGCAGGCGCTCATTGCAGCGAGGCGAGCCGTTACATCGTAGCACTTAGAAAAAAATTACGAGGTGAAAAAAATTACGAGATAAGCGGCGGAACCAAAACAATAAAAAAACACTAAATACACACTAAAAAATTAAATAAAGGTCACTTACAGCATGGGGAACCAGGCAGGACGTCTGGAAGTGAGTTGGAACTCCAATTTAGATCGATTTAGCCGAGTTACAAAGATCAAAAATCGGCTAAGCGAGAAAAAAATGTCCGCCGAAAAAAATGAAAACGAGTCTATACTACTACGAACTGCGTAAAACACAGCCATAGACGTATGTGTTAGAAAAACAACGAGATAAAGGATGCGGATTAACCGCGCAATGAGTAAAAAGACAGTAGCGAGTACATTTTAATAAACTCAATTACAGATTTAACACTGATTTAACGCCTTTGTCTCGCGCAACATCGGATTTCCCGCCTAAAACAAATCATTTGATGAAATATAAGTGGCAAATTACAAAAAGACAAATTTAAAAAAAAAAAAGTGTATTTATTTTAAGAAAAAAAAAATGGACAAATGTAGCGTCATGTTTTGTGGCAAACAAATTTAACAACATTTAATTATTATTGAACGTTATTTGACCGTTTGACCATATTTAATGTTAAACCGTAGTACTTTAGCGGGCTTAGCGATGAGCGCCGCAGGCGTTTATCGCCCGGCGAGCCTCGCATAGCGAGGCGAGCCGTTAAACCGTAGTACTTTGGCAATGAGCGCCGCAGAAAAAAGGCCGGACGAACATAACGATAATGACGCTACAGCACTATAACCACGGAAAACACGTAACGATAATCCGCTAAGACGCATACCACACATTATCCACCATTTTAGGATAATGCGGAGGTACACAGCTACGTTAACGGTTTCGGCTCACGCACGCACACTATTACACTGCACACGTTCATCACGCTTACACAGCACCTCCACACCACTAATGCTGCAGCAACATCAACACAGATTGCCAGCTCTTCAACACAATGCATAAAAATAAATTCATTTATTAATTTGAATTCTATATTTCCGTAGTACACACAAAACAACATTAGCTACCTTACAATTCCATATGTATATTAATAACTAAACAACTTTTAAAACATACACATCTGATTGCCGTCATTTTTTGACGGTCAATACGCTAGTATATATATATACTGTAGGTCTGTTTACAAACACAGTGAATCCCACCTACTGACTGTTCCATGAATAATAACATTTGAGGAGCAGTGAAGACAAAGATTTATAGCAGTTTTTCCCAGACCGCAGGAATACAGTGAGCAGTTAACTCATAACTGACCCACTTAGGTGATTCCAGCATTCCATTCACTGCATAGATGAATTTGTGAAGGGTTAACTCTTTTTTCCCCCCTTTCTCACTACACAGAGTTGTAGCTGTGGGTCTGTCTGGGGGCATGACAGTGACACATGTAAACAGAGATCTAATTTATTACTTCTCAGTGAAAAATGCACGTATTTAAAAAAATGTTTCCACTTGATTTTAGAATATCTTTACTGTGATGAAGTAAGTGGTCTTTAACTTGCTAATGTAGTTAATTTGATACATACTATACAAACATGAGACATTTTTCCAAAACCACAGTAATCATTTAAACATTAGAGAGTATTTTATATTTTCTAAAACTGTTTGGTGTCTTAGAAAAAAAGCATAATATAAATATCACTTCACTTTAATGGTCTCATAATCTATCACTTATTTTTTAACAATATTCAGATAATTTTTACATTGACAAAACTGTAGTTTGTTATATTTTTATAAAAACTATGATTTTCCTTCAATTTAAACAGCAACGTCTACAAATGAAATTTTTTAATTTTAATCCCTACATGCAAATCACTATCTTCCTGTTAATATTCTAGCTGACAGTTCACCGAGGGGGAGATAGAAGAGTGGATTAATTCCCTATTCAGATGTTCACTTTATACATATCGCCTCCCAACATCAGTAACCCTGCTTCATCTCTCACCCTCCGCCACTGCTGGTTAGAAGCTCCTGGGGCAAAGTCTTTCAGACACTCTTGTGATTGCCAAATGCTTCAACTTTTATTTCTAAATCCATATATCCTCACATACTCAAAGCAAGTGATACATTTTGCACATTATAACTGTACTCGAAGAAAAATTGCACATGTTTGTAACACACTAACAATGTGTGTTACAGTTTAAAAAACATTTTCGTGAAAAATAATCAGAATTTTAGATATTACATGTATAGATGATTCCATCTTGTCTTGATTCAACACTTCACGATAGCATGAAGCCTAAAGTTTGTGCTTGTTTTTGTCTATGTAGAGGGAAGGTGAAGAGAGAGGTGTATTTGTCATATTTTTGGATCCTTTAAAAACTAATAACCCCTCCCTACCCCCCACACATGCCCAGAAATGGGCTACTTGCATCAGGAAATGCAAACCGTTCTCTCCAGAAATGAGAGAGCAAATAAAAAAGCATGTACGTAATTCTAATTAATTCATTATTTCTCCTTTTGCCTAAATATGTTTAGTCAGACTCTGTATATATATATATATATATATATATATATATATATATATATATATATATAGTTAGTAAATTTGTGTTCACATTTGAACGTCTAAAACAAGTGAAAAAGAGCTTGTTTCTTGCTCAGAATTCAAATAAATAGTTATTCCACTGCATTCTGGGAACCTGGACAGGGACATGCAAATGTGCCCACAAAGGCTTCACTCTTGTAATCCAATACCATTTTAAACATGGCTTCCTTTAAGCATATGCCTGCTGTATTACCCAGCATTAAATAAAGGTCAGGATGGATTATATAATTACTTTACAATAATAATTATAATACAATAATAATAATAATAATAATAATAATAATAATATAATACAATAAATATAACATCATTTTACAGTGGTTCTTTATTTTATTAGATTTTCACATGAGAACTCTGAACCACAGTGCAACTCAGAGCATAATTAATCATGTCTCTAATTATTTATTTATTAAGACAGAGGACAACACCACCTGCCGTGGCAACATTTACATTTGCAATTAGCAGGTCGGAGTCAGTTGATTAGTGGTACAATTTCCGTAACTGTCTTGGCTTGAAAATTGGTCTAACCGTTTAGTGGTGATTATTTTGTGATTTCCATGGTTCGTTCCATCACACATGGACTATAAATAATAAATAAAAAAATGCAATTAAACAATGCATAAAAAATGCCTTGTACATGTCTTTTAATTTCTCTTTAACGATGCTCAATGGGGGATATTTACTAAACATCACAGCGGGTGTGATGTGCTTCATTGTGATCTTTATCCAGTGTGAAAAAATGTTATAGCACATCCCTATGTGGTCCCAGAGGTAAATTAGTAAATGTCCCTTTATGTTGTTTATGTACTAAGAAAGTTTATAAAACAAAACGCATAGGTTTAGGAGGCAGTTTGCCCACTGGTGGCTAATTAGGAGTGATAATATATAGATGTGTTCCCTAATAGCCTATTGGTGTCTACATAAAGGGATACTGTCCCACGGGTAGCACGACTTTAGCGCGCCTGTCAAATGTGCGCCGTCACATGCGCATCACACACAAAAGCGCATTGTATGTTGCGCGCCTCAACATCAGGTAGGTCCCCTCACATCTCTCCCACTCTATACTCTGGGACACCCCCAGAGACATCTTACTCATGTCATGCTCCTTCTCCTGTCACTCGTCTCCCATCATCCCTTCTGCTGTCTCCCCTGCTTTTGTCACGTTTCTTCTCCTGCCACTCCTCTTGCATCTCCTCTTCTACTGTCACTCTCCTTCTCCTATCTCTTCTTCTCCACTAGCATTTCCCCATCTCCTGTAAATCTCCTGTCACCCCTTCTCCTGTCATTCATCTCCCTTTCTCCCGCTCCTATTATATCTTATCCTTCCTCCTGTCTCCCTTCTCTTCATCTCCTGACTCCCCTTCTCCTTTCACTCATCTCTCTCTCCTGTCTACCCTTCTCCTGTGACTCACATCCCTCTTCTTTCTACCACCTCACGCAGATGTCGTGGCAGGCTCATTATGGGTGTGCTTTTGCGTGTACCCCCATACGTCGGCACACATTTGTCAGGTGCCTTCAAGTCGGGGTGCCGTCCCACGGACACCTTTGATCTAGTTCTGAAACTGTTTTGTTACAATTTTTTTGTTGTTTTGTCCTTCAGTCGTATCAGACTGTTGGTGACCATATGCACACAGCATGCCAGGCCCACCTATCTGTGTTTCTGATACTGGAGTGTGTTGCCAGTTCCTTCTCCAATGACTTACACATTTTTTTCACCCATTGAGGTCCTCGCAGGCAGATAATTAGGAATTTTTATTTTGGGTGTTATAACTTTTTACTTTTGATATTTTTTGGCACTCTAACGGTTTGATTTGTATAGGAGATCTCCATCATTAATTTTATAATGACACTTAGTTCCATATAGACCCTAAGATACCTTAGCAAAAGCTCAATATCTTCATATTTATTATTTTAATCATCTACAGTATATTGTGTATTTGTAAGTAGTTTAATTTATGAGAATAAAAGTTAAATTTTATTTTCCAGTCTACTTCTTGATATATTTGAAGCTCAACATATGAAGCTCAATATCTTCGTCTTTATTTTTTTAATTGTTGGTATTGTGTATTTATAAGTAGTTTTATTTAATGAGAATAAAAGTTACGTTTTATTTTCCAGTCTACTTCTTGATATATTTGAATCTCAATATATAATGCTCAATATCTTCGTCTATATTTTTTTAATAGTTGGTATTGTGTATTTATAAGTAGTTTTATTTTATGAGAATAAAAGTTATGTTTTATTTTCCAGTCTACTTCACCATATATTCTATAGGGTGGAACTAGTATTTATGGTGTTTCTTTCTCTGTCTTTAATTTTTGGAATAGGTCATAATATATGCCTGGTGTGCTGCAGTCCATACGACTAAACAAGATGAAGGTAATATGCTGATTTTTATTATATTTTAGGTCAGAAAAGGTGTTTATCCCTTTAACCCACACAGCACCCATGACACAAGCAAACTTTTAAGATTTTCTCCCAAAATGTTTGTATGCTCTTGGCTTATACAGCTGCTAATGCTACTATGTAACATTTTTACGGAACACAGTGGTTTGTTAATTTTAATATTTTCTAATATTTTGCAAAAGCTTAAAAAATATAGGTTTATAATATTATTGCTAATGCAATTTCATAACAATATTTCTTAGTGCTTCTTGTTTACAAGGTCTCTGTAAGGTTATAACGTGCGTTGTCCTTTTTAATATGATTACAGTGTTGATTTATTGTATCCTGCGACCTGTGTCTGCGAGGCAGTGAACCAAAACAGGTCACTTTGCAAATTCTGATCCTGTATGTAGGAAGCTGTGTTAATTTATTGTTTATAATTCCTTCCAGTTGGGCTTGTCTGATAGAACGATTAACATGATATGTACACAATATTTTAATATGTAAACTTATATCCTCATATTTATCAACTAAATTTGACATTGCCCTTGAAAAGCGGGGTAGTTATAGCCCCACGTGTTTCTTGCGCACTTATTTAATAGAGACAGTTACTGATAAGCTAATGATAGACCTCTTTGAACTGATGATACAGATATTCTTCACATCTACTGCAGAAATGAGATGCACGATTACTTTCACAAAAGGGAATATATCATTGTCACATAGTGAAGAGAAAGGGAGAGGGTCTAATCATGCACGTTAAACTAATTATGGAAGCACGCTCTCTATAATAAAATAAAAAATGATATACTGTTGCGAAAAATAATCTGCATTCATTTGCTCTGTACATAAATACTGTATATATTAGTTTATTATTTTGTTCCTATGTGCAAAAAAATGGATTTATAGTGTAGATTGTGTTCGTAATATTTTATTTATAAATGGCAATTTATTCTGCGGTGCTGTCCAAGGAAAAATAAAAAAGTATAAAATAAACAAGTATTCTAGCAAATGCCATCTGTCCTTAAAACCTTATATGGTGGTCTAAGGGATAAGGAAAGCCTAAAGCTTTAAACTTACCAGTATCATAAGTTATTTACATTGTTTTGATAAACGCATCTGCTGTTACAATAGACTTTATCCAAATCAGGCAGTCCCCATGAGGATACTTAAAATAATAGTTCACATTTAACGTCAGGGCCTATAACTGAAATATATATATATTGTGACAACATTGCACAGTGGTGTGAGCGACTTCTGAATGATAGGCGTTTGAGCCTGAGGCTGGTTGGAGGCATTTGCCCAATCCAGTACTTCAGGTGTTAAAAAGGCTCTATACATCACAATGGGGCTGCAGCTATGGAAAGGTCAAGACAGTCTGTTGATGAGTCAGTTGCATGCAGCGCCTAGAGAGGAAGTGTTGCAGCTGACAGAGATAGTTATCCAGAGGGGCTGCTGGAATTGTACTAGAGTGGCAGGATCTGAAGTTGGAGAGAAAAATCTAGAGAGAAAGACTAAAGTGGGGAAACTGATTAGCAACGACCACAGACTGGAAATCCTGCAATCCAGAGGATAAAGGCCAGTACATCACATAAAGTATAGTGTGATGAATAGTGAGGGTAACCATCTTACAATTATGGGAAGTGCTCAGAAAGGGCTAGGCCTATTTATTTCTTGTTTTATTTATTTTCTTACATTTCATGTCACAGGCGAAGAAACATTACAAGTGTTCCTCCATGGCCCCCCGTGTTCCTCCATCAGAAGTGTAAAAAAACAGGGCATTGACCCAAAGGGAGACGGTTGCCTTGCCTATATATATATGTGTCTGTTTGTTTATTAAAAAATAATAATATAAATAAAGGAATTTGGAATTTAGTCAGTTGTCTCTAAATCACCTCTTATAGCATTAAAAATGACAAGTAAAACTAAAATTTTGCAAATTTATAAATTTTTACCGATTTTATAAGACTATTTATATAAGCAAGTTGTTCCTTGAGCTGCACTCCGTCACTTCAGCTTGCATAATTTATATGCCTACATATGCTTCACACTACCAAAAATCACAAGTGCCCCACTAATGCTCATAAACTTTGCTTTAACCAAACAAATTCATTTTTTTCCTTTAGATTCTCCATGCATATTAAACCAAAGGAAAAAAGTTAAAATGTGTTATGGTATTGAAGAGAGCATTTAAGCATTTAAGAGGCAATATTAATTTACAGTCACTTTCAGATTAGGGACAGTTCCTCTTTCTCTCTATAAACACAATATATCAGATGGTGAAACTGATTTGCAAATAACATTCAAGTTACATTAATACTTTGAAGTCTTTAAAAACTAGCCCTGTAACATTGTCTTCAATAATAATATATTCACTGTTATGTCAACATTTTTACACCTTCTCTACTTGATTTTGGCAACAGTATATGATGGTGCTGAGTGGTATCCTTGAGTTTATTTAAAGGGCCAGTTAATTCAGTGCATCTTGAAACAGACCACTGTAAAGTTCTCCTAAAAATATGAAATACTTTTTGAATTTTTGAAAAAGGTGCCATTTTCACAGAAAAAAATCATAAATTAAATCTCTGTTTACATGAGTCACTGGCAGTGCCCCTAGACAGACTCCCAGCAACAGCTCCGTGCAGGGAGCATAAGCAGAAAGAGATGGAATTCTTCCTAAATGTATCTGTGAAGAGAAATGACTGTTGGAATCAAGTAAATAAGCCTGCTGCATTCCTGAAGTTCATGGAAAAACTATACTTTTTTGTACTCAGGAAACCTTCACCTCGGTGTTGGCAGAAGTTGTTACTCATTAAACAGTCAGGATTGTGTTTATAAACAGACCTGTAGATTTGTAGCCGTTGTTAGTATAATTAATGATCACAGATCATTTTAACATAGAATCTTGTGCTCTTTCACACCATGAAGAGCACTTATAGTGAGATACAGAAAATTATAATGCCCATATACTCTATAGAAGAATATATAGAACTACAAAAAGAAGGCAATAATGTATTTACAATATTGATTCCATCTGCAGCTATGTTTTAGTTGTGAGAATTAATTGTTACTTGTTTGTTTTTAATCATTTCATTTTGTAAAATGTAATATTAAGTCAGAAGGCTGGACAAGCAGCTGAATCATCAAGCTCTTTATGGGCAGTTAGGACACTTTTATTCAATATATCCTGTGAGTGCAGTGTATATTTCCACACATATTTACACTATTTTTTGCGCTCACAATTTTTATTTAATTTCTGGCAAGTAGCTTTGCGACCAAATCCAATGCATTAGGAACCACACTGATGATTCCCCAAGTACAAACCAGTGGTGTGTATGTGTGGGTTAGCTAACTTAGCAAACCATTGTTGTGCTTAAAGGGCCACTGTAAAACGAAACACATGTATATGTTTGAAAACTTTTAACCCAAGAGTATAATTAGGAACTGGAAAAGTCATAAAGCTATTCTTAAATATAGAAAACATGGAAACTTCTGCCAGTTCTTGGGCACATCCATGAAACCTTGGTGAATGTTGTGTGTCGGAATGGCATTCACATTTCTGGAAAAGCAAAGCTTGGTGTTATTTCTGCAAGCTGTCTGCTTCAGAGAATGTGTGGGAAAAGGGGGTACATGTCAGTCTAAAAGATTTATTTATTTAACAAATACTCATCGCCATCTTCACTCCTCATCATCCCTCCCTCCAATAATAGATAAACTAATCACACCCAACAGCTTTCAAGCAGCCAGTAACAGATGAAGCCGTCAACATAGAAACAGTCTTCCAAAATTATGATTTTCTCTAAAAAGATATTTTTATGTCGATAGCTTACACAGCTGCTAATGTTGTTCCTTTGTTATATCCTGCAATTAACAAATTAAGCTTTTCTTGAACTAGTGTGGTCCTTTTGAAAGAGAAAAAGTAAAACTTAACACTTCTTACAGGGCAATATTTTGCTTCAGTACACTGATTATTGTAAACCTTCATGTGTTTTTGCTTATTTCATGATAACATGAAAAATTTGAATCAACAAAATGGTTACATTTACAGAGGAAGACAAACAGAAAAAAAAAAAAAAAAAACAAGTGAGATTTAGCTATGTAAGTCATTGATATAAAAGAATTTCCAGATAGACTATAATAGACTCTGCTAGTGCATGGAAGCTGTCATGATAGCCATACTTCCTTTTTAGGCACAATTGGTGTTTACAAAGCAGGGCAAGCACAGCTTGATAGTGTACTTGTAAATTGCAATTACTAATCCTACGGGATCAAGGCGGTGGTCTCCCAAAATCTTATCCAATTTTAACAATCAATCAGCAAATATATCTCCCTCCTCCTTCCACTCTTGAATCACATATATAGTTGTGAGCATATGAGCCGTTGCTCACTCTTGCGGGCTCGCGTAGCGAGGGTCGCAGTTGCTGGCAAGGAGCGCTGAAGGCAAAATTTACGAGGGGCTCGGCGCTCCTTGCCAGCAACTGCGACCATCGCAAACTTTACGTCGTAACGCAAACAAAATACGAGACATGTTACGACCAATTACGACCTCACAAAAATCGCCCGCAACCCGTGGACATGAAAAAATTAAAAACACAATAAATACACACAACACATACATAAAAAGCTTACCTACAGCAAGAGGGAGCATCCAGGACCTCAAAAAATGAAGTTACACCTTCATTTAACTCAAAATAGAAGAGTTTAGACACTAAAAAATTCTCTAAGCGAGAGAAAAAATGGCCGCCGAACAAAACGAAAACGAGGCTACAGGACTCTAAACACGCAAAACACCACCAGAAACACGCAAAACACCACAAAACAGCTACGAATATTCCGCTACAGACGCATACCACATTAGCCGCCATTTTAGAACAATGCGGAAGTACACAACTACGCTAACGGTTTGGTCTTGCGCACGCACACTATTACACTGCACACATTCATTACGCTTACACAGCAGCTCCACACCACTAATGCTGCAGCAACATCAAAACAGATTGCCAGCTCTTCAACACAATGCTTCAAAATAGGTAAAGTATATTCATTTATTAATGTATTAGTTATTTTATTATTATACACCAACTAGCATTAGCTCACTTACAATTTCATTGCCGTTATTTTTTGACGGGCAATTCGCTAGTAGATAATAAAACTTAGAGAACACTCCCAATCTGTCTCCAAGCCAGGAGGAAGTATAGAAAACACAAACACGACATCCTTGAGGCACAAGTAGTGTGCATTAAAATGGTTTTATGCCCACAGCTGCTTATTACAAACTTCACAAACCTATGCAAGTGTTCTCAATCTACCATGGTTCTCTATAAAGACATAGACCAATCTTGTGCTCTTTATATAATGCTAGTTCTTTACATTTTCATATAATAATATTATGAGAAATTACTAACTTTTATTTTACTTTTATTTTATTAAAAAGAGGCCACCCATTGTTTTAATTTCATACACATAGATTTTGATAATTTAGCGGATTGATCATTCCATTCTCTTGAAAAACAAATGTCTTCAAAATCATTTGTTTTCCTAATATCTATGCCCAGGGTTGCTATGGTAACTGCTACTACGATGTGCTATGGATTACATCAATTCTAACCTCTCTGACATTTAATATGAGTCTGGAGACATCTTATAGGATCTTTCACCATAACATCAAGTTGTAGGTGCTTCACATGTTAATCGAGCACACAAGAAGCTTTCTAAGGAAAATCTTAATTAATGTTTAATATTTTTTTATTAAAATATATAGAAAAAGAATAACTTTAATCACAGACTGTACTTGGTCCTTGTTAGTAGCTCCCCAAAAAGGGATCTTCTCGCCAGATCTATCACATATGTACTTTTAACAAACCGTACAAGACCTGCATGTTTTCCCAAAAAAGGTTGCAAGAAAGACTTGGGTCTCTAAGGATGATCTGCCCTGGAATTGGGTAGCCAGAGAGAACAATATGCATATTTATGGAACTTATTTAAACACTATGGGAATATGTGCCATATTTACTAGTAACTTAACTGGTTTGATCCATGTTGTCCATAATTTTTATGAAGTATCTTTATCGTCTTGATGCGGCCATTTGTGTTTATGTTTTGGCCATTTGTGCTCTGTTGCTGACCACAGGGATTCCAGTTTCAGCTATGTGCTGTTATTATGCATCATTTTGTATGGGACAAACTATCATTGACAGTATTTTATTTTTTGGGATCTTTATGAAGGCAAGTACATGTATATTACTGTAGACTCACAGGCACCAGCAGGGGAGAGCGCTGGGAGCAGACATGTCCAACATAGAATGTGACTAAGTAGCTGGAACAATGGAAATATCTGTGGGCTCTTGATTAGCTATGTTAGCCCTGGAGGAGAAGGAGATGTTTTATTGTATTTCAGTGCAGAGAAAATGTATTATTTAAATTAAAACGTGGTGGAGGAGACATGTCTCTGGCTGTCCCTCTTCATCTCTAAGGATTTGGCTCACACACTCCAGGTTCCATGTTGTGCTTTTTGTCTAGCCACTTGTGCCTATGGTTCTATTCCCATATTTGGGCGCCATTTTTGCCCAATACCATTACTGTACACTGGCATCTACCCATGTCATTGTTGCTATGTATATTCGGATCAGTGGCAGAGTTAGTGCATGGAGGGCCCTGGTGCGCAAAATAAATAAAATGTTGGACCCCTATACATATATATATATATATATATTCCATAAACATATAATATATATATTTTCATTCTCTCTATATACCACCTGACAATCCGCAGTTCAGTACCTTTTGTTCCAACCCAGCCTGGCCACCATATCCTTACCAGGTACCCCAAAATGCTGCTGCCTCCCCTGCCAACACGTCTTCTGTGCCGTGGAGGGAATCTTCAATGACTTCACGTCCTCCCCGCTCAGAAGACGTGTTGGCAGGGGAGGCAGCAGCATTGCAGAACCTGGTAAGGAAAAGGGGGGCCAGGCTGGGGAGAAACAAGAGGGGCTTGGCTGCAAGGGCAGGAGGATTCGGGATAATAAAAAAAAAAAAGTTTATTTTTAAAAAAAATGCAGCCTATACTGGGCCCCCGGGAGAAGAAGGGCCCTGGTGCACTGCTGATTGATTCTGGTTTTGATTCATTGTCAGACATGAAGGTAAGCTGTGAGATGAAATAAATTTTCATTAAGATAAAGCTTTTCTTTCGGGTCTTCTTTGCAAATTCACCTATTCATTTCTTCAATAAATAAATAAATAAGAGTTATACAAAGAAAACTAAATGATAATTAAATAATAAAATGTACAAATAGAACCCATTTCCTTTCCCTCAGGACACTGTGCTTTGTTTTGACCTGAAGACCAAATTCTTCACTTTTGAATGCGCTTCTTGTAAGTTGGTACACACCTTCCCCCTAAGGATAGAGTCAGCCCTAACCTATTTGAAGTATTTGAAGTAAAAAAAATGGGTTGGGTTGAGATGTCATCATGTTGCAAGGATACCTTAATTGGAAACATAGTGGGACCTGAAAACTACAGGTAAGAAATGTTAGAGCTAAAGGATTACCTCCAGACTGCTGTAACTTGGCTTTGCACAGAAGATTGTTTTCAAATATCACCTGAGACTCAATAACACCTTTTAATATATTTTTCTACATTTTGCAAACTAAGGGAATGAAAAGGTTGCATTCAACTTGCATCTTACTTGTTGTTGTTATTTTGTGGTTTAGTCATGACCTCATGGACCGTAACACACCAGGCTTATCTTTATGTTCATGGTCATGCTGATCCACTTAGTATTCATGGCAGAGATACTGCAGTGGGTTGCCAGTTCCTTTTCCAGTGGGCTGCAGTAAACAGCTTCTGATATTCCTAGGTGGTCTCCCATCCAATTACTGACCAGGCCCAATCCTGCTTGGCTTCATTGTGACTTCCATGGAAAAATCAGCACAGATCCTGCTTTATAAACATTGGGCCTCATTAAATTTGCAGCAGTTACAGAGCAAATAAATTGAACTACATGGCCAAAAGCCGAAAACCGTAAACCATGCACCCGTAAGTAGTATTTCAGGGCATGATCATTATCAATTAAGCAAGCCCGTAACTACCAATTTAGAAACAGCCAATAGTAAATGAGACCGCCATAACGTCAGTAAAACATGGCGTGCAAATGTCAATCAATTAATGTTTTGACGTCTGATATGCGATCAGGCTTGCAATCTAGAGATTTAAAAAACAATCAAAATGAATGAAGAAACTGTTCTAGTCCATGTGGGTGGCCTGATGTGTATTAACTCGTTCATTCCCGAAATTGACATATAACGGAAATTAAATGTAAAAAAATATTTTTTTATTGCAGATTTGCGGGCTTGACACTGTTGTGCAATTAATTGTAATGTCGATCATTGCTTTCCTCATATTTTCAAGTGCAGTACTGAGTTTTTATTTGCTTTTACAGTGTTACGAACAGGTGTTTAACCCCCTTTCTGTTCTCTCTAGTACTCGTAGAATTTTTGGTTACGTTTGCCATTTGCGGGTGTGAAAGCATTTGCGGGCTTGAGGAATTGTAGCAATTTAATAGCGATTTGCGATTTTAGGCTTGACAGATCAAAGGCTTAGCTGGGTCGCAGTTCCGATTTTACCAACCGTAGGGATTTTCAGCATGTAACCCGCAGACCGATTGCGTGTATCGAAAAGAGGCCAATTTTATAGTAGTAACGTTATGGGCTTCACTAACTACAATTTAGACAATTTAATGAGGCCCATTGTTTGGCTCCTTTATTCTCCCCATAACTGATTCATTATTGCTCTTCCACTTCTCACAAGTGATATTTCGAATCTATCATTTACATCTGTTTCTCATTCTGAAGTGGCTTATTATCTTTTGGAGCACTATGTATTGAAAAAAGAATAAATAGAAAATAACACCAAATAACAAGAAATATTCTTTAATTATATCATGAAGAAAAAAACATGATTGTGCCATCTAGTGGTTCACAATATTATGCTCTCTTATTTTATCTTGCGATTTTATATCATTCTTCATGCTTTTTAGAGATAGAGAACAAATAAATCATAATCAGATTCACTCGTTATTAGACAGCACTTGGCTTCATTAAAAATCTTAAACGAAAATGCGAATTGCAGAGGAACATAAAGGGATGTTGAGGTTTGTTCATGTAACTTCCCTTACTTGTATTTGTACAGTAATGAAAATTTAGCCCACACCAGTCAGTCACTTAAAATATACTCTTAATTAACTAGTCTTGGAAAAACACAAAATGTTTTTTGGGAAATATAATTTTAATTATTAGATTTTGGTTCAAGATGAATTAACATTTAGGTTAGAAAATTACGTATAATGCAAAAGTATTTTCTATCTGCACAGTGGGCATGTGGTGGCTAAAACTGCCAGTGCTTTCAACAGGAACAATTCAAAACTCATTAGTTTACAAGGACGCAACCACATGAGAATGTAGTAGTTGATTAAGCTTAGAAAATAAAATGGAAATCCACAGTAAAGAGTATTTACTTGTAAAAAGGTAAAGATTGCATTTGCCTATTTATTTTTTTGCTTTCTAAAAGTTTAGTTACTCAAAAACATTTTTCAGGTGGTCGCTCGTTCAATCCATACTACCACCATAGAACGATAACAGAAAAAGATCTAAAAGGCCTATCAGTTTAGCCCATCCTATCAAGTTTGGCGTAGTTAAGAATCCTCAATGTCATTTTATGATTAAACCCGGCTTTCCTGAATTTCATAACTGATTATTTCCACTGGACATCTGTCCTACATATTTACTACCCATTTGTTCCAGGTATGTCTTCTTTATTTACCTGATGAAATGTCCTGAAAACTGTTGTGAAAAGCATTAGCCTCTAACTAGTAACCATTTTACACATAGTGATAGACTATTTTCAGTTATCATCTCTCTCTCTTATATATATATATACTAGCGACTTGCTCGTCAAAAATTATGGAGCAATACAATTTGAAGGCATGGCAATGCTGTTTGCCACACAATGTCAAGCTTTTTGTACTGTGAGGACCTTCGGCGCTCATTGCAAGTCTCTCCTCTGGTGTACTTTTGCTCCTATGAGCACCTTCGGCGCTCATCACAAAGATAGATACATATGTCTATATTTTTTAAATAATAATCAGTTAATTAGTTACCGAATAGATTAATATACTTTACCTATTTGTAATTAATATATCCAGCAATCAATAGCCTGAAGAGTTAACAAACTCTTTTTCTTTTTCTTTTCCTGCCCTGAGGAGAAAGTGTCAACAATGTGCCAAGTGTGCAATATAAATAGGCTCCGTGCGCGAGGGCAAACCGTTGGTTTAGTTGTGTAAAGCGCCTTTGTAGATTTGTAATGAACGACGCGGAGGCTGCACAGGCTCCCTGGGTCAGCCTGTAGCGTCACGTGACCCAGCGGAGCCTGTGAGGCTATTAGCCAATCAGGAGCGTCGGGGGGCGTGTCGGAAGCCCGTTTCGCGCCATTGATCACAGCAGCGCGGTCTCCCGACTGGATGGACGGAGGTCTGAGGTCCTGCAGCATTAAAATTACAGTAGGAAGGTTTAATTACTGAGATTTCACCCCAGCTTACCAGCATATAAGGGGATATCACTGTTGAGGCTATCCCTGTCTGTTTTGTGTTCTTTTCCTCCTCCGTTTTTGTGTCTGTGTGTGTCTCTGTCTCCCTGTGGTGTGCTGTGCCTGTGTGTGTTCCTGTGTCTGTGTGTGCCTGTCTGGCTGCTTGTTGTGCCCCCTGTTTGTTCCCCTGTTAGCTTTTTCCATGGATCCAGAGGGCTTAGAGGCCTTACTGGCTGAGGTTAGGACCCGTGCCTTAAGCCAAGGGGTCAGGTGGGTGCAGGACAGGCTGGGACCTCCCATGCCTTCTGCGCTTGGAGCTCAGCACATTGTACAGGAACAGCCTGCGGTGGCTGGTGTCCTAGCCAATCCTGATGCCTCCAGGGAAATTTTTTCCCATCCCACCACTGTAGGGCTGCCAGACCCACGTCCATCAGGTAGCAGAGACACCAGAGATGGGGGGGTTACAGGTCAGGGCGGCCGGGACCCCATACCCCCCAGGCAAGCGAGCGCCAGGACCACGGGCGGTGGGGGTGAGGGCCTAGCAATCCGGCCACCACCTGCCAACTTGCCTAAAGGTCCTAGGCCGCGACAAAGGTCGCGAAACACCCCTCTAACACCCCGCAAGGGGGGTGCAGGGGGTAAGAGAAAAGCCGGGAGTCCTAAAAAGGCTCCTACAGGCCCTCACGGTGCCAAGCAGACGGTCCCTGGGGTTTCCCTAATTAACAGTGCTTCTGGTACTTTACAGGGACGCCCAACTGGCAGCGAGAGGAGCATGGCGACGACGAGAGAGAGAAGAGATGGGGTCATCAGAGAAATGAACAGCCAAGATAGCATGGTCATGATTGATGACATGCCTGTGACAGCGGCAGTGGCGAGGCTAGGACGCCCCACTCGAGCTAAGAAGGCTACGAGCAGGTACAGTCCGCTGCTATTTACGCACACACCGCTAAGGCGTAGCAGAGTAGAGACTGAGGGCGATACGGTTAGGCCACAGCGCAAAGGGTCCAAGACTGACCAACAGCTGGATATTCCAACGCCCGAGGAAGTCTCAGGGGGCCCCCTACAGGGGGCGGCGGAGGCAGCGCTAGCCTACTCCAGCCGCGCAAGCTTAGCTGACCAGGACCCTTCCTCAGACGAGGAAAGGGCGGTATGGGCGCGGGCATGCAGGTCGCGGAGAGCTAGTGACTGTTCTTCTTGTACCCACAGATCTAGAAGGAGATCCCGGTCTAGAAGCAGAAGATCTTGTCGGTGCAGCTGTGCTTGCACCGGATCTGAGAGGAGAAGCCCGCGGAGGGCCAGACGGTCAGAGTCCCCGGAGCGTCAGGAGAGACGCGGGGATACTCCGTTGGCCGTATCTACTCCTAAGCTTCCAGAAGCAGGTGAGCGCTCAGAATTGAGCTGCGCAGCAGACAAGGGTGGTTTTATTGGGTCATTAAGGACTCTATTAGCTGCGCATAACATTGCAGTTAGCGAGCGCGACATGGGAGCGTGGATAGGGGGGCTAGCAAAGGGTGCATGGTCCCAGCCAGCAGCGGTAGTGGCGCCAGCGAGCGCGAGCGAGGCGCTAGCTAGCTTGCGCGCGCCCGAGCCGGTAGGCAGCGCAATAGCAGCAGTTGGGAATAACACTGTGGGGGTTACCGACGCAGCCATGAGGCCCATAGTCCTCTGCTCGTTGGATAATTTGGGTGCACACCTTCCACAGGAAGTAAAGGAAAAGATCTGGAGGAGGGAGTTTATAGAGTTGTTTTCCCTTCTTCCTATGTCTAGGCAAACAGACCTGGCCGAGAGGGGCCCCAGGGAGGGGAAATCCTTTGCTAGGCTACCCAGGACATTTGATACCTGGCTGCAAGCATTTTCTATTTGGGCTTGCGTACTGTGTGAGCGGCACCCTGAACAGAGTTCGGGATTGTTCGTCTACATAGACGAAATTCGGAATGCTCACAAGGTTTATGGGGGTACAGCCTGGTGGCGGTACGATGAGGAATTCCGGCAATACTTGGCCTCAAGGCCAAGTATGGCATGGAGCGACAAAGCGGTGGCGTATTGGCTAAATATCATGACACCCATGAGAGTCACGACGCCCTTTCGGAGCGGGGCCGGTGGAGGTAAGGGCCCCACCCACGCCTCAGGAGCAGGTCTTAAGACCTGTTTTTCGTACAACGAGGGGGTCTGCAGATGGGCGCCTAACTGCAGGTTTAAGCATGCATGCTCAAACTGCGGAGGTGAACACCCCCTGTCTAGATGCAGTAGACCCAAAGAGGGAGGCAGGGGCGAGCCTCCTGCAAAGGGGCAAGACGCCCATACGCCTCCCCGCCATGCTGCCGTGGCTAAGGCGCTACGGTAAATTGGCAGGCACCGCCGAAGCGGCGCGCCTATTGGAGGACGGTTTCCGAGAAGGATTCCGGATTCCATGTGGGGTCGACGTTCAAGGTTTTCTTGTCCCAAACCTGAAGTCGGCTAGGGATTTCCCAGGGGTAGCCAAAGCTAAGGTGCTTAATGAAGTAAAATTGGGGAGGATGGCCGGGCCATTTGCGGCCCCGCCCATCCAGGGTTTAGTTGTGTCTCCTCTTGGGGTTGTCCCCAAGAAGGAGAAGGGTAAATTTAGACTGATCCAGCATCTCTCATACCCCAGAGGCCGTTCGGTAAACGATGGCATATCAAGAGACCAGGCTACTGTGTCTTACGAGTCATTTGACCGGGCGGTCGATTTGGTGAGGAGGAAGGGCCAGGGGGCCCTTATGGCAAAAGTGGACATCGAGGCAGCATTCAGATTGCTCCCCGTGCACCCGACAAGCCATCGGTTGCTAGGGTGCTTCGTAGACGGAAGTTATTTCATTGACTTATGTTTACCCATGGGATGCTCGATATCCTGTGCTTACTTCGAGGCTTTCAGCAAATTTTTACAGTGGGTTGTGAGCATCGAGGCGGGGTACAAGAGTGTTACCCATTACCTGGATGACTTCCTTTTTGTTGGCCCAGCGAGAAACGACGCTTGCCGTTTTATGCTGGAGGTGTTCACCGAAATCTGTACAGAATTCGGTGTACCATTGGCCCATGATAAGACGGAGGGCCCTACGGAACAATTGACTTTTCTGGGGATTCGGATTGACTCCTGCAAAATGGAGTGCAGTCTTCCCTTAGAGAAGGTGGAGGACATGCAAGCCGAGATTACGGCGCTGCGGGGCGCACGGAGGGTGACCCTCCGGCGGCTGCAATCAATATTGGGGAAGTTGAATTTCGCGTGCAGAATTATCCCCATGGGGCGGATATTCTGTAGACGAATGTCTTTGGCTACGGTAGGGATTGCGAAGCCGCATCATTTCCTAACAGTCTCTAAGGCCATGCGTGATGATGCAGAGGTATGGGCAAGGTTCCTTGCAGACTTTAACGGGCGGGTGGTCCTTCAAAAGGAGGGCACCACCAGCGCAGAGCTAGACCTGCACACCGATGGTTCTGGACCGATCGGTTGTGGGGCGTATCTCCAAGGGAGATGGTTCGCTGCGGCATGGCCGGGGGAATGGGAAGAGGCGGGTTTACTGCTGAACCCTACATTCCTGGAGCTGTTTCCTATGGTGGTAGCAGTGCACTTATGGGGTCCTTGTTTCAGGGACAGGCGAGTCATTTTCCACTCGGGTAATAAGGGGTTGGTTGAAGCCGTGAACAACATCACGGCGGCATCCGTACCAGTGATTAGATTGCTTAGGCATCTTGTGCTATGTTGCCTTCGCTTGAACATATGGTTTCAAGCAAGACACGTGACAAAGGTGAATAACGGAATTGCTTACGCCCTCTCTCGGTTTCAGGAGGATCGTTTCAGGGCGCTGGCTCCTCGTGCGAACGCCCTGGGGGAGCTCATCCCCGAGGAGCTCTGGGAGATTGGAGCTGTCAGGTAACGAGACTCGTGAGACAGTCTGTTGCCCCAGCGACGTGGAACGCTTATAGACGCGTGTGGGCTAAATGGGATAGCCTAGTGGCACTGGCAGGTGGTGCCACGACGGAGGACAAGAGCGTAGGGATCTTGCTTTGGTACCTGCTGCGGTGCGCCGAGCAAGGCGAATCAAAACCCGTAGTAGGGAGACAGGTCACGGCGCTTGCTTTTATGTTTAAGCTTGCTGGGCAGAGGGACCTTACTAAGGAGTTTCTAGTGCGCAAAGTGGTGCGCGGAATGTTCAGCGGTGCGCAAAGGCCAGATAGTAGGCGGCCAATAACATTTGCGCTGTTGCTGAGATTGGCTCAGGAACTGGTGGTGGTTTGCAGGGATCCCTTTGAATCTCTACTTTTCCGAACGGCTTTTTCCCTGGCGTTCTTCGGAGCGTTTAGGATAGGGGAGTTAGTCGCGAACAGTAGACACGGTTCGGGGGGGTCTGCAATTGGTGGATACCTGCCTCAGGGAAGGTACGGTGGTATTGTGGTTGCGGAGGTCAAAGACTGACCAAGTGGGTAAAGGAAGAGAAGTGGTTCTGCATCAGGTTGGCACAGAGTGTTGCCCATATGCATGTGTAGTGGAGTACCTTAAGCAGCGACCGGTGGGACGGTGTTCGCTGCTGGTCCACGCCGATGGAACGGCACTGTCTGTGTATCAGTTTAAAAGAGTTTTAAAAAGCGCACTGCACCGGCTCGGTTTCAAGCAGTCCGACTTTGGGACACACTCCTTTCGAATTGGAGCTGCCACGGAAGCGGCTAGGTTGGGGTTGCCCGACGCGGCAGTAAAGCGCATCGGGAGGTGGGACTCAGACCGTTTTCGTTCCTATGTTCGGCCAAATGCAGTGGTTTAATGGTGTTGCTTTCTACTTTCAGGGGAACAGAAGCAACTATGGATTGTGGGCCATTCCTACGTGTACTGGGCCCATAGGTTAGCCGCAGTTACCGAGGAAAAGGCACAACTGGGCTTTCCTGTTACGGACTTACGCGTAAGGTGGTGTGGTATTCGGGGTCTGCGTTGGGCGCAGCTCGACGGCATCTTGGAAACGTACGCGCAGCGTTACGGGCAGCCCAGTCTTATCATTTTTCATGCCGGCGGGAACGATTTGGGGGCAGTTTCCATGAGACGAATGCTAAAGGTGATGAGACGAGACATCGAGAAATGGGTGAAGAAGTTCCCTGGCACGTTCCTTATCTGGTCTGAGATGATCAAGAGAAGATCATGGCGTAACGCGCGCGACCCAGTATGTTTAGATAAGGCTAGACAGAAGATAAACCAGCAGATTGCGAGCTTTGTGAGAAAACAAGGTTTCTCGGCCATCCGGTACAAAGATTTCGAACCGGTCGGCGCAGATGATTTTTTCGCAAAGGATAAGGTTCATCTTACGGAAATAGGGTACGAGTTGATGATGTTGGAGTTTAGGGAGAGTGTTTTGCGGGCTTTGGCTTTAATGTCCAGCAGGGGGGGATCGCAGCCTCGGGAGGCGTCCCTCGCATGCTCCGTGGCGGGAGGTGAGTTGCCCGGCCCACTGGCCTAAGGGGGCGTTGGCCCCACCTCACAGGGCGTGCTTAAAGATAAGCATTGGGGCTTTGGGCAGGGCTCAAAGCGTGAGGTCACTGTTCGTGGCCGGGCTCCTCCCCCAGAAGGAAGGACTAAATTAGTCATCTAAACAAGTTATGGTTGTTTGTTTATATTGTGTCTAAATAAAGCTGTGGCCCGTTGTTTCTCCCAACTCAAGTTGTCGTGTCAGTTATTCCATCAACTAGCCTGAATGGATCATGCATGGGTCATGAACGACGCGGAGGCTGCACAGGCTCCCTGGGTCAGCCTGTAGCGTCACGTGACCCAGCGGAGCCTGTGAGGCTATTAGCCAATCAGGAGCGTCGGGGGGCGTGTCGGAAGCCCGTTTCGCGCCATTGATCACAGCAGCGCGGTCTCCCGACTGGAATCCCACCCACCCACCCTGTATTTTGTTGTTAACAGATGTTATGGTTTATTCTTTTAAAAAAAAAAAAAAAAAAAAAAAAAAAGTATATATAATATATATAATATAAATAAGAAATGTTGAAATTGATATATATTTTGGTTAAGAATTCGGAGAAGTGGCTATTGTATGTTGTGTATTGTTAATTTATGTCTGTGCGGCGGGAGGTGAGTTGCCCGGCCCACTGGCCTAAGGGGGCGTTGGCCCCACCTCACAGGGCGTGCTTAAAGATAAGCATTGGGGCTTTGGGCAGGGCTCAAAGCGTGAGGTCACTGTTCGTGGCCGGGCTCCTCCCCCAGAAGGAAGGACTAAATTAGTCATCTAAACAAGTTATGGTTGTTTGTTTATATTGTGTCTAAATAAAGCTGTGGCCCGTTGTTTCTCCCAACTCAAGTTGTCGTGTCAGTTATTCCATCAACTAGCCTGAATGGATCATGCATGGGTCATGTTATTAGTTGCAAGTTAGTGTTGTAAAATGGTGTCCTTTGTCTATCTTATGCGGCTTGCGAGCATGTTCCGTCCTTTGTAATAGTGTATTTTGTACCTCTTGCATTCCTGGGTAAAAGTTGTACACAGTTGGCAGTGTTTTGCGCGGGTCAGGGTCGTGTAGCCTCGTTTTCATTTTTTTCTGCTGCCATTTTCTTCTTGCTTAGCCGATTTTTGAGTGCCGAAACTCTGCAAATTTGGCTTAAGTTAGTGTGCAACCTCACTTTCAGATGTCCTGGCTGTTCCCCCGTGCTGTGTGTGATTTTTTTTTGTATTTTATTATTTTTTTTGTGTTTTTCGATTTGCGCGGTTCGGCCGTTATCTTCATATTTTTCCAACCTGCGTGTCGTAATAATTTTTTTCTAAGTCCTGCGGCTTGTAATAGTTTTTTTCCAAAGTCCCGGGTTCGTCAACTGCTTGCAGCCTAAGGCGATCCTGCGTTTCCTAAGTGCTTGGAGGCTAAGTTCCTCATTTTTCAATGCCTCAACGGCTCGCCTCGCTTCGCGCTCCTTTGTGCCTGTCCCGTGTGTTTCAATGCCTTCACTGCTTGCCTCGCTTCGTGAGGCTTACAGACGATGAGCGCCATTCTATGTTTTCTATTTTTAGTTGTAAAGCTGGTCATTCAGATAGATATAGTTTTGTTGGTTTTATATATTTTTTTAAATTTGATTTATTTAGTAGCTTTTAATATTTTTTATTGCAACAAATTTGGTTTAAAACATAGAGAATCTCCCTAAGTAAAGTGACATAAATGTGTAATACGATATAAATGACTATGTTAAGAAATGGAAATGTAGATAAAGCCTATGTTTCTACAAGTTATCTGCACTATATATGCACCTTGTATGGTAAAAACATATTCATATAAAGTGGTAACGATATTTTACATTTTTGCAGATGGGGCTCAATATGAGCAGGCAGGAATTACCATATTGTAACTCACAGAGGGACGAGTGCTTTAAAGCAATTTAGGGATTATGTCAATCACACTCGGTTACAGAGGAATTAATTAGAAGCTGTGGTAAAGAAAAGGCTGAAATAAAAGCAACATCTGCAGATAAACCAAATAAGTAATAATTCAGAGAAAATTGTGTTTTTTTTGTGTATTCTTGGATTTTGACACTTTGTGAAGATTGAAAACAAATTATAGTAGTGTACTAGGCCTAGGACGACAATCTCAGGGGCAGCATGATATCAGGGCAGCCCCCCCCCCCCCCCATATTGTAGTTTTGTTATGATGATCTATATCATTTTTTTTAATTGAATGCTAATAAAACACGTTTTCAGCCCAGAAAGCTGAAGCATGTATATATTCACAATAATATGGCATATTGCATGACACCATATCATTTAATCACAGTAAAGTATACATTCCTTGTATATGACCAACCCAATCTGATAATACAATGGAAGCTACTATCTAATGTAATTATAAATCAAGCCATGAACCTTTAAAATTATACATTATAAAATATTCCTTTGTTAAAATTACCCACTGCTCACTTATAAGGTGCTGAACATGTCACTGTAAGAATTGGGCAGATAGCAACCTGTGAATCTCCATAATGCATTCTCTAATGCACACAGAACATGCAACAGGTTCCTACTGGTCCATGTAGTCATGTGGTGCAGCTACTAGTACTGGGCAATAAGAAACCACTGACCTCTCTATGTTCATGGCATGATAAAGACATACATGACAGCTATTTAGAAATGAACATATGGAAATGATAGTGTCCCTTTTACTATAATATAATGTATAATGTTATTAAATAAAGCAAATATAATTCTACCACTATACAAATCTTTAGTACGCCCTCATTTGGAATATGGAGTAGAATTTTGGGCACCACTTCATAAAAAGGACATTTTAAAGTTGGAAAAAGTACAGAGAAGGACAACAAAACTAATAAGGGGAATGGAGGGGCTAAGTTATGAAGAAAGACTAACCAAATTAAACTTATTTACTCTAGAAAAAAGGCGTCTAAGAAGAGATATGATTACCTTATACAAATACATCCAGGGCTTTTGTGCCAAGAGGTTTTCAACTGACAAGAGGACATCCTTTGAGGTTAGAAGTAAAACGATTCCACCTTAAAGAAAGAAAAGGGTTCTTCACAGTAAGGGAGGTTAATCTGTGGAATTCTCTACCAAAGGAGGTGGTGACAGCGGATTCGATAGATAACTTTAAAAAGGGATTGGATATATTTTTAAATTAAAAAGGGAGTCAGGGTAATCCTGGATAATTAGAGAGAGTATTGATCCAGGGAGGAATCCGATCCCAGTATCTGGGGTCAGGAAGGCATTTTAAAAAATTTCCCCTTTTGAGACAATTGCGAAAGTCTCAGTTGGGTTTTTGTTTCCTCTGGATCAATGAACAATTAACAGTTAATCTGCGTATTGCAGATAAGAAGAGATCTAAAAAGGTTGAATGTGATGGGTTTTTTCAACCTCAATTACTATCTAACTACGTAACATTTTGGGTTTAAGATTTTCAAATGCTTAGAAAGTTTGGCTTAAGTACGTAGTTTGCTACTAACACATTAGTTTCAGTATGAACTGACACTACATCATTTAAAGACCATTATAGAAAACGTGAAAGTAGCTTAAAATTATTATTTTTTTACATATCTTCTATTTTATGTTTACTGTTCTACATGATCGTGCAGAGCAGTACTCCTATTCAGAGCCTCTTTAAGTCATAGTCAAGTTGTCTATATTGTTCTTTATTGTTTAAAGGTTATGATTACTGTCCCTTTAACGCTTCACACACATAACACATAAAATACGCCTTTGAATTTGAGTTTAGTTAAGGTCAGTTTCATAGTTTACTGAAACTTCTCATATCAACGACTAGCAATTATTTTCGAAATAGAGTTGAATATTTCAGCCGAAACTCAATAAAAAAAAAAAAACACAATTACATGAGTCAAAAATCACAAGTGTGTATACAATAATATGCCTATTGTGCAGTAACAGCAGACATACGTATTGTGAATTCAGTCCAGATGGACATATTCTTATTTAGACCATTTAATCAGCAAAAACTACAGATGTGTCCCTAAGATTGTTTGGTTTTGCATTTTCTTATGAATGGGAATTATATCTCTTTATACTGTGTATTCATGACTCATCAACATAATTCAGAACTTGTGCTGTCAGCAAAACATCTCTCAAAGTGTTGAAAAGTAGATTTTTAAAAAGTGTCTTGAAGAAAGTGTATGCGCCTGACGTGACTTGTATAGGCTTTTACTTTACAGAATAGTAGCCATTATGGATCAACACAAGGACATCACCAAGATGTATTTATTCAAGCAATTCCAGTGTTTGTATTCTAGATACAAGGATCAACATGTTCTCCAAAAACGCTGAAAAAAAAAATTGAATAATTTTGCTAAACTGGGGGTGGCCAAATATGCATCTGTGCGCCAAGTGAAATCTTATCGCAGAATTTGACCCTCTAGAATTAAAAATTTGCTCAGTTAAAGTAGACATACAGCCACATTAAATTACAGCCCGTAAGTAAACGGGAAGCTCGCAACGGCTGCGAGCTTGAAGAGTTGTGGATTCACAGGGCTATTAAATTAGAACAAGCTGCGAGTTACGGGCTTGAGAGGCAAACCCGGAAACCATTTGTCGCTCGTTGGATGTGTTCCATGGACGTGATCAATTAGTCTAACTCGTAGTTACGAGTTGGGATGGAGCCAATGGCAAAAGTGATCATCAGAATTATGTCATTGAAAAATGGAGGTGGGATTTTCAAAGTCTTCAATTACGAGTTACGATTGGACCCACATTCCAGATGTAATGCAATATTGATAAAGCAGTAAATATGATATTCTATTACATGCGAGTTACAGTATATGTATTAAAACATTGATTTCCGGGATCGATATAATGCAAAAATTATACATGAATTAAAGTATTTTTTGGTGCAGATTTGCGAGCTTGAGAATGTTGAGCTATTAATTCTAAGACCTAACATCACTTTCACTTGTATTAAAAGTACAGTAGTGTGTGTATAAGTGCATTTAAAGTGCTACAAGTTGGACTTTACCCCCCTTGCAGTTCCGGTCTAGCACTCGTTGGCTTCTTGGATCCATTTGCGAGTGAGGAGTTTGAACGCAAGTGATTTTGATGCAATTTAATAGCTAAGTTGGCAGTTACGGGCTTGAGAGAACAAAGGATTTGCGGCCGTGAAGTTCCACGTTCCACGTCCCGTAGGCTTTTTTTGGCCTTGCTGCGTCTTAACCTAAAAAAGTAATCTGTGGGTTGCTTTAAGAGGACAATTTAATAGCTTGAAGTCTTGCGAGCTACGCTACGAGCTACGAGCTACGATTCTTGTTTATGTGATCCACAACTGTGACAATTTGGGTGGTTTACAGTTTTAACTTCATCCTATCAAGAAATAACCTGCATTACATTTCTGTATCTTGGTGGTCAGTTAAAGTACTTGATATATTTCTAAAGTTCTTGGTGCTACTCCTACAACATAACACATATGATAATAGTAAATAATTAGTAGGCTTTGAGAGCACTCACTGGCTCAAAAACTCATGTACACCAATTAGTATTATCTTATAGGGCTTTCATCTTGAATTAATAAATAACCTTTAAGGTAAAGCAATAAATAAGCTTAGTTGTGATGTATTGAATTTCTTCCACCATCAGACCCAAAATACTAAAAATGTAGTTTATTGGTCAAAACACCATTTCAGAGTCTATATCAAAGAAATCAAAACATGAGCAGATACCTTATTCTGATCCACAGGGTATCTTTAAATAACAAAAAGGAAGCAAGACCTTCCAAAGGCCTGCTAACCAATTATAAAATTGTTCTGTGTTACTTTGCTTAGTTTTAAATTCATACCAGTGTTAGTCTGTGCAATTACTGCAGAGTGGAATTCACAGCTCTCGGCCTACTTTAAAATATAGTTCTCTTGGTGATATGAACGGTAGAAAAATAAAATTCCATAACTTTGACTTTTCTCAATATGGCTTTATAGTATTTTTAAGCTTGTTTATTTATAGCGCACACGTTTCATAGTGCTAAGTAGAGAGGATACAGTGCATACACAGAACAAACAAGACAAAAGTGTACTGAGGGTTGTTATTGGTGTTAGAGGCAAAGGGGAGTGGATATCAAGGGTCTAGTTGGACAGAGGGATTCGTGCACATGAAGTGTGTCTTGACTGCATAGTGGATCTTAGGAAAAAGGATGGTAGGATTCTTTCAATAGATGGGTTTTCAGAGACTGTTTGACGTAGGGAAGAATGAAGGAGAGTCTGAGAGTGAGGAGCAGAAATCCCCTATAGTAAAGGGATGCACGACAGAAGTCTTGGAAATTTGCTGGAGAGGGTATATGTTGTGGGCAGAGATAGACGGTTGGGGAAGTTTTTGAGATAACAATATCACACAGCCTTCTACATATCTTAAGGATTTTGTATGTGAGTATTAGTATTTTGTACTTAACTAACTTCCCATACCCACAATAATGGAGTACAAAATACAGATGCTCACTTACAAAATCCTTAACAATAACGCACAGCCTTCCACATATCTCATCCCCAAAACATCACCAACTTTCTCTGCCCACTAGACATACCCTCTCCAGCTAATTTCCCAGACTTCTGCCGTGCATCCCTTGCCCTATAGGCAAAAAAGGTTCACACATAGAGATTATTTAAGCATTTTTGATACATGAGGGGGAAGAGACACGTGGGGAGGGGGGAAGAGACACATGGGGGGGAGGGGGGAGAGACACAGAGGAGGGAGAGAGGGAAGAGATACAAGGGAGGGAGTGGGAGAAGTGATACAGGGGAGGTAGAGAGGGGAAAGAGAAACAGGTGAGGGAGAGAGGGGGAAAGACAGACGGGAGAGAAAGAGGAGTGAAAGACAGACAGGGGAGGGAGAGAGGGGGGAGATGCCTCTGCTAATGCCTTAAGTAACGTCTCATACCCACAATAATGAAGACATTAGCAGAGGGGATTAGCAGATTAGATATAACGGATTATGTATAGGAGCCAAGTCAAGCTATTTAATTGGAGTTGGTAGCGTCTAGCAGTGAGTTATAGTTGTTGTGGTAAATTATGACAGTAAATTTATATTATGAAGGAGAAGAGGCAGCTGGACATGAACTGTAAGAGCTAATGTTCAGACCTTGTACTGTCCACTTAGATTCCCCACTATACCAGCTGGATGGAGCTGGTACTCCTCAGTGTCCTCGGGAATACGGTTATGAATGGGACATATGAAGTGTAACTTTTGTTTTCAATAGCCCCTAGTAAGCCCCCTCCCTGATGGGTATACATGTACAACAAATCCACATCCCTTCCAATAGATCCACACAATAATCTCTTCCTATACTGGGATAATCCTTTGTCCCACATGGGTCTGTCAGCCCAAGGAGTAAAAAAACACAAATGGTTAAAAAAGGACCAACAGAATAGTGTTATAATTCTCAGTCAAAGAGCAGCCAATAATTAAAGTCACAACCAAAGTTTGTCTTTCTGACACAGTCTTTATTAAAACACAAGGATGTTAAATACAATGATTAAATATATTTTTATTTTTTATTTTGGGGACCCTGTTCTGACAAAAAATAAATAACAAATAGTACTTTTGACATATTTCTTGCTCGGAATTCCAAGTAATACAGTTATTGTACTAAACACACACAATTACATATAGTACTTAGCTGCTAAACAACTAGAACAATATGAAAAGTAAATATAAATTGTTTTTTTTTACCAAATACATGTTTACTTATCTTTTCCACACATTGCTTGGTTTTATCTTTGTCAATACAGTAATATAATCCCTTAGATTCATATGATTCAAAGTTTCACAACATTCACGGAATAGTCCTATTTTATATATAATCCTTTCCGTAATGGGATGCTCAAATATATTACATTTTCACTGTTGGATGAAGGTAAATGTAAATAAAATTGACATTTCAGTACAATTCAATTATTTAACATCAGTTGAAGTCGTTTTATAGAAACTGAGATACTTTCTGTCGTGTTTTTGCACTTTATATCCCTTCTTACTATTTCAAGATAAAGCTCAGTATGAGACCGCAGATTGTTTTGTGGGTTCAATGACAATTTGTCAGAATCTTTTTAACTTGTAAACTATGAAATTTCTTTAGAAGTCAAAGAGCACATAATAAGCCCAGAGTTTAATTTTACAAAGCTGCTTTTATCAGCCATAGAACATGTTTTAATAGTATATTTGTTGGATAAGAGTAACTGTTTTCTGTAGATAAGCAATGGAAGGAGCCCTATAGGCAAGTAAAGATCACAAATAGAGATTATTTAAGCTTTTTTGATACATCAGAAGGAGAATGCAAACAAAGGATTTATATGGAATAATTGATTTCATGACCTTTATCAATGATATCTAATAATGATTTTCATATTCTTATTGTAAGAACACACACAATGTATACATAAATAACTAATAATGTCACACTATAGATTAATATTAAGCACAATATTATATTTAATGGTGGGTTTATATGGAACTATAGCAAATTTGAGGTTTATTGCAGTAAAACAACTGTTGCTGTACCATATTTATATCATGCTCCTTTCAAGAACTTGACTAGAAAACAGACAGTATATTTTTTTAGAAACATAAGAAAAAATGCCTCTCATTTTTAGCAATTAGCCACTTGTTAGAGTCCTTTGATGCAGGTAAATTCCTTTAATATAAGATAAATTCCATGGGCCTCATTCTATTATCGGCCGTAGGAGATGCAGGGCCGCAAGGACCGGCCGCAGGCTATTTGCCTATTCTATTCCCTTCCGGCCGGGGATTCCGGCAGGCTTGCCACCGGCGCCTTGCTATCACTTGCGGCCGCACGCGCCGGAGGAAAGCCTTTGATCTTAAACGGCCGCAAGAGTTTTGGCCGTAAGAAAGCCCCGGTTGCTATTCAATTGCTCCGGGAACCCTCTCTGCAAGGCTAAAACCGAGCCGCAGCTTACTTGCAGGAAAAAGGTCCCGCAGGCACACAATTAAGCACATTTTAAAGCCATAATAAAGCCATCCTGCACTCTTATAAGACTATAAAGTGATTGTAGGTGTTAGCAAAAATAGCACAACATTCCCCTACACTCAAATCCGTAAATAAATTATTTTTTAATTTATGTCACATATCCATGTAAAAAGTCCAGAGTGCTTGGAGCACCTCAGACCCGCCCACGCTGCGGCCGGAAAATAAACAGTTAATGTAATCTCGGATTTGGGCTGATGTGCAAGCTTGAGAGGGGGTTGCTATTAATCCTCATGTCCCCCATAATGATCCCTAGCATTTACAGAGCTTTACAGTGCCGTCTTGAATTTATTTTTGTGTTTAAAGATTTCTGAGCTTACGACCGGTTGCAAGATATACGGCCTTCCGTAAGAGGAGATCCTTGCGGGGCCGTATAATTGAATTCCAAGATAACGGAACCCCCGCATGGAATCGCAGCCTTGCGGCCGTTTTACGGCGGATAATAGAATGAGGCCCCATGTGTTTATAGATAGGTAGATCACTAACTATTGAAGCCTTGAGGTACTTCTTGATCCCGGTGTCATTGTCTGAGATATATATAATAAGATTTGACATATTCACTCATTATACAATACGTTTTGTACATATCATAAAATGAATATATATGTGCACATTTGATAATTCTGCTGGTATCCTCTTGGAAAACTTATCCGTTTGGCTCAGATGGGCAGCAATTCTTTTTTTGTGAATCAAGACAGAGCCTTCATGTCATTGACCAGGTTTGCATTATGGCATAAAGTGTATGTCAAAAGATGTTTGGGTTTTACTTTTTTCCCCAATTACCCCACCAATAGAATGTTTGCCTCTGTGAATGAACTAGAACAAAAGTGAAGAGTAATTATGCATAATGTCCTGGTATGTTATACATATTTGATAATAATAAGGAGAATTTAAATTGATATAATAAACCAAAGTTAGATGCAGAAGGGTATTGTGGTATCTATTCCCAGTGAAAGTCGCAGAAGCTCCAGGGCTGGTGAGATGGACTTGGGACTGTCTGAGATAGCCCATAAGTCATTTGGCACATGAGGCAGCAGAAGGCTAATTCCTCAATTAAATAATGGACATTCTCCAAACTTACAGAACATGTTACAGATGGTCCATGTGTGAGTATGCTGCTGACAAGACCCCTTTCCAGGACTCTCCGCAGCAGCAGGACACCTGGAATTAAGAAAAGCAGAATCTTTAAGATGCCTCCCAGTCACTGTGGAATGCCCTAATGCAGAACAAGGAGAGCAGAAGCTTCAGCAACTACAAGAGTCTTACCAGTGCAGAGGAGTAAGGAAGCATCCACAGAGCTGAAGACAATATGGTAATGTGGATGTGTTGTCTCACATACACTGCCTCATGGCGTTGGTAGCTTAACCCCACAGTGTCAAGGTGGAGAGGGGGATGGGTGACAGAGTTATACAAGGGATTTCCCTCATTTGTGTTAGCACTTTTTAGGTAATTGTGTCTAGTTATACATGCTTACCTACTGGATTCATTATTTTTGATACATTAGAACATACTTTCATTTATTTTGTTTTTGGGTGTGAATATACATATACCCCATACCTCTTTTGCTCTCACTACTTTGTCTGTGTTTAGATCTATTTTATCTTTTTTTATTATTATGTGTTTCACCTTTATATTCTTATTCTTCATTTTTTTACATGCCATGAATATTGTGTCACTTGTGCCAACCTGATTCTATTGCTGTAGTCCCTGCATGTGGCATTTCCGGATACGTAGCAGTCCACTTTCATTATGTGATACAAGTCAGTACTATATCCACTCTTAAACTTGTGTTTTACATTGTACATCATTGAGAAAGCCACATAAAGTGATGAAACAAGTCTTAATTTTTTAATAGTTTTTTTTTATTCCTAATTTTTTTATGCATTTGGTATTTTGAATAAATATTCTTTTATTAGAAGGTATGCAAAATCCATACATAAATAAAACATTCTTAACAGTCATAAATGTCAGTTTTATCAAGTCCTCTAAACATAAAATTATCATTTTTCAGCATTTAACTAACTAAACCTTCTTGTTTTTTTTAATTTTTAGTGAGAAAATTTTCTAATGTCTAGGCTGGTTTTTCCAACCATATAAAAAATACAAGGCAAAATGAGCCAATTAACTTCCAGAGTACACAGTCGATAGAAGTATACAATATAAAATGTATTACCCATCTATATTAACTAAACTATCATATACCATACCCCAGAAAAGAAAGAGAGAAAAAAAAAATATATAAACTAAATAAAAGAATCATTGGCCCCTCATGGCGACCACAAAACAGTCCCGGCTTATCTCTCCCTCTTACCTCAGATCCTTCCCGCCATCCAGCACCACTGAAAGGTCTCCAAAGCTCCCCCACTCCAGTCCACTCCTCGGAGTCGCTTCAAGCAAATACAGGCATTATACTAGGGAAACGCTAAAGGAGGATGTTATCCAAGGGTCCCAAACTATCTGGAATTGGGGCATCCTATCTAAAACAATATGAGTTAGCCTCTCATTAATAAGCAAATAGTTGATCTTCCTAATTACCTCTTGAAAGTTTAGATTCATGTCCTTCCATCTACTAGCTATGTGAATCTTTGAAGCTAATGCCATTATTTGAAACAACTTGTTCTGGGATTGGGACAAGTTTTTAATATGGACCCCCAGTAAACAGGATTCAATTGAAGGAGCTACTTCTCTATGAAAAAGTGTGGAGGCTAAATGGGTCAATCGTTCCCAGAGATTCTGGGCACGTGGACAGGCCCACCAAACATGAATATGATCCCCCACATCCTGGCATCCCCTAAAGCATTTGTTACTCTCCTGTGGCCTAAACTTCTGCATTTTATCGGGAGTACAGTAAGCCCTATGTAAAACTTTGATTGATGTTTCTAATAAAGCCGAATTAAGTGATCCTTTTGAAAGATTGGAGCAAGATTCAGTCCATTTGTCCCAGTCCCACTCCACCCCCAGATCCTTTTCCCAATGCAGCATAAACTTGGGTTTTTGGCCCCCCGAAGTGCCCAGAAAGGTGTTATACAAAGAACTCAGGTTACCCTTGGCAAGTGGGAGATTTTTACAGATAACTGATAGCCAGGAGGCTCTGGGGGGCCCGGAATCCTTAACCATCTTGGTAACCCAACTTCTAATTTTTAAGTAATTGTAGAGTTCTGTAGTTGGCAAGTCGTGAGTCGTGCAAAATTGGTCATAGGTCAGTAGTTTGTCATTGGCGAACCAGTTCCCTATGCGATCCAGGCGTCTGGAGGTCCACCAAAATCTAGACATAGAACTTGAATCTGCTAGAATTTGTGGGAAGGACATAACTGATAGAAGGGGTGATAATTCCGTGCTAAGTCGATGCCTAGATCTAGCCCATCTCCAGGCCTGGAGCGTCAAGGAGATTATGGGGTTTTCATGAGTTATGAAAGGGGCAGAGTCCTCAGGCATCCAAACCAACTTATCCCAACTATGTGGGGACATTTGATAATTTTCCATAAAAACCCAAGATGGATGGTGTTTCGTAGAGTGGGCTCTAGGCAAAGGAGCCAAGTGTGCAGCTTTAAGATAAAGTCTTAAATTCGGAGTCGCGAGGCCACCTCTATTCTTGGAGCGAAACATCACCTGCCTGGGAATGCGAGGGCGTTTATCGTCCCAGATGAACCGGGAAATGCTATTCTGGAATTTGTCTAGGTCTTTAAGGGGGAGAGGGATAGGATGCATTTGGTATTTTAATATATTTTTGTTGTGGTTTTTGGCAATTAATATGACAGTACTATTAATATTGATAATATGTATTAATATTATAAAAAAAATTACATATTTTATATATTCGTCAAGTCTAAATTCTTACTACAGGATATATAAAAGCTTTGGCCTCATAATAAACAGAACTGTATTATATGAAACAATATTTATTACAATAATAGAAAATAATATCAATTTATTATCCTTTAATATAACAAGATGGCTAAAACAATTGTAACAGATATAATAATAATAATAAGGTACAACAAATTATAAAGTATCAGATATTATCACATAGTCCACATAATCATATATAAGACATGCTCATTATGCTTAATATAATTCATATGGTACTTATAATATCAGAAATAGTTTTGATGATTTTGGTATGTTTACAAATATCTATCTTATTAAGATACCCCACCATTTTAATATCATATAACTTTTATAGTCTAGTTAAGATATATCTCTACTTCAAAAAGAGAATGTTTTTCATTACAATTAGGTATCAAATCAACATATGTTGGATTGCTATAACAGCTGATATTTATAAATCAATCTGTAAGTTGTATGTCAATTTAAACGTTAGAGGATTATAGTGGTATTGTTATATCAGATAAATATTTATATAGCAATCCACATTACAGTAAATTAACAAAATATTTCTGTAATTTTAATGAAAATAAAATTTAGAGAAATATTAAACTTATACAATACCCAACTCCAATGTCTTGACAATGGTTCCTTCAATGTCTAACCCAAGGAAGTTTGAATCTTTTTTTTGTTTGTTTCAAAATTCTTTTGTGAGTGAGTTGTAAAAGTTTCATTGTATCTTTTGAAGTATGCATTTTAAATTATCTATGTGTTTTAGGAATGTCCCAATAGTTTGTGATATTTGGTTCCTGTAAGGAGTATGTTTGAAATGTGTGTTTCCTAGGCTTCCAGTGGAAGGTGTTTTCTTTGGAGTATCCACAAGTTTCTCCCTGGGTGTCTCTGTATCTGTTCAGCTTGCTTTTAATCTCTTTGTCTCTCTCCTTATTATACTAAAACTTCATTTTTTTATCAGAAATTCCAATCAAGCTATATATTTGGCAACCAATCAGAAATCATAGTAATGTCAGAGTTGTTAACCAATAAGAAAAGGTATACTTGTCCCATAGACTTATTAAGTATTAATTATTATCTTGTAACACCAGATGGCGCCCTTGAATCTTCAAATTACAATACGAAATAAAAATAAAAAATACCTACTGACCTTTTGACCTTAACTCGTAAAATTATCTGTATCTTAAACACATTTGCACATGTAAAACTGTCACATGTTACATCCAATAGACAAATATATTAATTGAGAACCAGACACTTATCTGTAGAAAAACATTCCTATGGATGGGAACTGTTAGGGAGTAATCTCCTAAAATTTAAGGAAGAATGAAGTAATGTCTCTTAACAGAAAACAATTACCAATTAAAATCCTATTTCAGTGAGAAACTGGAAATTCTTTACACATAAATTATCCAAAAGTAAATGCATGCATATATATAAATGTATGAGAGCATTTAAAAGAATATACATGGATATAATAGAAATATTTAATAGGAAAATAATATTAAATTATAATAACACAATAAGATGGTATTTTAATAATATAAATATTCTGACATTGTATTATATTTTATTTTATTAATACATAGTGGAATCCCCATTAAACCCAATAGCAGTGTGTATTATTTGATCCTGACCACTCTTTGATTACAGAACATTAGAAATAGAAAGATAATTCAGGAAGGACAAGGTCAATACAGGACCAACGTGAATCCACACTAATATATATATCGATATATATCGACAACACACAGGGGACTACTGTTACATCACACTGATCAACAAGATTGAAAAGAACTCGGTGAAAAACTTGTGGAGCCATATTCTTACCTCATACATTTGAGGTTTGAAAATGTGAGTACTTACCTTCTTCCTCTTGTTACTATACACATTTTGTGCTATTAGTGTAAACTGCACTAGGAATTGGTTGTACTCATATTTCTGATGATTTTTTGTGTATTTCATCTTTACAGACACACCTGTGAACAGTGCCTGACTAAAGAGCAGTTCACCATATGAACACCTTATCGAAGGGTATAAGACGGCCAACATCTACTAACCATAGGAGCACTTATCAAGACCACCACCCTTCCTTTGGGGACAGAGACTACAGTGGACAGTATCCAGACTCAAAAGGTGGGTCTAATCATTCACACCTGTCATGAATTTTGTTGGGTAAAAGAAAGAGGTTACCTCTCTTATCTACATCATATGGTTGTCCATTGGTATTTATGTGACCATTGTAGACATACACACACATAGTATACCCTTTTTAACATAAGAAGAGTTAAAACATTTTCCTGTTAAAATGAAATAAACTTCTAAGTTGGTTAAATATGTTTTATCAAACCAAGACCTGTCCAGGCCAAGTCTTAGTTTTTTTCACATGGGTGAGAAAGACCTTCAAGATTAAACATTACAAATGTCTCAAGATAGCTTTTTATGAGACATATACGCATCTCTCCTCATTACAACATTGTTCTAAATAATGTTATCAAGCAGGTGTTAAGATTAAGCGCACAATGGCCTAGTCTCTAACCAAAAAATGTTGACAGACAATATGGGACAGAGGTCACACATATCAATAATAATTAATTTTAATATTTGTAACCAGAGCGCTCTCAAGCGGGCAGAGACAGATATACACAATATATATATATATATATATATATATCAATACAATCTAATTATGCCTATACATGCAGATAGGGAGTAACTATTTGTGATTGGTGGAAACCAACCTTGTGACGATTGTTTATCTAATAGGCAGAGAGAAGGATAGTGGTCTTTTCCTTCTTCTGTACTATTTTCATGCTGTGGTCTTTCCTGGTTCTTGTCTGTTTTCCCTGGTGTTTCGTGCTTATCTTGTCTTTTCTGGTCTATTGCTCTGGATCTTTTTTGTCTGTCCTGACAGTCCTGTCTGTGGATATATCTGACTGGGCATAAACTCATGACCCCTTCATGTCTTCTCTTAGATATCTTACTATATCTGTTTATATCCAAATTCTCTCCTATCTCTAAAACTCTTTCTAACAAACCAATAACACAAAAAGGGATTACTTCAGACTATCTTGAGAATGGATCCTAAAATGAGACATGTGTTATCCTGAAATTTTCTCCTATCTCTAAAACTCTTTCTAACAAACCAATAACACAAAAAGGGATTACTTTAGACTATCTTGAGAATGGATCCTAAAAAGAGACATGTGTTATCCTGAAACTGGTTTCACTTTCTTATTTGTAGTGGAGTTAAAATTGTCCAATATACCACAATCCTTCTGTTACCCTTTCTGGGAGTGGACACAGAACCAAGACTAATTAGCACCTTCATGCTGGACTGTAGATGTTAATCAATCTATTTCAACCTGTGTCCGTATTCCCTACAAGAGTCTGATTGACTTTATTCAATAATGTAACCATTTAACTCTGTTACAAAACCAATTATTAAAAACACCTATACAGCAAACCATACGTAGCAATACTCAACATATATAGTATTGCATCACACAATCAACAAAACTGTTTTACATCATTATTGATTATATTGACCAATTTGATAAATTAAATTAAATGTAATCAAATTTAATATAATACCAATAACCAAATAATACCTTGCCAATACCTAAATACAAAGGTTACTTAGCATGCAATCTCAGCTACAATATAAACAACTTTGATACATATTGCTTCAATAAATATTTCTATATTCTAACTGCTGTATAAATTGTTATACCATATTTTGCTATTCACTGCTTTAATAGAGTATTATATTGCTAATTATTAATATCATATATACTGTATCAAATAGGTAGCTGATTGTTTATACACTCTGTATATAATTTCTTTATTGGACTAACCATATATACATTGTTAACCCAGATTTGATAAGTTTGTATACACTGCTTATTGATCTCTGTATTGATCTAACCAAACATAAAGTGTGTTAAGACTAATTATAATCCAATCATCCAAAAGAGATTGTATTAGACATCAGGTAGATTGTATATTGTGATCTAAATAAATATCGAAGCTTACAAGTGTAAACACTTAGAATTGTTTATCCTTGATATTTAATGCTATGCCAATAAATGCTATTTCTGCACACTGTGTATACTTGTCGATAAATTGATCCTCAAACTCAATTAATCTATACATTGTAATATTTTAAGAAACTCTATTAATCTATACAGTGTAATATTTATGTCATATCAAATTGCATGACACACCTAATACCCAACTGAGACTGTCGGTTTGCTTACCCCACTAGTGATCTTGTTATTTCACTGGTGGGTGATCATAAAGTGTTAGACATTGGATTAAACATACAACACTCCATAGGCCGTTACTATTATGATTGTCATCTAGTGGTTTCCATCATTGTGATTATTATTATAGAATTGTGTATATATGTGTTTTACACCTCATGTATTTGTGTATTTCTGTGTCATTCTACATATATTTTAACTGTTATCTTCTATTCGCATCACTGTATCACTAACAATCTAAAGATCTTAGAAAACCCAGGTTTATGTGAGCCACAGACTTTGCAAAGCACTCTTCCCTAAGAAAGACTACAATTGATTACTTTCCTGATTAGGTGTTTGATAGCACCAGCAGAGCCATGTTGTATGTCTGCTCTTGGAGTATGGATGGGGATGCTGATGGTCTGAGGTTTGCAGATTGTCTGAGCTGGAAAAAGCAACACAAAGAAAATTATGTGCAGTTGGTTTGAGCTGGAAAAAGAGACAAACAGAAGCGTGTGCAATTTGTCTGAAGCTGGAGAAAGACGAAGAGACACAGAAACTTACAGCTTATGATTGGTTGGATCAGAGCAGAGACCTGGAATTCTGAATAAAGGTAGAGGCCAATTATTTTAACAAACTATTGGACTGTTTGATTTTGTGCTATCCAGGTCTAGCTGGTTAGAGAGGAATATTGTTCTTCAGTTAAGGTAGTGCTTCAGTGGAAGTTAGGCCTATAATTTTCTTTGATTTGTTTTGGTTTATTATTTTGGTTTCATTTAGTAAAATGTAAGTAAATCTTTGAAAAATATTACAGCATCTTGTACTGTGTTGCTCCATTAATGTGTGTATAAATTATAATTCACAACTTATATTAAGGTTGTTATTTCAATAAACTTGGATTAATTTAGTGCTATTTTGTGAGTGAGTTGTGGTGATTTAATTGGCCAGTTATGTTTAGCCATGTATGTTGTATGTTCATTTACGAATATTGGTAAAATATTTTTATATAACTATAAAATACCTTGCTTTCGTGGGATTGAAACATGCAATGCTTGATATCAGCATCACCGGTAGTTTAACAGCATAATTTGTCTCTAGTAAATGCAGAGAACTTGGGTTTTCAAAATGTGGTACCCATAACTCACCTTAACATGCCCATTAAACGCCCTGTTCACAATAACTCATAATGAGTCGAGTTAAGCTAGCTTTTAAGGCAGAACAAGCCTTTAGTAAAGTGTGCAATGACCTCAGATGCTGGATATCCAGTTACCGTGGGCCATCGCACACGCAATCCTTTGGTAAACTCCCTCCTGTGGCCTAACTTTCTGTCATCTAGTGTAGCAGATTGGCCATGGTAGTAAAACAATGCAAAAATGCTTTCTTTAAAAAAATGTAATGCTAGCACAAGCATACCATATATGTCATCTTGGTTCTACTCAAAGAACTTCTGTGGTAGTTTTTTCTATATGGTCTACCAATAAACAGCATAAAAAATATATATATATTAGCAAAGCAAACAAACAAAACAAAGACAGCCTTAACATTTCACAACTTGTATTTGTAATTTTTCTTTACTACAGTCTTCCATTTTGCTTCTTGCCTGCTGATGAATGTACTTTCTCGTTCGCATGTGTTCTTGTAAACTAATGAACTGCCCTTTAGAAATGAGGAGAACACTGGTAGATGTAACTGCCACTTTCTCATTGTGCAGAGACGTACTTCCTGTGCATTCAGTCTCCTCCCACCTCAGTAAAATGATTTACTGAAAAGAAAATGTCAGTTTTCCAGTAGCATAAATGCATATGAAAGGAAATACATTATAGGCTGTTTTTTTTTTACATTTCAAAAACATGTTGCATATTTTTAAGTGTAATTCTTCAAACGTGTACATTTTACATATATGACCAAAGTGGTCTTTTCAGTTATACAATGCTGTGTAGATCAAAAAGTAAAAATTATTTAATATCTTGTTGAGCATTTTCCACAAAAAACAGGCTTATTGTAATAATAATTATATCATACAATCTAACTGATACAACGGTTTATATTTATAATTCTGTCTAAAACTGTCCTTTCTATTCTTTTGTCACGTCCTCCATTCTGTGCTGTTCCATTTTGCTCCCACATGGTGTTTTTAGCATTCGGGTACATACCGTACTGGCCCGAATATAAGACTCACCTATGAAATTCAAGGGGAAAAAAGATAATATCCAAGTATAAGCCGCTCCCTTAAAATTGGAGAGAAACAGGCTTTCTAATCAGTATCTATGGTAACTTCTTTTGCGGATTACAGTCCAAAAATCGTAGCTTGCAAAACTTTACAATCGCTAAAATCGCGAATCGCTATTCAATCGATACAACTCCGCAGGCACTCACACCTGTAAATGGCAAATGTGAAAGAAAATCCTACGGGTTCCAAATAGGACCCACAATGGGTTAAATGTAGCGCCGTAAATACAAATTAAAAATCAATACTGCACTGTAAAATACTGGGGAAAGCGATGAAGGACATTAGAATTAATTGCGCAACAGTCTCAAGCCCAAAATCGGCAATAATTTATAAGTCGCACACGTAATTTCCAAGCTTGAAATTCGGAAAAAAAGTGCGGCTTATATTTGGGGCCAATACGGTACACCCAACCAGTCCCTGTGTCGCGATTCATGAGAGAAATTGCATATATATATGTTTGATAATGGCTACGGATTGAAGAGCGAAGCATTTGTGGGCACATTTGCATGTCCCAGCTCAGCTTCCCAGAATGCAGTGTAATAGCTGTTTTTCTCAGAACTCTGAGCTGGAATCATTTTTTTTTAACTTGTTTTAGACCTTCAAATGTGAACACAGATGTACTATTTACTTACTATATATATATATATGTATATGTATATATATATATATATATATATATGTGTGTATTTATACTGTATACATATATATTTTTATATATATATATATATATATATATATATATATATATATATATATATATATATAAACAGTGTACCAAATTATACACCGTCACTTTAAAATATGTTTTTCAAACCATTCTAATAAAAATACTTTTATTATCATACTTTACCTTAAAAACTTTTGGCCGTATTCTAATTCTCTGAAAAAGCACTTACAAGTGCTCTAACTGCAGAGTAAATCCTACATAGCTATGTTAATCACCCATCTCTAAAACATTGGGAGCAAACTCCTACTGGTAACTTCTCCGAGTGAACTTCATGACACAGATGAAAAGCAAGGAATACATCTCCATTGAGTTTTGCACTGAAATTAAATTACAAGTTACTCCCTTACACTTTGACATCCAAACCCTATGCTAATATGATTTTATGGATCGCTGGCAAACCAGGGCACTGCCGTAACTGCAAAAAGCAGAAGAAAGATTTACGGGAACCAAAGACCACTCACAAGTGGTTTTCAATCCTTTGCTGAGTCCCCCAGGAGCATTTAAAGTGATAATATAGCACAAAAGCACCACAAAATTATGCAATTTCAACATTACTTAACAGTCCAATTTCAGCATAGGTGTAATTAAGAAAATATGATAAGGTTAGTATTAAGACCATTTTAGGATATAAAATCTAAGGAACAAACACTTGTGCATTGTCTATATATATATATATATATATATATATATATATATTATTTTAACACAAACTAAACACATTTTTACATATTGAAGCTATAAATTCAATTGTCACATCTTTTTAATATCAAAATAATATAAAAACAATTACTTCCTTGAAACTGAAGTTACGGCAGTTGCTCATGCACTTCTGACTCACTATAATATTCATGATTTACGGTTGTGCACTGTGAGCTCTAATCTGGGGGAGTGAAAGATTGACATTAGTGTTGAAGTTAGGGGAAAAATACTTCCGCAGCCAATTTACTTCAGTGCCCTAACTGAAGTGGTGCTAGCGGGACCTTTTTCCTGCAAGTAAGCTGCGGCTCGCTTTTAGCCTTGTAGAGAGGTTTCCCGGAGCAATAGAATAGCAACCGGGCTTTTCTTGCGGCCGAAACTCTTGCGGCCGTTTTAGATCAAAGGCTTTCCTCCGGCGCGAGCGGCCGCAAGAGATAGCAAGGCACCGGCCGCAAGCCTGCCGGAACCCCCGGCCGGAGGGGAATAGAATAGCCGAATAGCTTGCGGCCGGTCCTTGCGGCCCCGCAGCGCCTGCGGCCTATAATAGAATGAGGCCCATAGAGTATTATATTGCTAATTATTAATATCATATATTCTGTATCAAATAGGTAGCTGATTGTTTATACACTCTGCATATAATTTCTTTATTGGACTAACCATATATACATTGTTAACCCAGATTTGATAAGTTTGTATACACTGCTTATTGATCTCTGTATTGAGCTAACCAAATATAAAGTGTGTTAAGACTAATTGTAATCCAATCATCCAAAAGAGATTGTTTTAGACATCAGGTAGATTGTATATTGTGATCTAACTAAATATCGAAGCTTACAAGTGTAAACACTTATAATTGTTTATCCTTGATATTTACTGCTATACCAATAAATGCTATTTCTGCACACTGCGTATTCTGCGTATACTTGTAGATAAATTGATCCTCAAACTCAATGAATCTATACATTGTAATATTTTAAGAAACTCTATTAATCTATACAGTGTAATATTTATGTCATATCAAATTGCATGACACACCTAATACCCAACTGAGACTGCTGGTTTGCTTACCCCACTAGTGATCTTGTTATTTCACTGGTGGGTGACCAAAAAGTGTTAGACATTGGATTAAACATACAACACTCCATAGGCCGTTACTATTATGATTGTCATCTAGTGGTTTCCATCATTGTGATTATTATTATAGAATTGTGTATATATATGTGTATTACACCTCATGTATTTGTGTATTTCTGTGTCATTCTACATACAGTATATTTTAACTGTTATACTACTATATTTATGGACCTGACTGTATATTTTAACTGTTATACTACTATTCGCATCACTGTATCACTAACAATCTAAAGATCTTAGAAACCCCAGGTTTATGTGAGCCACAGACTTTGCAAAGCACTCTTCCCTAAGAAAGACTACAATTGATTACTTTCCTGATTAGGTGTTTGATTGCACCAGCAGAGCCATGTTGTATGTCTGCTCTTGGAGTATGGATGGGGATGCTGATGGTCTGAGGTTTGCAGATTGTCTGAGCTGGAAAAAGAAACACAAAGAAAATTATGTGCAGTTGGTTTGAGCTGGAAAAAGAGACAAACAGAAGTGTGTGCAATTTGTCTGAAGCTGGAGAAAGACGAAGAGACACAGCAGCTTACAGCTTATGATTGGTTGGATCAGAGCAGAGACCTGGAATTCTGAATAAAGGTAGAGGCCAATTATTTTAACAAACTATTGGACTGTTTGATTTTGTGCTATCCAGGTCTAGCTGTATGAGAGTTGGTTAGAGAGGAATATTGTTCTTCAGTTAAGGTAGTGCTTCAGTGGAAGTTAGGCCTATCATTTTCTTTGATTTGTTTTGGTTTATTATTTTTGTTTCATTTAGTAAAATGTAAGTAAAACTTTGAAAAATATTACAGCATCTTGTACTGTGTTGCTCCATTAATGTGTGTATAAATTATAATTCACAACTTGTATTAAGGTTGTTATTTCCATAAACTTGGATTAATTTAGCGCTATTTTGTGAGTGAGTTGTGGTGATTTAATTGGCCAGTTATGTTTAGCCATGTATGTTGTATGTTCATTTACGAATATTGTTAAAATAATTTTATATAACTATAAAATACATTGATATCGTGGGATTGAAACATGCAATGCTTGATATCAGCATCACCGGTAGTTTAACAGCATAATTTGTCTCTAGTAAATGCAGAGAACTTGGGTTTTCAAAATGTGGTGCCCATAACTCACCTTAACATGCCCATTAAACGCCCTGTTCACAATAACTCATGATGAGTCGTGTTAAGCTAGCTTTTAAGTCAGAACAAGCCTTTATTAAAGTGTGCAATGACCTCAGATGCTGGATATCCAGTTACCGTGGGCCATCGCACACGCAATCCTTTGGTAAACTCCCGCCTGTGTCCTAACTTTCTGTCATCTAGTGTAGCAGATTGGCCATGGTAATAAAACAATGCAAAAATGCTTTCTTTAAAAAAATGTAATGCTAGCACAAGCATACAATATATGTCATCTTGGTTCTATTCAAAGAAATTCTGTGGTAGTTTTTTCTATTTGGTCTACCAATAAACAGCATAAAAAATATATATATTAGCAAAGCAAACAAACAAAACAAAGACAGCCTTAACATTTCACAACTTGTATTTGTAATTTTTCTTTACTACAGTCTCCATTTTGCTTCTTGCCTGCTGATGAATATACTTTCTCATGCGCATGTGTTCTTGTAAATGAATGAACTGCCCTTTAGAGATGAGGAGAACACTGGTAGATGTAACTGCCACTTTCTCATTGTGCAGAGACGTACTTCCTGTGCATTCAGTCTCTTCCCACCTCAGTAAAATGATTTACTGAAAAGAAAATGTCAGATTTCCAGTAGCATAAATGCATATGAAAGGAAATACATTATAGGCTGTTTTTTTTTTTACATTTCAAAAACCTGTTGCATATTTTTAAGTGTAATTCTTCAATTTTACATATATGACCAAAGTGGTCTTTTCAGCTATACAATGCTGTGTAGATCAAAAAGTAAAAATTATTTAATATCTTGTTGAGCATTTTCCACAAAAAACAGGCTTATTGTAATAATAATTATATCATACAATCTAACTGATACAATGGTTTATATTTATAATTCTGTCTAAAACTGTCCTTTCTATTCTTTTGTCACGTCCTCCATTCTGTGTAAATTCAAGTGCTGTTCCATCTTGCTCCCACATGGTGTTTTTAGCATTCGGGTACATACCGTACTGGCCCGAATATAAGACGCACCTATGAAATTCAAGGGGAAAAAAGATAATATCCAAGTATAAGCAGCACCCTTAAAATTGGAGAGAAACAGGCTTTCTAATCAGTATCTATGGTAACTTCTTTTGCGGATTACAGTCCAAAAATCGTAGCTTGCAAAACTTTACAATCGCTAAAATCGCGAATCGCTATTCAATCGATACAACTCCGCAGGCACTCACACCTGTAAATGGCAAATGTGAAAGAAAATCCTACGGGTTCCAAATAGGACCCACAATGGGTTAAATGTAGCGCCGTAAATACAAATTAAAAATCAATACTGCACTGTAAAATATGGGGAAAGCGATGAAGGACATTAGAATTAATTGCGCAACAGTCTCAAGCCCAAACTCGGCAATAATTTATAAGTCGCACACATAATTTCCAAGCTTGAAATTCGGAAAAAAAAATGCGGCTTATATTCGGGGCCAATACGGTACACCCAACCAGTCCCTGTGTCGCGATTCATGAGAGAAATTGCATGTATATATGTTTGATAATGGCTACGGATTGAAGAGCGAAGCATTTGTGGACACATTTGCATGTCCCAGCTCAGCTTCCCAGAATGCAGTGTAATAGCTGTTTTTCTCAGAACTCTGAGCTGGAATCATTTTTTTTTACTTGTTTTAGACCTTCAAATGTGAACACAGATGTACTATTTACTTACTATATATATATATATATATATATATATATATATATATATATATATATATATATATAACAGTGTACCAAATTGTACACCATCACTTTAAAATATGTTTTTCAAACCATTCTAATAAAAATACTTTTTTGATCATACTTTACATTAAAAACTTTGGGCCATATTCTAATTCTCTGAAAAAGCACTTACAAGAGCTCTAACTGCAGAGTAAATCCTACATAGCTATGTTAATCACCCATCTCTAAAACATTGGGAGCAAACTCCTACTGGTAAATTCTCAGAGTGAACCTCATGACACAGATGAAAAGCAAGGAATACATCTCCATTGAGTTTTGCACTGAAATTAAATTACAAGTTACTCCCTTACACTTTGACATCCAAACCCTATGCTAATATGATTTTATGGATCGCTGGCAAACCAGGGCACTGCCGTAACTGCAAAAAGCAGAAGAAAGATGTACGGGAACAAAAGACCACTCACAAGTGGTTTTCAATCCTTTGCTGAGTACCCCAGAAGCATTTAAAGTGATAATAGAGCACAAAAGCACCACAAAATTATGCAATTTCAACATTACTTAACAGTCCAATTTCAGCATAGCTGTAATTAAGAAAATATGATAAGGTTAGTATTAAGCCCATTTAGGATATAAATTCCAAGGAACAAACACTCTAATGATTGTCTATAAATATATATTATATTTTAACACAAAATAAACAACTTTTTACTAATTGAAGCTATAAATACACTTGTCACGTCTTTTTAATATCAAAACATATTTTCAATTAAAAACAATTACTTCCTTGATACTGAAGTTACGGCAGTTGCTCATGCACTTCCCACTCACTATAATATTCATAACGTTCGCATTTCTTATTGGCCATGCCTCAAGTTTGTTGTGGCTGCTCCCTGCACAAAAATCTGTTGCGTCTAAGGCAGGATTTACGGTTGTCCACTGAAAGCTCTAGTCTGGGGGAGTGAAAGGTTGTAATTAGTGTAGAAGTTAGGGGAAAAATGCTTCTGCAGCCAATTTACTTCAGTGCCCTAACTTAGGGCACCTGATTTACATAGGGCTCATTGGCAGTCACTATTTTATTAGAATGGTGTGAAAAATATAATTATAAGTGACGATGCAGCAGATTGGGCCATTGTTGTGTATATTGTTAAAGAAAGCAGTGCATTCAGTGCTTTGAAGATACTAAGAGTTAAAAATATAAGAAGCATTTTTGGTTAGCAATGGGTTTAGCTGGGCTATGGGTGTTGTTTGTAAAATGCAGAGAAGAGATTCAAAGTGACAGACATGAATAATGTATATAGTACATTTGTGTGGACATATGAATGTCTAAAATAAATCAATAAACTTTATTTCTCTAAATTCTGAGCAGGTAATAAGTGTTTTAACCTATTTTAGACATTCAAATGTCAACACAAATGTACTATTTCTTTACTGTATGGTGGAGGGCTTCTATCGCTCTTTTGCATACCATAAATGAAATATATATATACTAGCCATGGCAATGCTGTTTGCCTACACAATGTGAATGTTTTTGTACTGTGAGGACCTTCGGCGCTCATTGCGAGCCTCGGGCTGAGCGCCTTTGGCGCTCATCACATGGCTTGCAATGAGCGACGTTGGCGCTCATTTCGGGCCTCTCCTTTTGCTCCTCTGAGCAGCCTCTGCGCTCATGACAAAGACAAATACATATGTCTATATTTTTGTAACTAATAATCAATTAATTAGTTATTTAATTCATTCATATACTACCTAATTATAATTAATATATCCATAAATCAATAGGCTGAAGAGCTAACAATCTTCTCATTTTCTTCTCTGTTGTACTTTTGCTCCTCTGAGCAGTCTCTGCGCTCATCACAAAGACAGATACATATTCTACTCTATTTTTGTAAATGAATTAGTTACTTAATGAATTAATATACTTTACCTATTTGTAATTAATATATCCATCAATCAATAGGCTGAAGAGCTAACAATCTGTTTTCCTTTTTCCGCAGCACATAATGTCTAGTTGGACTGTTGCTGGCCTGTGGAGATAGTTTTATGAGTGTCCCAACTGTGCATTAGAAGTAGGCTGCGTGCGCGAGGGCAAACCATTGGTTTATTTGTGTAAAGCGCTACTGTAGTTGCATAATGTTGTGATTTGCAAGTTAAGAGTGTAAAGTAGTGTCGTTTCTCTATGTGCTACGCAGTTCGCGAGTATTTGTCCTCCTTTGTAGTAGTGTATTTTGTACCTCGTAGGTTCCTGTGTGAAAGTAAAACACGGTTGGCGGTGAGTTGCGGGGTTCAGGGTCGTTTAGCTCGTTTTCATTTTTTGGGGGCCGACATTTTTTTTCTCGCTTTAAAATCAACATAAATTCCCGTTCCACCTCACTTACAGACGTCCTGGCTGTTCCCCCGTGCTATGTGTAATGTTTTTGTTGTTTTTTCTTTCATTCTCTGTGTGTTTTTCGTGTATTTTGATTTTCGCAGTTCGGCCGTTAAGTTAAGTCCCGCGTCTCTTATTTTTTTTTTTTTAAGACTCACATCTCGTAATGTTTTTTTTTCTAAGTTGCGCGTTCGGCAACTGCTTTCAGCCTAACAGCCTTGCTGAATTGCGAATGGGGAAATTGATTATGGCTCTATATAATCGCATAGGATATTTGTTTTTACTGAAGTATTTAGTTACTGAAGAGCTTGCCTTTGCATACAAGTTCACTAAGTAAAAATGTATTTAAAAAAAATAGCTATATGCTTATATAGAGACCTATTCAATTTGGCGAATGACAATTTAATAATTCAGGCAATGAGAGCCTTCTGCGCTCATCGGCCAAGTGCTGTGAGTTGTAGTGCCTTAATGGCTCGCCTCGCTATGCTCATCTCCTAATTGCTGTGCTGCGACTTTTAGGGCTCTAAGTGCTGCGAGTTAACGGCTCGCCTCGCTACGTACCACGCAAAGCGTGACGACGTCTTGTAGTTTGACAATTATAATATGTGATATATATATATATATAAACCTTTATCAAGTTCTAAGTAATATAGTCATACTTTCTAGAATGTTTAAGACTTGAGAATGGTAGGACATATCTCTTGAATGGTTGTATATTAAAATACACCGTTAGCCATTTAAACTATATTATATTGCAATACTCATTTGTTTCTAAATCCCTGCACCTGATGGCATAATTCTATGAAATGTGATATCTTTGTCATGTTAAAAATACTTGGTCATGTCCTCTATATAGACAGGTAGATGGATAGGTAGATACTATACACACAAATATGGAGATGGATAGATAAATAGAAACATACATAGACAGACACAAATTTTAGCTCCTCAAAAATATCTTTTTTCGCTTTTCTTTTTGGTATAGTTTGTGCAATTTTGAAAAAATAAAAATCGTAAAAACAGCTCAATCTTTCCTTCCCTTCAAAGATATATCACCTTATTATATTTTACCATTTCCTTTTGAAATGCAAAATAGTATCAAGGATTGTAGGGATTGAGGAAAATCAGAAACATTATGGTGTAAGTCCTTCTCATTTTATTTCATCGTATCTCCATGCAGAAAGCCTCATTCATATGTAGAAAGCGTTTCCAGAGAATATGCGCAGGCTTTCAGTGCTGTTCCAAAACTAATTGGCACTTTCCAGTTCAGAATATTTGGTTTCAATGTAAATTCTATGAAATATGGTCTTTAAAGCCATAACATTAAAAGGGCACAGATCTGATTCCTTAGTGAAAAGCTTTTCTAAAGATCTGCTTACAAGATAATGTTAGTTGCTAAAATCATTTTTAAATATTTTTTTGAAAATATGAACAGTGATTGTTTCACCTCTACCATACATTGGGGTCAAATTAAAGACCAATAATTATTGTCCATGCACTACTAAAATACATTTTTTTTTATAAATATGTATATTATTGTTTTACATCTTGAACAGTCTTGCAACAGATTCTTAACCATAATGCCATCAATGCTTGGACTGGGCCATTCAGGGTCCTTGTCACTGTGTTTAAGATTATTGTTCTGTTGGAAGGTGAACCTTTAACCCAGTCTCATGTCTTTTGCAGTCTCAAACACATTGTCCCCCAGTATTTGGCTCTGGTCAAGATTGAGGACAAGTGGATGGAGCCAAATACAAGCATGGACAATAAAACTGGTCAAGATTAAGGACATGTGGATGGAGCCAAACACAAGCATGGACAATAAAACTGGTCAAGATTGAGGACAGGTGGATGGAGCCAAATACAAGCATGGACAATAAAACTGGTCAAGATTAAGGACAAGTGGGTGGAGCCAAATACAAGCATGGACAATAAAACTAGTCAAGATTAAGGACAAGTGGGTGGAGCCAAATACAAGCATGGACAATAAAACTGGTCAAGATTAAGGACATGTGGATGGAGCCAAACACAAGCATGGACAATAAAACTGGTCAAGATTGAGGACAGGTGGATGGAGCCAAATACAAGCATGGACAATAAAACTGGTCAAGATTAAGGACAAGTGGGTGGAGCCAAATACAAGCATGGACAATAAAACTGGTCACGATTGAGGACAAGTGGACAGAGCCAAATGCAAGCATGGACAATAAAACTGGTCACGATTGAGGACAAGTGGACAGAGCCAAATACAAGCATGGACAATAAAACTGGTCAAGGTTGAGGACAGGTTCGATGCTTTTAATGTCCATGCCTATGAAAAGCATTCCCAGAAATGACACCACAACCATAATGCATTGTAGGGGTGGAGTTCTCAGTGTGACGATCGGTGTTGATTGTATATCACACAACATTTTGTACGAAGGCCAAAAAGTTCAGTTTTGTTTACATCAAGCTCGATAACTTTTTTTTTTCATATTTGGTGTCTCCTACATGTCTTTTAGAAAATTCCAAACAGGATGGTCTCAGCCATCTCTGCTGTGGATCTCTCCAACTATTTTAGGGTTGTAATTGGCCTCTTGGTTTCTTCTCTGACTAATGCCCTCCATACTCAGTCACTGAGTTTTGATTGATGGCCTTCAGGGGGTAGAGTCACTGTATCTTGTATTCTCTACACTTTTTTAAAGAATATATTCTTATATGTATTTATATATAGGAAACACAGTTCTCGAATGGAATATTCATAGTTTGGGATATTTATTTTTAAAAAGGACTTTGATAGGTTTTTCATCTCACCTTTATCCCAGACTTGTTTCAGCAGGTCCTTGATTTCCATGATATTAAGTTAAAAAGTCTTATTTCCTGCTCAGAATTTTGAGAAATAAAGTCATGGGAAATTGAAAATACATTTGCTTTTATTGCTAACAGGATTAACCGCCTAGGAGGAATGGGAGGAAGCATGAATACAGTAACATTTATATTCACTTCTTTTGAAAGACTGCCACTCTGAATTGCCATTTGACAACAGAAATAAATAGAAGAGCAACTCACAGTAGAATCCCATTCTACTTGGGTCAACAAGCAAACCCCCATGACTCAAGGAGAGTCTACAAAATGTAATATTTTCTTAAAAATTATGTTATGGACATGGCTTACCCACATGCTCAGATGGTGAAGTTGTTGCATGTGTCATCATATGTAAAGTGTTAATAAGTAATGTGGTATTTTAATTATTTTTGTTTATTTCTTATTTATTTAAGTGTGTAGATGCTGCTATGATGAACTCTAAAAAAATCATTAAAACCAGTGTATTTAATATTTGTAACTACAGCTCATGTTACGCTTTCCTCACAAAACATTTCAATGAGCACATTACGTATCTATTGATTACCTAGTTAGAATTATACAGACATATGCATTTTTCTTGGGTGAATGCACTTTGATTTAGATCTATAACAAGGCAATTACATCTAAGTTGCACTCTTTTTTTTTGTTTTTTTTTAACTTAAAACGGAATGTAATTTCTATTTATAGCTCCTAATATAAAAACAAATTCACGTCACAATTATGTACAGTATTTTAATAGTTTGAGCCATTATTGTTTCGGTGGAGATAAGAAAATGATAATTTTTCCCTCATTTTCATGCTGTTTTATTCTCAGCTCAAAGCTGTGATCAGCATCAAATGGGAAAAAGTTAACCAAAATACTGCCATAATACAAAATACATGTTTCTTTTTATATTTCCCGCTATTCTTCTCACTCACTTGCTACACAACACAAAGTCCTCTGACGAAAATAAGCAGTTTCGACAACCATTCATATAAAAATTTTGAACTCTATAACTATTACTAAGACCTATTATTTTAGAATTTATTTTGCTGGTTTTATATATTTACAGGTATACCCTTCTTTGCGCTTCCCCACATAGAGCTGATTCGCTATAGCGCTGTTTCGGTTTCACATTCCCCGCTTAGAGCTAAATCTCATGATAGCGTGGTTTTGAAGCTAAATCACTTTAAAAATGTTTCTTTTAATCCCCGCTTAGCACTTTTTTCCCCGCTATAGCGCTGTTTCAGCGCTATGGCATTAAAATATCCAGTTTAGCGCTGATCCACATAGCGCTGCTGCATGCAAGAATGCATGTACAGCGCTAAACGGGGTATTCCTTTATATATAAATAAATAGTACATTTGAGTGCATTTTTAACGTCGAAAACAAGTTAAAAAAACTAGTTTCCTGCTCTAAATCCAGAGAAAAACAGTTATTGTGCTGTATTCAGAGAACCTTGACAGGGAAGACATATTCAAATAAAGTGAACGTCTATTTTTTACCTATTGTTTTTTCTGAATCTCTCTAGTTCTATGTTTAAATTAGACTCTTTTAAAGAACTGTGCTTAAAATAGGCTAAATGCTTTTAGAATGTAAAAAACCCCAGTGATCAGGTTATTCACTGGTATATATGCATAAAACCGTACCTATATCATTTTTGTCCTGTTCTAGTGTTTAAAATTCGTTATTATACTAGAGATCTAATTTAATCTTAATTCTTGTGAGTTACAAATTCTGAAAACCTGTCCCTCAAATACTAAATTTGGACAAGCCTGATCCAAAAAAAAGAAGAAACAAATGTTTTCACTTTAACGAATATAATTAGGCAAATGTATTATTTACCTTGACATAGCAACGTACTGACCCTGTTGCTACCAGTGATAAGCACACTAGAATTAATCACTGTAAGTACCTCCGGCAGGTACATCCTTTTACACATTCTTAGTTCTCATCACCATTTTTTCCGTTCAGTGGTATTTATTTACTTTGCTTTGAGGCATTGATAAAACATATGAGCTTGTTTTTGTATATATATTTTTATTCCCTATGTTGAGGAGGCAGCTGTATATTATTCAGATTTAAATTCTCTAAACACCTCCCCTTTCCTGTCAGAGATGTAAATATGCAAATAAAGAGTTTTTCATATCCTATAATGCCACTTGGTAAAATAGTAGCTGCTAGGCCTGTTCTCTGATTAAATGAACAATAAAATGGAGCCCGCAACAATATTCTTGTTCCTTATACAGTGCTTATGTCAAACAAGGACAACCATAAATTAGCATTAGTTGTGGGAAGATGAGCAGTGTATGAGAATAATGGTAAATAGGCTGAGAAAAAGTGTGAGAGGCAGTGACTACATGGAATCCATTTTGAGTGAACTACATGAGGTAACATCATCACACACTACCTCTATTTGCTTGTTTCCCCCCAAAAAAATGTCTGTTTATATTCTACTTCTTTGCCCCTCCTGGTCTATTTTGGCAAAGGTAAAAGGGATAGGGAGTACCAAAGTTATGGCTGGAGGTTATGTTAGGGAAACATCATCTGAGGTATCTCATGGGGCAGAGGGAAAGTACATTATTATTATTTCAAGGGACATTGTGTAGCAAGGGAGCAGAAGAGAAAATACTAAAAAGTTGTAGGCAGTAACTTTAGGGAGTGAATTAGGACAAAAAGGCTGTAGGGATAAGGTGATTTCCAGGAGCTGTAGCAGAATAGTGAGGGATGTCTGGGGCATCTGTAGAGACATTTGTTTCTGGGGAGTCTAGAAGGACAGAGAGGAATAGTGTATGTATAGGGGATACTGTAAGCAAAGAGGAGATAGTGAGGTGGCCATGGGTATAAGAGCCAAAGAAACTCTGGGGAGGATACCGCATAAAGTATTGCAAAATCTAGGGGGGATTTATCCCCCTTTCCACCCCCACCCCCCTACACCCATGGAGGTGGCTGTAGGAATTGGATGAAAGATGGCTATGGAGTTGTAGTAAAACAGTGAAGGTTTTCTCTAAGGAGAGGGAGCAATATTGTATGGGGTGTAGGAGAGAGAGGGGAGGCTGTAGGTATTGGGATAGATGTTAAACTAGAGGGGAAATTGAGTTTGAGAGGGTTTTGGAGTGGAAGAGAGTATACCGTAAGTGGACTAGAGAGTGATGGTGTTAGAGACCAAGCTTTGCTAATGATGATGTAAATATTTTTTGCAAGAATACATGCAGGTAAACCCTTCCCAATTTCATGTGTGCAGAGAAATGAATGCTGGAATCAAATAAATACAACTGTTGGGGGTTAACGTATCTTGCTGCACTCATATAAATCTTTGTGCTCACAGAGCCTTCGCTGCTCTGTGTCGGCAGATGTTATTAATCATGAAACAGTCAGGAGAGTGTTTGTAAACAGACCTAAGACTTAATTTTTTTTTAGCTGTTATAAGTGAAATAAATAAAGAAAAAAACAATAGAACCTTTTTAACATGGAATCTTGTGCCTTTCACACTATGAAGAGCACTTATAGTGAGGTAAATGGCCCTTTAAGTTTGAGTTTATTGGTACCAATCAGATTAATAACTCAATATATATTTATCTTGTATACATGGAACTATGCTAATATTAGATCTTTGAAATACTCCATATTTGTGTGATTTTAAGATTGTTAGGATTGTATATGTCCACTGTTTAAACAAATGCTTTCCAGAATTCAGATCACCAGTTTCAAAACAACACCCATTTTCGTATTTTAAAAAATGTTTTGTTTAAATTCATGAAGGATTTCAGTACCTTCTTCTTTTAAAGGGCCAGAATATCCTACCAACAATGTGAATATTTCTATGCTATACAAAAGTACAAACAGTGATGGGGCAGTCTTGGCCATTACTGATGCTATTTAACAAAATATATGCTATTAAATATTTTGTTTTATGTGCTATTTTAAATAGCTAGATTTTATAATGGGCTGTCACGACCCAAAGAGGAGGGTCCATGTGCACTCCATTACCTCCTGCTTTCTGCTACAGAAATCCCTCTGGTTGTGGTTTTGGTGTTTCAGTGACCAGCCTGCACAGTTGGCCCAGGAACAACCAGTTATTCAACATGGCAGCCTGGAATGAGAAAAAAGTCTGCAGGCTTCTTAAGTCATTGAAACCTAAAGGTTATATCACAATTACATTATGAGATATTATATTAATTAACTAACCAAGTTAAAGCATTTATATATAACAAGCAAGTTTTGCCTGATGTCCATTAAGGTCTTTTTTCTTTATTACAATGTCTAAAAACATGTTTATACTGATATTTAGTACTGCAGTTTCATACTTCTGGAGAGTTACAGTCGCCATTTAATTTATCTCATAAGTTGAATGTTTTCTTACTTCTTTACACAAACAGCCATCCATCTTTGTCAGTCTTATTTATTCCTAGTCACTGGATATATTTGTGCTCTGATCCTGCATTTAAAGCCCTTGGGGCCATAACAGAGAAGATTTGGTCATTTTATGCACAAGCCTGCACCTCGCCTCCTCACTTCAAGGTCACATTTTCTATGTAAATTCTCTATTTTATCTCTGCATTTCTATTGTAGTTTAAGTTGAAGGATTATTTTTTTGCTTAGCAGACCCTCTAGGAATTTACTGTGTTCCCAGTCTCAAGAAAGCGTTCATTTTATGACATCAGTGTCAGCGCATTTTGTGTAATATAGTTTAGAGATGTGCTGCTCGGATTTTATGGGATCCTAGCCGCTGCCTCGGATGTTTTCTGCGCCAGTGTATCTGTGTTTTTACTAGTTACATTTGTATATTTTTTTATTTTTTATGTTTCCTCTGGGCCAGCTGTAATTTATAGTGAATAAAATGCAAGTGTAGTAACATATTTTTGGAGGAAGAGATTTGTGTCATGCAGAGCCTTACAGACTAAATAGGTAAAAGGCCAAGATTACAGTATATTTTCATAAAGAGTGATGGAGGAAAAATCATGTATTAAAATGTATTGTTTGTTTGGATTAGTTTTGACGCTTCTCAGTTGGCATTAAACAATCTTTTTGTGCAGAAGAAGCTAATAGTGGGTGAACCGCGTAGAGATATGGCTATAATTATTGTCTCCTGGTGATTCCAATGCTAACATCATCATGTTGCAATACCACGTCACCCAGAACCAAGAGCTACAGCTACCAACTAGCAACTGTTTGGACTAACCAATTACGTAGGATTGCATTTCCTTTGCATTATACAATGTCAGCTGAGAAGCTTCATTAGTCTATAGCAGCCTTAGTGAAAGAAGCAAAGTAAAATACAGTTAAGGGAAGTGCATAAGGCTATCCTGAGGTTTAATTAAGTCAAGTATTTTAAGTAGATACAAAGGACAGACAAGATGGACCAATTGGTTGTTATCTTTCTGTGTTTACCTGTTTGCATTTTGGTGTATTGGTGGTGGGTTTCACTGTGAAACAGAACCAGCAATCCATTTACGGTGCCAATAAAATTAAGCATTACAACACACAGATTACTCTCACCTAGCATATGGCTTTCCACAAAGCTGAATATTCACTTATAGGTTTATAATGGGTTGAACATTAACAACTAACATGATGTATTGTAGACTTTTCCCACCTAGTTTTACATTATGCTAAATATCCTAGCATTGTACTTTGTAGACTATCTATACCTGGTTTGACACAATGCTGTATTATGACATGCATTGAATATTTGCTCTGTCAACTTAAAGAACCCTAGTGTAGGAGTGTCCACGTTTGGGCCTGGTGGGCAGCACACAGGCCCAGGTGCGGCTATCACTTCTTCAGTCATTCTGATTGACCTGTGCACAGAAAGGAAATTCTCAAATCCAGGCATGTGTGCCGCCCACCAGGACCGAACTTCGACACCCTGCCTTAGTGGTTCCGAAAAAACAAGGTTTGTGAAGTATTGACTATAAATAAGACTGGGCCCTCCATTCTTTCTACGGTGTTAATTTTGTTTTTGCATTGTACTTAACGCTTGTATAGCGATCCGGAATATGTTGGCACATTACACATAAAGATAATACAAGGTTTGTGAAGTATTGTCTATAAATAAGAATGGGCCCTCCATTCTTTCTACGGTGTTAATTTTGTTTTTGCATTGTACTTAACCCTTGTATAGCGATACGGAATATGTTGGCACATTACACATAAAGACAATACAAGGTTTGTGAAGTATTGTCTATAAATAAGAATGGGCCCTCCATTCTTTCTACGGTGTTAATTTTGTTTTTGCATTGTACTTAACCCTTGTATAGCGATACGGAATATGTTGGCACATTACACATAAAGATAATAACAATAAGAATAATAATATTGTCTATATTTTCAAAATGCACATAGCAATTCATTGTTTAGCATTGACATTCAAGATTCCCACCTCCTTGACAAGAAGCATATACTTGAAGATAGAGGGAGGCCTAATAAGATATCAAAAGAGATGACCAGCATACCAATTGCATAAATAGGTAATACATATAAAGTGTTTTTATATTTTTATTTTACTAAAAAGTGTTTACTCTTTATCAGTTCTAGTATTTTAGAATAACTTAAAAAAATATTTAAACTTTTTAAACCCTTTAAAATAATTTTATTTTGAATCATAAATAAATGACAACTAAATAAATAAATAAAAAAAAATAAAAAAAATATATATAAAACGATTGCAATGCTTAGTAAGCAAATTTGGAGTTATGTGTCCATTGATTAAAGCCTGCTATATAAAGATCTCGTGCATCTGTATCACATTGACCTGCAGGAGGAGCTCACAGTACAGCTTCCATCGCATTTTTATTGTGCCGATTTTAAGACTTTACAAAAAGCTGAATAAACAGATGAAATGCCCAGAGATATTTTATTCTTGTTTAGCTACTTTGTTATGTAAGAGATGTATCTATTATTTAATGCTGAGCTTTATTTTCAGAACATGTACAATCGGTCGTATTTCCTTGCAGTAGGTCCTTGAGTATTACATTATTGTCTGTTTCTCTGTAGCACAATGTATATTGTGCTTTTGTTTTCGGTTTTATGTCTGCTGCTGTTGAGATCTCAGACTTAATTTCCAGTTTAAATCTTTCAAATCTTTAATTCTGCAAAAAATATTTAATGAGAAGCTAAGAAAATATAAAATAATGTGAAAACAGGTATTATAGGCTGCTAGGACTAAATTCTTAAAGTGACACCGAAGTCTGCATCATCAGATTGACGGTTGAAAAAAGGCAAGTGGAAAAAGTGTATTTTCTATTTTCAACTTATTACTTATTACAACCTGATGTATGATACACTTGCTGCTGTTAACCTTTTACACTCAATCTTAATCACGTACAAATCAATGGTAGAGCAGAAGGTCCTTTGTATAAGTGCAGTTGTGATATTCCTTATTTAATCATTTCACAGCCAAAGGATATAGCAAAGCACAGGAATACAGTTTGATATAATATATAAGATATTTAGGGGATGTACATTCACTCATTTCCTTCACATACATCTCCTTAGAATCACGTATTTCACATCTTGCAAAGAGTTGCAGAACATCAGTTCTTTCATGTAAAGCAGTCTCATTATACATTGAATAAAGTGTCTATGCATCACTCCTTGAAGTTAAGAGTCACAGAGAGAGCTTTAACAGCTGAACCCTGTGGCTGCTTGTCTTTCCTAGTGGCTGACTCCGTTCAGCTTTCTTCTCATAGTTGGCTAACCACACAATGTAGCTCATTGGTTGTGTCGCCTTGCATCCATCCTCATTATCTATGCAGCTGCTTGTGATAGTTCTTTAAGAGTTATACCAGCAATAACTAAAATTATCTACAATTAAGTAAAGTCGTAAAGGACCCCTGTAATTCAAGAAAAAAATATCCACATCTGTGTAAGTAATAGACATAAACATTTTTGGGAAAATCTGAATTTTTTAATACTCTGTTTATAAGAAAATTAATACATTTTTTGCTTGTTATATCACATCTCGAGAGCAAGATGATGTGTGTGTGTTTGTAGTTATCAGTAGAGGGGGAGGTGAGTGAGAAGGGAAGTTTTTTTATAATTTTAGAGTCAATCTATCATGAACTTATGCAATGGGGCATGTATTATATCTAAGGCTCTAGTCTCTTCTTTATACTATTTATAGGTCTACATACCCCCGCATATTCTAATATAAATATACTTACTTGTATATGCTATTTACTTTGTCTAATATAAAAGGCAGAAGCAAAATATTAACTCTATCACCGATAGAGTTGTAAGTTTGCGAGTTTTCAACATTCTGTCCGTGCCTTGGAAAAAAGCACTATGTACATTTGATTATAAACTCAAAAAACAGGGCCCGCCATTCTTTATAAAGTGTTAAGTTTGTTTTTTGCCATGTACTAAACCCCTGTACAGCGCTACGGAATATGTTGGCGCAATATAAATAAAGATAATAATAATAGAGTTTACAGTACATGGAATGTTGCAAATAGTAGTGGGTAATATGTGTCTATAGTTGACTTGTATATAAAACATATGGAAACTATAATAATTGTCTGTAATCATTATATTACACATTGCTCATGTTCATTTGCTCATGCTGTTTTTGCACTAGAACAACAAAGAAAGAAACTGTTAGGGAAGGCTTTGTTTATAATTAGACAGCCTTCGGGAACAAAAAAAATATGCTACTTTATTCGTTAATCCACCATGTTGAGTTGTTACCTGATACATCTTTGCAAACATTATTTTTTCAGTTTTTATGAAAAGGCCAACAACAGAAATGTAGTTGATGGTTTAAAAAAACTCTCTAAATATAATAGAATTCTTTAGATTAATTTAGGCTTAATGCAACTATATATCCTTTAAAAATCTGCTTTATATACATAAATTGGATGTTAATCTTGTTTAACCTATATGCATTTTGTCATATAGAAATTCTACAACTCCATTAAAATATTGTTTTTAAATATACTTTATAATTTGTAGGTGATCATGCTGTAAATGCTCATTTTTCAACATACAATTTTTTTTTCTAAATAAATGCTATTAGAGACTTTAATAATTATCACATATATAGTTGTGAGCGTACGAGTCGTTGCTCACGCTTGCGGGCTCGCGTAGCGAGGTCACTGGGCAAGGGCCTCAGTTGCTGGCATGGAGCGCCGAAGGCGCTCCATGCCAGCAACTGAGGCCCCTCGCGAAGCGAGGGCCTCAGTTGCTGGCGAGGTCACTGGGCACGGGCCTCAGTTGCTGGCATGGAGCGCCGAAGGCGCTCCATGTCAGCAACTGAGGCCCCTCGCGAAGCGAGGGCCTCAGTTGCTGGCGAGGTCACTGGGCAAGGGCCTCAGTTGCTGGCATGGAGCGCCGAAGGCGCTCCATGCCAGCAACTGAGGCCCCTCGCGAAGCGAGGGACTCAGTTGCTGGCGAGGTCACTGGGCAAGGGCCTCAAACCCCTTTGCAAAATTCACGTCGCTACTCAAAAAACACGACACACAAATTACGACACTCGCTAAATTTTACGAGGAACGCAAACAACGTACGAAACACGTTACCACACATTACGACCTCGCAAACATCGGACGCAACACGCCGACATACAAACATTTAAAACACAATACATACACACAGCACATACATAAAAAACTTACCTACACCAAGAGGGAGCACCCAGGACCTCAAAAATGCTACTTACACCTCGATTTTACTCGAAATAAAACAGTTTAGAGACTAAAAAAAAATCTAAGCGAGAGAAAAAATGGCCGCCGAACAAAACGAAAACGAGGCTACAGCACTCTAAACTCGCAAAACACCACAAAACACCTACGGATATTCCGATACAGACCTATACCACACATTACTCGCCATTTTACACCAATGCGGAAGTACACGACTACGCTAACGGTTTGGTCTCGCGCACGCACAGTGTTACACTGCACACATTCAGCATGCTTATACAGCAGCTCCACACCACTAATGCTGCAGCAACATCAACACAGATTGCCAGCTCTTCATCACAATGCTTCAAAATAGGTACACTATATTCATTTACTAATTTAGCTACCTTACAATTTCATTGCCGTCATTTTTTGACGGGCAATTCGCTAGTATAGTAAGAATATGCAAACATTCTTTCTGCATGGTTGTGGGCTGACCTTTCTAGTTAAATGCCATTCTGCAATATTCACTTTAATGTATTCTTTATATAGCAAATATTCAAGCTTTTGTGTTTATATAAAAAGTATTTTTGTACATTTTACAATAAATCCGATATACAATAAATGCAAATTGTAGCTTACAATAGACACATTTATTTAGCAAGAGTATTTTTTTTTGTTCTATTATACTAATCTTCCTTTTTCAGTGTTCTAAATATAAAATATAGAAATGGTAAAAAAAAATATTTACGCATAAAAAAATGAACAAAAAAAGAAATGTAAAATATGTAATACATATTATATATATATATATAACAAAAACTAGAGATAATCTTTATATTATTTTTTTGTATTTTAAATAAACATTTCTACATTTTTAAAATATTTGATTTAATATTAACTAATTTATTATATATATATATATATATATATATATATATATATATATATATATATATACATATATAAAATAGGGTCTATTTACTTAAATATAAAAAAGCATAAAACAATATTACTGTCACAACTCACTTTTTCAGTTTAGCCTGGTTCTGACCTACCCAGATGATCGTGTGGGTTACTGTAGAAATGCCTGCTATCAGGAATTATTATTATTTATTATTATCTTTTATTTGTATTGCGCCAACATATTCCGTAGCGCTGTACAGGGGATAAGAACAAGGGAAATACACGTTTAACAAAATTAAAAAAAAGTTGAAGAGCCCTGTTTTGAAGGAATAAACCCAGAACAAGATTTGCACACCAAACAGGACCAACGGACCACCAGAACAAAGATAGTAGGACTACAGACTCACCGACTGTAACTCTAGTCAATCAGATGCAGCATCAATAACCCGAATGTATAGGGTTATCCTTCCCCAGAATTAATAATACACATAAATTATGTATATGCAAACTGACAACTCCTATTTATGTACAGGGTCACAACCTGTTAGCCAATCCCCAAGCTCTATTTTCCCCACCACTTGGGCCACCAGTCTATCACAGACTGACAGAATTACTAATGACCCACCAGGAACTTTGGAGTCTGAAACACCCATTAATAACTGACTTTTCTGATCAGCCTGTCATGGTGGCTTAGTTGACTAATCAAGGATTGAGACAGCTTGTCTGACTGCCTATGGGACTCTAATTCCTTTACCCCTTACTCTGGCCCATGTCCCTTTAAACTACTATTATGGTTCCCCACTTATCAGTATAACACTTCCTATGACCAGGATCTAACATCCCTATATGTGTTCTATAAGCAGTGAGGCTTAACCTCACTGACGAGGCCCATAAAGGCTGAAACGCGTCTGGGGGTTTGCTGTTTCTTCTGTTCAGGGTAGAATTGCCTGGTATTTCGGGGCTGGGTCACTCTTCTGAGTGGGACCAGATTGATATACTACAGGAAATTTCTCCCTGTGACGGGCACAAGTGAGCTAAAAGAGGTTGCTCTCAGAGTAGCTTATCATGGCCATAGAACTAATGTATTAAGGTTGGTTCGTTCTCTGTTGAGCGCCTCTGGCTTAGTTTTTTTTTTTGTTTATGCAAATTACCCTAGGGTTTAGTCTGCCTAAGGGTAATAGGGGACTCCAGACGTGGACCCCTTGCTCACTCTGTCTTAGGGAGTTCAGCTGCACCTCACTGACAAAGGTCCATAATGGCTGAAAAGCGTCTGGGGTTTGCTGTTTCTCCTTTTCAGGGTAGAATTGCCTGGTATTTCGGGGCTGGGTCACTCTTCTGAGTGGGGCAAGACTAATATACTACAGGATATTTCTCCCTGTGAAGGGCACAAGTGAGCTAAAAGAGGTTGCTCTCAGAGTGGCTTATCATGGCCATAGAACTAACCTATTAAGGTTGGTTCATTCTCTGATGAGCTCCTCTGACTTAGTTTTTTTCTATAAGAAAAAGAAAAAGAAATAATGACAAAAATGTCCTGACAGGTTCATATTGGACACCCATGTAATCAAACACCCATACTCCCTAAGTCCAAAGTCAAGTCTAATTCAAATTGTCTAAACAAATACCCATTCATAAAATGATCATGGTGACTTCCACTACTCGATTCTGATTGGCTGAATATGCTTGACACCAATTTCAGCCCATGAGAATCTACAAAAACTCTATTTAAGGTTGGAAACCATTCGAAAATGTATTAGTCGGTGCAGGACTTCCTCCTATTTAGCCAATTGCAATAGGTAAGAATAGGAGGATTCGGGCTTCAGTAAAGATTTTAGAGGACATGATTGTACAATCAACATATATAGCCCACTTATCCAGAGCAAAATATTCTGGATTAGGGCATCATTGATCTTTATTGGAGGGCATCACAGGGTAGCTAATACTTTACCACCTTAAAGATTTATAGATGTATTTACTTGGGCAGGTGAATAATCAAATAAGGCATACAGTATTTACTCAAATATAATCCGAGTTTTTCAGCACATTTTTTAATGCTTGAAAAAGCCCCCTTCGGCTTATACTCGATTCACCCTGCTCCCTGCTTCTGTTACTCTCTGCGCGTCTTCCAACTATGTCCGCCCGGCATATCCTAATGACGTGACGCGCATGTGATGTCACGTCATTAGCATATGCCGGGTCCCGACACAGCCAGAAGACGCTCAGAGACCAGCAGGAGCAGCTGATAGAGGTAAGAGAGGGGAGAGGGGAAAGTGAGAGGAGGGTAATTGGAGAGGGAGAATAGTATGAGGGGGGAGGATGATAAGGGGAAAGGTAGGGGGAGGGAAAGAGACACGAGGGAAAGGGCGGGAAAGAGAAGCAGGGGAGGGAGAGGGGGGGAAGAGACATCATTATAGAGGGGGGACACAAGAGAGGGGCACACAAGAGGGGGACACAGATGGCACAAGAAGGGGACACTGGAGGCGAAACAGGTCACACAAGATGGGGAAGCAGAGGGCTACGAGAGGGACACAGGGGGCACTGCATTTCCCACTCTCGGCTTATACTCGAGTCAATAAGTTTTCCCAGTATTTTGTGGTAAAATAGGTGCCTTGGCTTATACTCGGGTCGGCTTATACCCGTGTATAAAAAGTAATTGAAAAAATAAAAGTACTGGCCTATCCCATGCTAACAGGGGTGCAAAAGGACCTCACAATTCTGCTGGGTGGGGTTGGACTAGGTCCTTATCAAGCCCATTGAAAAAAAAATGTACACATTTTTTTTCTTACCACTAATCATAAATAAGTGAAACAAATTTTGAAGCATTATTATAAACTTTTGAAAAAAACAACATTTTTTTCAAGTCATCCAACAGTTTAGACCCCAAAACTGTCAATTTTGTCAAAAAATCTAAAAAAAATAAAAAAATTTAAGACCTTCTAAAAAAAATTTCTTTTTCAAGAATCAGTACCCAAAGAAGGATACTTTGAAGCTTGGTTTTCTCATTATCAGGTAAGTCAGTTAAGGATTATATGTAACAAAAAAAAACAAATGGTGTGCTATTTTGATAGAATTGATAGAATGGAAAAAGCCCATAAATGATCCAAATCCAAACTGATTTCTTCCTGCCCAAACTGCTAGAATCCAAATCTGAAAATTAGCTTAAATATTAGGAGAATAAATTAAATTTAGATATACGAGATTAATGATTTCCACTACTGTTACATTTTTGAGAACCCAAAATTAAAATTTGCCACGTCTTCGGAAATGTAAAAAAAAGTAATTTTTTTATCCCTAACCCTAAATAATTCATAGAAATATATTTTGAAGCTTAAATTCAAAGTTTTGAAAAAGTGTTTTTCAAAATAGTTTCAATTTTTTTTCAAAACCGTTGTCCAATACAAACAAAAACATTGAAGCTTAGTTTCCTCATTTTAATTTAGGTCAGTTTGGGATTATATATTAAAATCTATCACCAGGAAAATGCCTATAATTTATCCAAATGTATTCCCGCCTAACTGATTTTTAATTTCAAACTTGTGAAAAAAGTTTTTTTGAGTAAAAAATAAATAAATAAATAAATAAATAAAACACTGTTTTTCTTCTCAATTGAATGCCCAGTACAAAGTTTGAAGCTTGGTCGCCTCCTTGTAATTTGTCCGTAGAATGGTAGGTGCATTAAAAAAGTCAATAAAAAGTCAAAAATATATACACATAGTTAGATCTCCCCTGAAAAAAAAATCTATACACTTCTAGCTTAATAAATTAAAGAAGTCCCCTTTATTCCAGGGCTCAGATGCTGATAACCGAGGGCCCATATCCTGTAGTGGATCCCAGTGCTTTGCACCTGCTGCATTGGCAGTAGCTCTGCCACTAGAGTGGATGCCCCACATTGAATGGATAAAATATTTTATGGCTTGATTAAAATCAGGGATGCACATGGAGGTTTTATCAGGGCCAAGTATATTTTTTCTTACCGGTACCGAAATAAGTTACTTATTTTCTATATTAAATGCTGAGTCTCCTACCAGTTGAAGTGAGTGCATCGTTTGAGTATACTGTACTGTTATGTATACTGTTATGTGATGCGTGCAGAAATTCCTAAGAGATTGCTTTTGCCAGGTTTTGTACCCATTTTTTTTTATACATAAAACCCATAACATACTATATAGTAGAAGGTAAATTATTTAAGCAAATCATTTGATATATTGACTGATAATGAGTAGAAACGCCAAATAACATTAACAAATGAATGATTTTGGTTTGACACATGACCTCTATTTCATTGCTCTTGAACTCAATTTGATCCAAGCTAATATTGTACTTTAAGTGTAAAAATATGATAAAATCATATAATTATGCTGTACCACTTTAGAACTACATAATAATGCCATGCAGCTTGCACAATAGTAAAGCAGACCTGTAAGTTAATGCTGTATAACAGTATAATAACACTATATTACTGTATAATTCTATAGAGGTATACAGTGAGGCAGCAGAGATTCATATTAGTATGTAAATGTTTAATAATGCTGCCCTGCCTGTTTGTTAAAGGGACATATGGTTTCTGGATTACACAAGGGATATAATATTCATATCTATCACTTTTGTGTACTTTATTTTATTAAGAAGTGCTTAAAAGTTCTGTTTTTTTCTGCTTAAAATGTATCCTCTGAAGCTCATGAAGACAGTGTACTTCTAAGTAGTATAATAGGAGCCAATCACTGGCAACATTCTGCAACATGCTATTTGAGAGAGGTCACTGCTAGACTAATTTAAAACACTGCTCTTTACAGACTCAGTATTTATGAGTTGCATGAGCTACAGAGGGCCGACCCAAGCAGGTATAAATTGTATGACTTCAGGCGGAAACAAAAACAGAGCTTATAAGCATTTTTAATAAAATAGCGTGTAAGACTACTCTAGGATCCTGTACTATTCGGCGCTTATTGCAGCCTAAGCCCCACGAACCATGCATTTTTTATTTAAAAATATATTTTGATATTAAAAAGATGTGACAATTGTATTTATAGCTTCAATCAGTAAAATATGTTGATCTTGTGTTAAAATATAATATATTTATAGACACTGCATTAGAGTGTTTGTTCCTAGGCAACCTGGTTTTGTGATGTGTATTAACCCTGCGAGTACTGGGTTGTGTGTTACCCTGGATTTTATATCATAAAATGGGCTTAATACTATGATATCACATTGTTGATATTGGATTATTAAGTGTCAAATAATAATGACATGTCAACATTTGTAGTGCTTTTTGTGCTATACTGTCACTTTAGATGCTTCTAGGGGACTCCGCAAAGGTTTGGACACAATTTGTGAGTGTTTTTTGTAAATCTTTCTTGTGCTTTTTGCAGTTACCACAATGCCCTGATTTGCGAGTGATCCGTAAAATCTTATTTGGTATTAAAGTGTGGGTATCAAAGACTAATAGAGTAACTCGTAATTTATTGTCAGTACGAAACTCAATGGAGATTTATGCCGTGATTTTTGGCTTTGTTGTGAAATTCACTCGTGGTGGTGACCCGTAGCAGTTCTCTCCCAATGTTTTAGGGATGGGGGATTAACATAGCTATGTAGGATTTACTGTGCTGCTATGACGCTCGTAATTGATTTTTCAGGGGTTAGCATAGAGCTCATATTCAGTAGTGTTTAGTACATGGAACAACATGAATACATAAAGCAAGCAAATAGATTAGACATACTGATACAGAAGGTGTACAGAGCCCTGCGCCCATAAGAGCTTACAATTAAAGCAGACTAAGGAGGGGGGTTATTGGGGGTCCACTGAGGCAGCAGGATCCTTCACAGGTGCTGTTCCTTCTTGAGTTTCTGATAAAAATACTGTGCAACTTTATAACACTGCATTAGAAAACTGTATATAATCATGATCACTGCTCAAGATTGTGCACAAACACACAGAAATAATGAAAAGACTACATTTTTATTCTGTTTTTGATATTCAAAATTGTAAAGTGCAGATTGGTTGATTCATTTCATATAACACTTATTATTCAGGGGTGATCTAGGTCCGAATCAGGACTGCTGGCTAATTATTTCTGGACCTCCCTTACATTATTAAAATGATTTTTAGGTCTTTACAAAGCTTTATATATAATATGGATTAAATGGTGATCTTTACTGTGTAAAATACTTGTGTTCATTTTATTTTAACCATTATTTTTTCTATTTCGAAAAACTATGGGTTTGACCTTCAATCAATTTTCACAAAAAAATGGACTTTAGTGCATTTTGGCAAAATTAATTTGCTATGTTTGAGTTAAGATGTTATCAAGACAAAAAAAAATCTTCTGGATCGCTACCTTGTCATGGTGAAAGGGCTTGTGTACTTCATTGAAGCTATGAGCTATACCATGTAGGGTCACCCAAGATGGGCAGGTCATAGCAGGGAGGTCAGACAAATTGTGGTCCACAGGAGAAAGAACTGGCACCCACTCCAGTATTTGTGTCAAGAAAACCTTATGGATAAGCATAATTGTATGTATTGTATGCTATGATCTATATCACGGGTAGGCAAGTTCGGTCCCGAAGAGCCCCTCCCAGCGCAGAATTTGAGGATATCTCTGCTGCGTGCTGGCGAGTCACCTGCTTTTTCAGTCACTCTGATTGATAAATTGCCTCTGATTGCACAGAAAGGATATCCTCAAATCCTGGTCTGTGGGGGGCTATCCTGGACCGAACTTGCCCACCCCTGGTCTCTATGGTCACTGTGAGTCGGATACAACTGAACAAATTAACAAGAAGACGAAAACACATTTTTGTGCATATTTAAAGGGCTGCCTCACCAGTGTCCTTCAGTCAAAAAATAATCTGATTTATTATTTTGAAAATGCACAGGACTGTAAATTAATAATAAATGTAATCATATATACTCAACTTTGAACAAATAAATAGAAAGATTATGTAATGTTTTTTTCAATATAAATTAGTATTTAAATGTATTTATTATTGTTATTATTATTATTTATTTCAGGCCAAAATGAAACATAGATCATGATGATTTTATGTCCGCTTATACGTGCACGTTTATACCACTAGATGGTGATGTTGTCCTACAAGAACAATACTTTCCATCAGTCTCGTGATTTAGGCTCCTACCTGTGTCCTGTCTAGCAGATAATATTTCAAATGTGTAAACAACAGTAAAAATTGTATATTTTAAACATAAGACCTCATCTGCCAGTTTCTGAGGCAATTTATATAGCTTCCTCCTCTGGATAGGACTGGGGATCTGCTGGCTGTGGTATATCCGTAATATTTCTTTTATTGTAGCATTATTTCTCACTCGTAAAACACACTTGCGGAAAAGTGTTCTTTTTCGCATGTAGAGGAATCTCATGCATAATGCATTAATATCAATTTAAAGCTATATCGCATATTAACAACGAGGAAGAAGATCATTTTTTGCATTTTACCACCTTTTGCTGTTAGAAAAAAAAAAGTTGATCAAAGTTGTAATATTTGCTTTTATTGCTTGTTGAAAAGAAATAAACAGGGGATAGAAGATTTGAAATGTAGGAAAGAGCTATTTTTTATTGTTATTATTTTTTTTTAAATGCAAAACTTGTGTTAAGTATCAAATGCAAAACGGAGTTATTTGCAGAACTTGTGGATTTCGTGACATAATAATAGTTAAAAACATTGGCCAAACTTTAATTGTAGTTGCCAAATATTTTAGTCTGCCTAACCTGAATTTAGAGTAATAAGAATGGGTTACATGTTTAAAGGGACCCCAACAGGGAGTTGATTTAATTTTAAAGAGCATTAAAAACTGGCATATAAATACAGCAACAACCATGGAATTTCTCAGTATTGAGAAAAAAATGGATAACACAACCTATATGCAATTTATCCTGCTCTTTTAGAATAAATTTATATTATTTTGGGGTGACTTAGTGCCTTTAAGCACTGTTTATATTTCTTCTTGTGGGACATATATAGTAAACTCTTACACTGTCAAGTTAATCCAACCCTTCAGCATTTAGTATATATCAGATTGGTTAAAACGTACTCTCTTTTCTTGAACTTTTTCTCTCTTTACCATTGTAGTCAGTTAAGTTACTCGTCCCTTTGAGATATCACAATGCAGATAAATGGAGAGTAGGTGTAACACATGCATGCTTAGGGCCTCATTCAATTGCGATTTGGCCAATTGAATAGGGCTCTAAATAAGCACATAGCATATTTTTTTACAGAAGTTTTTAGTTAGTGAACTTCTATCCAAAAACAAGGTCTTCACTAACTAAAAACTTCTGTAAAAATAATATGCTATGTGCTTAAAAAGAGCCCTATTCAATTGGCCAAATCGCAATTGAATGAGGCCCTTAGGGTAGTAAGGATTACCTGAAGGATGCACATATTCCTTCTACAAATACTGTCTATAACATTCCCCCCTTAACCTGTTCCCCATTGTAAGATATATAAAAATGGCCACTATAATTTACACATTTCTATCCTGTATTTAAATGAACATGTTTTATACATTACATGGGTTGCTATCTTGTTTTATTTTATAAAAGCGCATTCTAGTTTGAAACTACAGTGAATTATAAACAAATCACAAACAAAATATTAACTATAAATATAGTGCCTTTTTTTGAGGTGTTAATTAAACTACTTTAAAGATCAATTTAAATTGTGCACCATTATTCATTTGAAGAATAATAAATTCTGTATATATAATAGGAAATAGGAAATTATCATATCGTCAGAAAAATTAGACAACATTCAATGATGTATTTTGTTGTTCAGTTTCTCAGTTGTGTCTGACTCTTGGTGACCCTATGGACCACATCATGTCAGGCTCATCCATGTGGTTTTCATGGCAAAGATACTGGAGTGGATTGGCAGTTCCTTCTCCAGTGGGCCAGGATTTATCTCATCTCTCTGCCATGACCTTCCCATCTTAGGTGACCCTACATGGTATGGCTCACAGCTTCACTGAGGTACACAAGCCCCTTTACCACAACAAGGTAGCGATCCAGAAGTATATGTGATGTATAGACATGTGTTAAAAGGCTCTGTTTGAATATGTCTGAAGCTTATCAGATCATTCCAGAAGGAGCCCAATAATAGGTGAAATGCATAGAGATATTGCCACAGTAATAGGTACTACTGTATCATCTTAGTATCTCCACCGTTACCATTATCATGTTGCAATGACACCTCAACTCGAAGCTAAACCACTGGATAGACCAGGGACCACAGCATTCATTATTTTTGGATTAAGGTCATAATAAATAACACAACTTACTTTTGGGGTGACCAGCACTTTAAGGTATGAACAATTTAATTTTAAAAATAGTGTTAATATCATTTCTCAAAAAGCAGTAGGTGGCCAGGGGTGTAGGAATTGGGAGGGGGGGGGGGGGGGGACAAATCCCCCCAGGTTAAATGAATAGGGGACAAAAAAATAACAAAATTAAACCTAATCATGCATTACCTGATTTTTCCACTTGAGGGAGAAGTATGCCACTATGGAGCAAAATGAGGGGCGCTGCACCCCCAAAAGCAGAGTAGGGCCCCGGTGCATTTCACTGTAGATACGCCCCTGCTTCCTGTCCTGGGAGTAGAGTTTGAATGATCCCCTCAGATTTTTTTTGGCTCCTACATCGATGCTGTCATAATCGAGGGAGCTCACTAAAGTCAAAATAGTTTGGCAAATGGAACACAGTGTTGCATACACAAATAGGTTATTTGATAAACTGCCTCTCATTTAAATAATTCAATATTATGAGTGGGGTAGAAGCTCACCCTTTAATTCCTGCTACTCATTTTAAAAGTAAAATATTAATATATATCGTAAAATATAAAATTTACGAAAGCAATATTATTACAAATCACTAGACATGCAATACCTTCTGATCATTTTCCTAGCCTAGATAGTTTGCCCTTCAAAGATTGGGTATAAAGAAGTGTTATAGAGAAAGAGTTTTTTTACGATTCTATTTGCAGCAAAGTTTTTACAATACTCAGGTAAAACTATATTTGCCTTTAACATGGTAGTAAAATAAATGTCAGGAGTATCAGGGAGTCACAATGTTGGTATTTGTTTTAGAATTCAGTAACCCTCAATGTCCTTTCTCTGAATGCCATTAAAGGGACATAACACTATACGATCAAGTGCTCTAAGGACACCCCAAAATCAAATCATTTTAAAGTTAGTTTGAAATAACATGAAAAATTAGCTATATACCGTACTAGCTATTTGTTTTTAAAGCTAATCCTTCTTAAGAAAATTATTATTTTGTTACATTCTTATGCAAGGAAGTAGCCCACCATGCTAATAAGTCACTTTAATTTGCTAATTAGGTTTGCAGTTTGCTTGTCTGTTTCTGTGGTGGCAGAATGACCATTTTATTTAAGATTTTATGGGATAAAATATTATTATATCCGTATAAAATATATTTTATCCCATTTTCTGGGAAACGGTTAATACATTTTTTTCTCCATGCTCTACTTCAAATACTGGCCCAGATTCATTAGAGGTTGAACTGATAACAACAGAGACTAGACCTAATGAAAATACACACCTTTCCATAATCTGTGAGCTATTTGCCTAGTAATCTTCAGCCTCATTAAATTGGGGCTACATTTTAAAACGTAGCCCGTATTGTAGCAGGTAGGACTTAAGTAAACCGTCCCGCCGATGACTTGGGGGTTAAAACGCAGGACGGTCCAAAAATGCCTACTGGACGTTGAACGTGAAACTTTGTAGCCCGCAACCCTTTGATATGTCAAGCCCGGAAACCTTAAATTCTAATTTAGCTATTAAATTGCTATGAATCCCCACGGACGCACTGGCTTCCAAACCCGCAACTGGCAAATGTGTGCCAGAATCCAGCGGGTTCCAAAAGGACTCGCAAAGGCTCTAAATGCCCTTACATATGCAGCAAAAGAGACCCCCCACCTCCAGCCACCAAACCTCCCTCCGGTCCCTATAAATCTCTTCTGCTCCTAAAATAGATCCCCATGCTGCAGAGGTTCAGACCATAGAGGTCCTTAATAGCCCTCGCTAAACTAAAAATGAACCCCTTCCGCAGAGGTACGATAAGTACCCCCACTGGACCCAAAATAAACCCCATCACTCATGGGGATCTATATAGACCCTCATGAGACTATATAAAAAAAAACATCAGTCTATATAGCCCCTTTAGGACAGGATTGACGCCATACTTTAATACTATGTATGCCATGAGGGGCCTCCAGGACCCTCATGACACAAAGTCTAAGCACTACACTACACTATTAACACTTTCCTACCCTGTAACATTCTATTACCCCCCTCTAACTAATTAACAATAATGAACCCCCCCTCAGTAATAAATCACCCCTCTAAGTAATTAACCCTATTCAACCCTCAACATACCTAATTAACTCACTAACCACTTAACCCTACCTAGACACAATTTATCCCTATATACCCCTAACTGTACCCAAATAAACCCTAACTGTGCCTATACACCCCTAAATGTACCCAATTAACCCTAACTGTACCCAGTAACCCCAACCCTATTAACCACTATCCTATTCCATTAACCCTCTCTATCCTACCCTATTAAACCTTTAATAACCCCTACACTACCCTAGCCTACCCTATTAAACCCCTAACCCCCAATGAAATCCCTTTATCCCCCACTAAGTATAGAAAATGAAAAAGTGCTAATTACCTAAAGATAAAAAAGCACTACAGAAAATAAAAAAAGACTTACACATAAAATAAAAAAAACACTATTAAAATAAAAAAAAGACTTACAACCTGTAAAAAAAAGGTTAATGAGTCCACTGACCTGGCCAATATGCCCCTTCAGCAGTGTCCAGCGATGCCCTGGTCTCCTCTGCCAGGAAAGACCCCTCCAACAATGTCCCGACGTCCTGTAACACCTACCGTACAAAGGAAAAAAACATTACAGTCAATAAACATATCCTGACAACCTGTAATAAAAAGAGGGTTAATAGTCTACTCACTTCCCTGAAATGCCCCTTCATCTGTGATTCTCAATGCCTTTATCTTCAGCCTTCTGGGCCAGGAAAGGCCCCTCCAAAAAAATCCTGACATTCTATCAAAAAAAGATCTACTAACAGAGCTCCTCCCTTGAGGAGCTCCCTTCCGCAAATTAAGGTTGTGGGGGTGTATCCCATTGTGATTAGCTGAAAGCATTTGCGCCTTCGGATTCGTTGCATTCATTTGCGCCTTCTGATTGGCTGGTATCTGATTGACAGCGATTTCAGCCAGTCAGAAGGCGCAATTTTTTTGTTGTTGATCAGAGCATGATCGGGAACCTTCATTTGCGGTGGGGAGCTCCTCAAGGGAGGAGCTCCATTAGTAGGTGTTTTTTTTTATTTTTATACATCAGGATTTTATTTGAGGGGCCTTTCCTGGCCCAGAAGGCTGAAGACAAAGGCATTTTGGCCAGGTGAATAGACTATTGACCCTTTATTTTCTTACAGGTTGTCAGTATTTGTTGATTTACTGTATTGTTATGTTTTATTTAAGTTGTGTCAGAACTTTAGCACTTTGGTGAAGGGGCATTTCAGGCAGGTTAGTACACTATTAACCCTTTTTTTTATTACAAGTTGTCAGGATATGTTTATTGTCTGTAATGTTTTTTTTTTTCCTTTGTAGGTGTTACAGGATGTCGGGACATTGTTGGAGGGACCTTTCCTGGCAGAGAATACCGAAGACCAGGGCATCGCTGGACAGAGCTGGATGGTCATTTTGGCCAGGTCAGTGGACTCATTAATCATTAATTTTTTTTCAGGTTGCAAGTCTTTTTTTTATTTTAATAGTGTTTTTTTATTTTATGTGTAAGTCTTTTTTTTAGCACTTTTAGCACTTTTTAATTTTCTGTACTTAGTGGGTGATTAGGGATCTATTTGGGGTTTAGGGGGTTAATAAGGTAGGCTAGAGTAGTGTAGGGGTTATTAGGGCGTTAATAGTGTAGGATAGGGTAGTGTAGGAGTTTTTAGGGGGCTAATAGGGTAGGATAGAGGTGGGTTAATGGAATGGGATAGTGGTTAAAAGGGTTGGGCGTTATTGGGTACAGTTAGGGTTAATTGGGTATGGGTATAGTTAGAGGTGTATAGGACTAGATAGAGATAACTGGGTCTAGATAGGGTTAAGTGGTAAGTGATAAAGTTAATTAGGCATGGTGAGGGTTGAATAGGGTTAATTACTTAGAGTGGTGGTTTATTACTGAGAGGGGTTAATTAGTTAATCATAGGGTTAATTATTGTTAGTTAGAGGGGGTTAATAAAATGGTATAGGGTAGGAAGGGGTTAATAGTTTAGTGCTTAGACTTTGTGCCATTAGGGTCCTGGGGGCACTTGTCATGGCACTTAGTATTAATGTAGGGGTTAATAGTGTCCTATAGAGACCCATATTGGACTGATGGGGATAATTATACTCTTATGAGGGTCTATATAGACCCCCATGAGTGATGGGGTTAATTTTGGTTCAGTGGGGGTACTTATCGTACCCTGTGGCAGGGGTAAAGTTTTAATTTAGCTTGGGTCAGTAAAGGACCCGCAAGGTGGGAATTTAAAATTTTAAATGCAGCGGGGGTCCTGATCTGGAATCCCGCTCCAAGGGGTTTTGTAGGGACACTGCGGGGGTCCCGATGGGGACCCCCAGCATAGGGGGGTTAATTTTAGGTGCGGGGGGGGGGGGGGTACTTGGAGAACGCGGCAGGGTTTTACTGTTTAATTGCCGCGGGGGTCCCGAAGACTTTCCTCACTCATGCTGGTAATCTGCCATTGGCTATGTCGAAACCTGTTACTACGGGTTTGACTAATTGATAATGTTCTCCGGCCTGTAGATCGCAGCCCCTTCTAAGTTAATAGCACCGTAATATGGGGCTGCACTTTAATATGGCTACTTGTCATTCTAATTTTAAACATATTAGGTTGTTTTGTAGATTGTAAGTACTTTGGTATAGGAACTATGCAGTGCATTGGTTTTCTTTAAGTCATATGCAATTCATATAGCAATAATGTACATTATGTGTTGTGTATTACCTCTGTCAAGAGCAACATTCATGGTGCTAAACAAATAAGTGTATGCATAAATATATGGAAATAAGTCCCCTATCTGTAATCAATTGCTCACAAATTGACAGCAAACCTCACTAAACCACCTTACTAGCTTATATTGCAAATTACAGATCAAGTTGTATATGAACTAAATATGCAAATAAAGAGCTGTGATTTGCATTATGATGATATGCATGTAGGGGTCTACTGTAATTTATCATTACATGAGTATTAATTTCACCAGTGCAAGCTAGTGATGCGTTATATAGTACTAGCTATGTTTTGTACTTTTCTTAATGGGTCAAGTAAAAAAACATCCCCAAGTCAAAATAAGCTAGTGCTGGCAGAAGATAAAAAGTAAAGTCTTATAATGAAACTCTTAAAAAGCACATTTTAAAACAATATATTATACAGTACAACAGAGGGATAGTGCTCTTCCATAAGTGGTATGATGTGTATAAATTCAAAAGCGTCACTATAGATTGTTAAAAATAAATTAACATGGTAGCATTTAGTTTTACTTTTAGCAAACTTAACTAGTGGCTGCCATATTAGCATGGGTGTAGGAGCCAAAAAAGATCTGGGGGTATAATTCAACTCCACTCCTAGGACAGGAAGCAGGGGCGGATCTACCACTGGTGCACCCGAATCCCCATTGCTGCAGTGCCCCTCAAAAAAATGTTCTCAGTGCCGCTGCCCCTCCAAATATAATATATATATATCACATATTATACTTGTCTAACTGCAAGTTGTCGACACGCTTGGCAAGCTCGCAAAGCGAGCACGCAGAACTATGTTCCTCGCAAAGCGAGAGATGCAGTTTGGGCCGCAAATGCAGACCTCGCTGCATTTGCAGAGGTGGAGGCTCCCACGTCAGCTGCAATGAGCCAAAGGCTCAAGGCAGGCCGCAAATGCAGACCCTCCCTCCCTTTCCTTCTCACTCTCTCTCCCTCTCCTTCTCACTTTCTCTCCCTCTCCTTCTCACTCTCTCTCCCTCTCCTTCTCACTCTCTCTCTCTCTCACTCTCTCTCCCTCTCCTTCTCACTCTCTCTCTCTCCCTCTCTCTCCCTCTCCTTCTCACTCTTTCTCTCTCCTTCTCAATCTCTCCCTCCCTTCCCCTCCATCCTTCTCTCTCCTTCCCTCCTTCTTTCTCCTTCCTTCCTTCACTCTACTTCCCTCCTTCACTCTCCCTCCCTCTCCTTCCCTCCTCTCTCCCTCCCTCTCCTTCCCTCCTCTCTCCCTCCCCCTCCTTCCTTCTCCTTTCCCCTCCTTCCTTCTCCTTCCTCCTCTTTCTCTCCCTCCATTTTCCCTCCCTCTCTGGCATTGAGTGAAATTGGCGAGCATTACACACAAACTCGAAGTACTACAACTATATAAGTAACTTGTAACTTGCCCATCAAAAATGACGGGATAACATTTTTTGTGTCTCTTCCCCCCCCTACCCTGCGTCTCCTCCTCCTCCCCTGTGTCTCCTCCCCCTCCCCTGTGTCTCCTCCCCCTCTCCCTCCCCTGTGTCTCTTCCCCCCTCTCCCTCCCCTGTATCTCTTTCCCACCCCTCCCTCCCTTGTGTCTCTTCCCTCCCCTCTCCCGCTCCTTAGTCTCTTCCCTCCCCCTCTCCCTCCTCTGTGTCTCTTCTGTTGCCCTCTCCTGTGTCTCTTCCCTCCCCTCCCCAGTGTCTCTTACCTCCCCCTCCCCAGTGTCTCTTCCCTCCCCCTCTCCCTGCTCTGTGTCTCTCCCCCCTTTTCCTCCCCTGTGTCGCTTTCCCTCCTCTCCCTCTCCTGTGTCTCTTTGCCCCTCCCCTGTGTTTCCCTCCCTGTGTCTCTCTCTCCTCAGTGTCTCTTCCCCCTCTCCCTCATCTGTCTCTCTCCCCTGTCTCTCTCCCCATGTCTCTACCCCACCCAAGTCTCTCTCCCCCTGTCTATCCCACCCATGTCTCTCCCCATGTCTCTCCCCCCATGTCTCTCCCCTCATGTCTTTTCCTCATGTCTCCCCCCCTCTCCCCTCATGTCTTCTCCCCATGTCTCCCCCCCTCTCCCTGTCTCTCTTCATGTCTCCCCCCTCTTCCCATCTCTCCCTCATGTCCCCCCATCTCTCCCCCCTGACGCGACACATTGCACATGCGCCTCATATAGTGTGTAATGTATGTGCATGCGCAGCGGGTGCATTACACACTATGACAACTATCATAGTGGTTATTAGTTAGTGTGGGAAGTCATCGCTACCTATCTCTCTGACTTCTTTCCATCTGTCAACATTTGTCTCTGTATCTGTCTCTCTGTCAAAATGTCTGTTTTCTGTGTCTCATTGTTTATCTCAATGCTTGACTCTCTCTCTATTTCTGTCTCTTTGTCTCTCTTTCCCTCTCTCTGTGTGCCTCGTTCTTAGTGTTGTTCTGTCTCGTGTTTCAACATGTTTGCATATGATATATACTGCCTTTATGAAGTACATCAACTTGTGTACCTGTGAAATATAATGATTTGTGTGGAGTAAGATGTAATTGAAAAACAATATGAAGTTACAGTGCTTAGATCTGCAGACTTTACCTCTGTCTCATACCCTCCATCTCTCTTTCTGATTCCTTTTGCTCTCTGCTTCTGTCACTCCGTGTCTCTGTGCCGAATGTCTACTGGTGTGTTGCGTGCTCCAGTTCGTCTCCGATTGTGATGCTATTCAATTCCTCAAGGCCGCAAGTTACGGACCCAAAGCCAAAATTTGAAAACCATGCATTGTTTCGGAGCACTTCAGGGCGGGAACATGATCAATTAAGCAAGCCCGTAACCTCGCATTTGGAATCAGCCAATAGAAAATTAAACTGCCATTATTACAGCAGTAAAACATGGATGTGACATGTCAATCAATTAGGTTCGTGGGTCCGATATGCGATCAGAGTCGCAAATCCCAGGAATAAAGAATTACGGAAATTAATGCCAATACTGTTCTAGTCCATGTGGATGGCCTGGTATGTATTAACTCATTAATACTCAAGATCAATTTAACATCAAAATTACACTAAAAAATAAATTATATTTCCTGCCGATTTGCGGGCTTGAGACTGTTGTGCAATTAATTCTAATGTCTATCATCGCTTTCTCCGTTATTTACAGTGCAGTAGTGATTTTTTATTTGCAGTTACAGTGCTACGATTGGGTGTTTAACCCCCATGCGGGTCCTCTCTATCACTCGTATGATTTTCTCCTTCATTTACCATTTGCAGGCTTGGGGAAATTGAGCAATTGAATAGCGATTTAAGCGTTGCGAAAGTTACAGATTACCATCGCCATTTTTTCAAGCCCGTAACTCGGAAGCCGTTCCGAGCCCGCAGAAAGACACCAGTTGACTAGCATGGTAGCTTGCGACCTCACTTACCCGCTCCCGGATCACCCAAAACCTCAACTGAATGGAGCCCATAGTTTTTAGTGCATTACAGTAGTGCTTTAGCCAGACATCATAATCCCTTTCCTTTCTTATATTGTGCATTTACATACATTTTTATTGGAGCAATCATGCCTAGCAAGTGAATTGCATGCTGGGTGTTAACCCAATCGCCATGATGTCTGATTAATCCTTTAGAAAGTTATAAACCACTTCAATTGACTGTTAAACAAGAAGTTGAGATACACCAATTAAACTTCGGTGCATATCAACGTAATTTTGTTTAACGTTCTGTAAACCATTTGACCATTATTTCACTAGGAGACGTTTGTGTAAATGTGGCTTTTTCTGTTCTCGTACTGTAGCGGTTGAGATACTAAATAATCCCACGCATTCTTAAAAGTCTTTTTAAGCTGACGAATTCATAAATCTCTAGAAATATTGAGCACTATATTTGTGGATGTACTTCAACTTCTTAATTTAGGCAGAAAGTTGGTCCTCAAACAATGCAACAATATAATTCATTTGTTCTTCATGCAAATCATATAATTTTCAGCTTCTTAAAAACTGTGGAAATTACACAACCTATTTTCGTATTCTTTAGTCTCTAACAAGTATAAATGGGAATTGAGGAATAATCAGTAATGGTTATCTGCCTTCCTATTTAAAAACAATAATGATGCTCACTCATCCCGAACAAGGCCTTTAATTAATCATTGTAGTTATTCAGGTTGAAATCCCTGTGTTAGCATCAGTGAAGCGTAACAGCAATATAAACTGCAGCTAGAATGCTTTTCTACTTCATTCAAAATAATAGAACTGAATTGTGTTTTTGCCTCAAAGTGTATTACTTTTTATTACACAACTTTACGGCAATAATTGCAGGCTTTTCTTTAGTTCATATTTGCCTAATTTGCTATTATACAGACAATGATTTGAAATGAGGTTGTGGAATAAATTGTACAGAAATGCAGTTTAAAGGGCCACAGTAGCGTACTAACAATATGAGCTACATGTTTTAATTAGGTTAATGATCATTAATACAATTCATATTTAATGGTATAAAAAAGCAGTATTCGATATTCAAATTTCTATTAAAATTCAGCTGCTGCTGCTATCCGCCCGCTGTAAGGTCATTGAGGAAGGTAGCTTTTTCTACCAGGAAACTGTCAAATTTTAAGACAAAATGTTTACCATCAACACAATAATATCCATTGACTGGAGATGCTGTGTTAGACATTTTCCTTGACAAAATGCTCTTGTTTGGGGCTGTCTATCTTGCTATTGGGGGCAGTCTATCAATGACTGTTTAATCTCCTATCTAATTGTTGCCTCTTATATTCACCCTTCACTGACATCCGTCCATTTTGATTAGTTTAAGAGAAGATTCAACTGGTGTGGGAAAGCCATTTACTATATAGCTGTGAGAGCTGTTTGTGATTCACCCCCAACAGGAAAGCAGGACTTTATTAAACAAATAAAACGCATTTAGGCCTGACTCTCAGACAAAATCCACACAATCCTGTTAATGACCTTGTTAGGGAGGAGACAAACACTCAGCTAAAGGCAGATACTCTCATCTTTTAAAATGGAAATAATTTGAAAATTACTATTATAAATTATTAAAAGCTAATATTGAAAATTCCTTTTATAAATTATTAAATATTGGATTAGAAGAGGGTGGTCAACTGTGTCAAACGCAGCAGAGAGATCCAGAAGAAGTGACCATTTGACTTGCTGGTGAGAGCTGTCTTAGTATTGCTGTTATAAATAAACAATAATAATAATGTCCACTACAGAGAAGGAGAGTTTATCAGTGGTATTTCAAAGACCAGTACATTATATAAGTATTGCATCAATTCCAGGCATATCATATTTTCTTTTTTATTTCTGAATTTTTTAGCCAATTTAAAAGATTGTTACAATGTATCTGTATCACATCAAAGAAAAATAACAAGTCTCAGTCTTACTTAAAGTCTGTAGGCATTTTTTAAAAAAAATTTAGATTCATGTTTTGACTAGGTTAGTATATCTTTCTCAAAGTATATTTAAATAGAAAATCTAAACTTCACTTACATCAAAAGAAGCCCCCTGGGTAACAGATTTTCAGCTTCTGGAACTACCCCTTTTTTTCCTGTTCTCTCTCATGATGGTTTACATGTTTCACAGCTGACTTAAGGTCACATCCACAAGGAAGGTCTTCATGCTGTGTATCTGGTCGTATGAAAATCCTTCCTTGTGCATGTGACTTTAGGTCACAGTTGAACAAAATGTCAGCTTTCACGAGAGAGAACATGAATAAAGGAGGAGGTTTCTGAATGAAGTGTATTTACATTGGGGAGGATGACATTCATTGACTAATATAGGTAAATATGTAACTGTGTATGTTCTGTAACAGTCTTTCTCCCTGTCTTCCCATTTGCAGATTTTTTTATCTATCACTAGAGGCAGACAACATATTAAATACCAGACCATTTCACCTCAAATGACTTCCTAACAGATCCCTTCCCTCTACCACTAAATGATATACCTTTCTAACTTTGCATACCTTCCTACCTTAGCTAACTATCACTTCCTTCCTGACCTTGCTATTCCTTATCAGTTCTTCCCCAGGTTTTTGCCTCTGCCATTCCCTTTAGATTTTAAGTAGGAGTTTCCAATCTTGTAGGGAGCTTTGGGGGGAAAGCACTTTCTATAAGATTCTAAGCTCAAAACAGAACTCTCCAATTTCTGCAGTTTGCTAATATTTTTTCTTTCCTTGTTCTTATGCCCTGTACACTGCTACGCAATATGTTGGCACATTACAAATTAAAGTTAATAATTATAATAACCCATTTTATGTAAACCAAAAAATCACAAAAAAAGTCCAAAGAGTCCATTTAAAATCTATTTTATCCTAATTCAAAAACAAGAATAATGCCTCCACTTCATGTTAAAAACATTATATATAAATAATATATTAATTACTACTCTTTGAAATAAGACTGATAAAAGTCAGTGCATTGTCTGATTCACTTCATGTCAAGATATGTATTGACAACAAAAAAAAGAGAGATGAGAAGGAACAATACTAAAGTAGGTTTGTTCGATAGGCCTGGCCTCAGAGAGTAGCCTCTTTAGCTCACTTGTGCCCTTTACAGGGAGAAATATCCTGTAGTATATCAGTCTGATCTCACTCAATAGAGCAATCCAACCCCAAAATACTAGGCAATCCTACCGGGGAAACAGCAAAAGATAAGTACTGAAACATATAATTTTTACTATTCTTTGAAGTGGATGTTGCACAGTTGGCTATATCCAATAAGGTAAGAGCTTTTTCCCGAGTTATGTTTATATTTATAAGTTTAACATTTCTATTTTTTATTTACTGTCTGTGTCTGAGGATGATCAAGGGAACTACGTGCCTACAGCTGAAATGGTTTAACAAATGTCCACCTTTCCATCTCCATTACCATTCCCCGCTGGGCAGTAGATAAGAACATGCTCTGACAGAATGCAGTTCCCAAGTGGGAAACCAGTTTTCTGGAGTGGGAGAGCACGCCCATCTTCAAAATATACAATATACAATATATAAAACTAGCAAATAATATCCAATTGTACTCTTTAAAACTTCTCCTTATTATCCATACTTCTATAAGCAATTAATTAATTTACTATTTTGCTTTCTGTTAAATAAAATGGTTTAAAGCTCTGTGATGTTCTTTTAAGGACTCAGGGGCCACATATGAGACCCTTCAAGTGAAATAGTTTGACCATGTTTGTGATGTAGGCAGACAAGATGGAATCACTAATATAGTTTCTAAAGTGTGCGTAACGCTCTAGAGGGAGCACATGCGCACTTTAGAAACAATATGTACGAAATTCCGTACATGCGGCATTGCGCATGCACAGCGCCGGGGGGGGGGGGGGGGGGGGGGGGTGGGAACAAAGGGGGAAAGAGACACATGGGAAGTAGGAGGGGGAAAGAGACAGAGAAAAGGGTGAAAGAGACACAGGGGAGGGAGGAGGGGGGGAGACAGAGGGGGAAAGAGACACAGGGGAGGGAGGGGGGAAAGAGACACGGGGAGGGAGGGGGGAAAGAGACACGGGGAGGAAGAGGGGGTGAAAGAGACACGGGGAGGGAGAGGGGGTAAAGAGACACAGGGGAGAAAGAGGGGGCTAAAGAGCCACAGGGGAGGGAGATGGGGGAAGAGACACAAGGGAGAGGGATGGGGGGAAGAGACAAAGAGGAGGGAGAGGGGGAAGAGACACATGTAATATTATACCGTCACTTATGACGGGTAAACAACTAGTTCTATAAGAAGACAGAATTTAAATATGATGGAGAGGGGGGTAAAGAGACACAGGGGAGGGGGAAGAGGAGACACAGGGGAGGGAGATGGGGAAGAGGAGAGACAGGGGAGGGAGATGGGGGGAAGAGACACAGGGGAGAGAGATGGGGGGAAGAGACAAAGAGGAGGGAGAGGGGGAAGAGACACATGTAATATTATACCGTCACTTATGAAGGGTAAACAACTTGTTCTCTATAAGTAGACAGAATTTAAAAATTAAGATTTTCTCTAAACATGTTCATGGTTTATACAGCTGGTAGTGTTGTTAATTTTTTTCCATATTTCACAAACTTGAGATTTTCAGAAAATATAATGATCCTTTAACACTAAAAATGCTGACAAATAAAGCCTCTCGCTCAGTTCTCAGCCACCTGGCCAAAAGTTTCAATTGGATGTCATATTGTGTGCAGTCTCTGTACTAAAATCCAAAGTAAATATATCTCTAATACACATATACATTTGAAAGGTGGGAAGAAATGATTTGTTAGACAGTAATTTATTTAAAACACAGTATATACTTTTTCTTTTATAGATTGATATTCCTTTGTAGTGTCTTCCTGCAGACTGAATTTATTCATCACCTTATAACAAAGTGAAATTTGATTAATCATAGTTTGACATTTTCAGGGTATAAAGCAATTTATTTCACTCATACTTTTGCCACTTTTAAAAGTTGATTTGATTACATTTGAAGTTAAGCTTAATTTAATTCCACAGCTCAGAAAAAAAAAAAAAATTGAGGTCCCGAATAATTTTTACCATACCTATAACATTATTTTTTTTTAATACTTTTTACTTTTGAAAATATTAAAAAAAAAATCTGTCATCTAAAAGTATCATTCCATGTCTAAGATTACAAAACAATTTAGGGCCTAGTTAAATGGCTCCCACAAGAAATCTTGCAAGTAAACATTCCAAGAGCCTCATTCTATTATCGGCCGTAGGAGATGCGGGGCCGCAAGGTCCGGCCGCAGGCTATTTGCCTATTCTATTCCCTTCCGGCCGGGGACTTCGGCAGGCTTGCGGCCGGCGCCTTGTTATCCCTTGTTAAGCCTTTGATCTTAAACGGCCGCAAGAGTTTCGGCCGCAAGAAAATCCCGGTTGCTATTCAATTGCTCCGGGAACCCTCTCTGCAAGGCTAAAACCGAGCCGCAGCTTACTTGCTGCAAGCACACAATTAAGCACATAATAAAGCCATCCTGCACTCTGAGGAGACTATAAAGTGATTGTAGGTGTCAGCATTCATAGCACAACATTCCCCTACACTCAAATCCGTAAATAATTTTTATTTTAATTCATGTCAAATATGCGTGGACAAAGTCCAGAGGGCTTGGAGCACCTCAGACCCGCCCATGCTGCCGCGGAAAAATAAACAGTTAATGAAATATCGGATTTGGGCTGATGTGCAAGCTTGAGAGGGGGTTGCTATTAATCCTCATGTCCCCCATTATGATCCCTAGCATTTACAGAGCTTTACAGTGCCGTCTTGAATTTATATTTGCTTTTAAAGTTTTCAGACCTTGCGGCCGGTTGCAAGATATGCGGCCGGCCGTAAGGGGGATATCCTTGCGGCACCGTCTATTTGAATTGCAAGGTAATGGGAGCCCCGCAAGGAATTGCAGCTTTTCAGCCAATCAGAAGCCGCCATTGCAAATTTTATTCTGGAACACTCCATAGGAAGGTCATTAGCGTCGGAGACATCCGCCAGGGTGGATGTGTGTAACTTTTTTTTTTTTTTCTTCATGCGAGGAGGCCGGAGACATCGCGGAAAGGTAAGTATAATGTAGATTGTGTTTATTTAAATTTGGTTTATGTTTACTAATGTAATGTTTTTTTTTACAGGAGTACCGCCGGACAAGACGCAAAGATGGACGACGGAACATGGAGGACGTGACATGCTGGAACGGGACATGCTGGAAAGGTGAGAATAATATTTAGAATATTTAGAATGTTTAGAATGTTTAGGTATTTCATGTAAACGTTTTGTATTAGTTTTTTTATTCTTTTTTACCGTAGGTTGCTGATCTGAAGAAACATCTCAAAGGTAAGTGGTCTTAATTATTTTATTGTAGCTTACAGTTAGGGAAAGCTATATATATACAGGGAGTGCAGAATTATTAGGCAAATTAGTATTTTGACCACATCATCCTCTTTATGCATGTTGTCTTACTCCAAGCTGTTTAGGCTTGAAAGCCTACTACCAATTAAGCATATTAGGTGATGTGCATCTCTGTAATGAGAAGGGGTGTGGTCTAATGACATCAACACCCTATATCAGGTGTGCATAATTATTAGGCAACTTCCTTTCCTTTGGCAAAATGGGTCAAAAGAAGGACTTGACAGGCTCAGAAAAGTCAAAAATAGTGAGATATCTTGCAGAGGGATGCAGCACTCTTAAAATTGCAAAGCTTCTGAAGAGTGATCATCGAACAATCAAGCGTTTCATTCAAAATAGTCAACAGGGTCGCAAGAAGCGTGTGGAAAAACCAAGGCGCAAAATAACTGCCCATGAACTGAGAAAAGTCAAGCGTGCAGCTGCCACGATGCCACTTGCCACCAGTTTGGCCATATTTCAGATCTGCAACATCACTGGAGTGCCCAAAAGCACAAGGTGTGCAATACTCAGAGACATGGCCAAGGTAAGAAAGGCTGAAAGACGACCACCACTGAACAAGACACACAAGCTGAAACGTCAAGACTGGGCCAAGAAATATCTCAAGATTGATTTTTCTAAGGTTTTATGGGCTGATGAAATGAGAGTGAGTCTTGATGGGCCAGATGGATGGGCCCGTGGCTGGATTGGTAAAGGGCAGAGAGCTCCAGTCCGACTCAGACGCCAGCAAGGTGGAGGTGGAGTACTGGTTTGGGCTGGTATCATCAAAGATGAGCTTGTGGGGCCTTTTCGGGATGAGGATGGAGTCAAGCTCAACTCCCAGTCCTACTGCCAGTTCCTGGAAGACACCTTCTTCAAGCAGTGGTACAGGAAGAAGTCTGCATCCTTCAAGAAAAACATGATTTTCATGCAGGACAATGCTCCATTACACGCGTCCAAGTACTCCACAGCGTGGCTGGCAAGAAAGGGTATAAAAGAAGAAAATCTAATGACATGGCCTCCTTGTTCACCTGATCTGAACCCCATTGAGAACCTGTGGTCCATCATCAAATGTGAGATTTACAAGGAGGGAAAACAGTACACCTCTCTGAACAGTGTGTGGGAGGCTGTGGTTGCTGCTGCACGCAATGTTGATGGTGAACAGATCAAAACACTGACAGAATCCATGGATGGCAGGCTTTTGAGTGTCCTTGCAAAGAAAGGTGGGTATATTGGTCACTGATTTGTTTTTGTTTTGTTTTTGAATGTCAGAAATGTATATTTGTGAATGTTGAGATGTTATATTGGTTTCACTGGTAAAAATAAATAATTGAAATGGGTATATATTTGTTTTTTGTTAAGTTGCCTAATAATTATGCACAGTAATAGTCACCTGCACACACAGATATCCCCCTAAAAGAGCTAAAACTAAAAACAAACTAAAAACTACTTCCAAAAATATTCAGCTTTGACATTAATGAGTTTTTTGGGTTCATTGAGAACATGGTTGTTGTTCAATAATAAAATGAATCCTCAAAAATACAACTTGCCTAATAATTCTGCACTCCCTGTATAGATAGCATGTATTGTATATTACATAGATAGGGGGATGTATTATTAGATAGTATTGTAGATTAGATAGTGGGATGTATATTACATTATATAGTGGCATGTATGTTAGATAGTGGCATGTATATCAGATAGTAGCGTGTATATTAGATAGGGGTGTATTGTATTTAATTAAATGTTTATTACATTAGATAGTGGGGTGTATATTACATTAGATAGTGGGATGTATATTACATTAGATAGTGGCATGTATATTACATTAGATAGTGGGATGTATATTACATTAGATAGTGGCATGTATATTAGATAGTGGCATGTATATTATATAGGGGTATATTGTATTGTATTTAATTATATTGTATTTTATTTCATTGTATTGTATTGTATTTAATTGTATTGTATTTTATTTAATTGTATTGTATTGTATTTTATTTAATTGTATTGTATTTTATTTAATTGTATTATATGTATTTCATTTTCAGGTGTGTACATTTTTAAAACAATTTGTAGTGAGGAGGGGTTGTAATGATTTTTGAGGAATTTAGTTACTTGAGGCACACAGTACACTCACATTGTGTGACAAACAGCATTTCAACACTTTCTTTTATTGACCATCATTTTTTGACGGGCAAGTCGCTAGTTACTATATATATGACATCACACCAATTATGTGTGAGTATCTGGGCAACTAATAATCATCTATTTACATTATATATGTGATATTTACATTACAGCTTAGTCATTTCTGTGTAATGAGGGCATATCAGTAAGTAAGAGTGAATGTTTTATGAACATGATTGATGATAATTTTGTATAATTGATGGTGCACACACCTTACAGGGCCTGTCCATATCCAATAATTCTAATAGTTACACTACAGGCATCCTACCACACAGTCAGAGCTTCTTACACCAGTGACGGCCTGTCCATAGGGGCGTCAGGGCAAGCGCCCCCCCCAAAAGTTTTCAGTGACCCAGCAATTAAAAAAGACAAATAATAATTAGAAATAATCATAAAACAATAAAATATCATCTTTAAATTAGCATTTAGGTGTGTTTTTTCAGAAGTATGCTTTCATTCAAAATATTCCCTGGGACACTGTCACTTTAAGATAACCCCTTGTATGCCTTAACTGCTGTGTGCTATCCATTGTAACTAGCTTCCCTGCACTGTGTGATCATATTACACTAAACTGACACTGTGAGAGCGAGTCATGACCGTTAATGAATGTCGACCAGCCACCAGGGAGAAGCTATGCATGGGCAGTGAAAATGTATCAATTTCAATGACTGACAGCCTTTCAGCATCATCCAATCAATGCTGAGAGGCTGTCTAGTTTCCATGATCCCCACATAAGCCCACCCAGACCGTTAGCCCAGGGCACCCACTAACAAATAGAGACCCGAGTTAGTGTTTGACTGACAGTTGCCCTGGCAGCCCTGCTATAAACATCTGACCCCCTAAGCCAGCCCCCTCTGTTTCCCGCTCCTGGTGCTAAAGAACCCATCTACAAGTAAGTAGAAACACTGCCCTCAGTGCCCTGCAAACCCTCTGTGGCAGCAGATTTGTTTGTACTCGTTGGTCAACTTACTGAATGTGAATACCCTGAGAAGAAGAGCCAACTAATGGTAAGTGTCACTGCTTTAATTTTTCTATTAATGCGTATAGGAGCAATTATGATATTGCTGTAGTCTTGTCACATGAGTTTTTTCAATCTATATTGTATACCAATGAATTTAACACATTGTTACTTTACTTCTTGACATTGCTGCATTGCTGATCATGTATTTCAATGGGCGTTGCAAGTATAAGGTCATTGGGCGAGGCTTATAAAGTTCATTATGATGTCAGGGGAGGAGTTATAAAAATGGGTGTGGTTTGAAAAAGGGGGGGGGCTACGTTTCGCCCTGGTGCCCCTCCAACTTGAAAGTTCACCAGCCGCCACTGTCTTACACCCTTCTGATGACCTTATAAGGCGTGAAAGCAAGTCATTCAAGTGGAAAATGAGATGGTGTCAATTGGGATCTACTATAATAATTAGCAGTTGTCTGTAATGCTGACATCATCTTGGAGTGGGACACAATGTATACAAGTATAATAGCAGCCATTACGCACTCCAGAGTCAGAGACAGCAAATAGAGAGACACAGCACATAGAGAGAAGCAGACAGCAAGGAGAGAGAGACAGGACAGAGAGAGAGGCAGAGGACAGAGAGATACAGACAGCAAAGAGAGAGAGAGAGAGAGGACAGAGAGAGACAGACAGCAAAGAGAAAGACAGGAGAGAGGGAGACAGACAGGAAAGAGAGATAGATACAGCACAGAGAGAGAGACATATAGCAGGGAGAGACAGACAGCACATAGAGAGATAGAGAGAGAGACAGCACATAGAGAGAGGCACATAGAGAGAGAGAGACAGACAGCACATAGCGAGAGAGACGACAACAACAAAGAAAGAGACACAGTATAGAGAGAGAGAGACAGCAAAGAGAGAGACAGCACACAGACAAGCAGCACAGACAGACAGACAGTAGAAAGAGAGAGAGACAGCAAAGAGAGAGACACAGCACAGAGAGTGACAGCACACAGACAAGCAGCACAGACAGAGAGACAGACAGTAGAGAGTGAGAGACAGCAAAGAGAGACAGAGAACCGGCCACACAACACAGCAAGGGCAGACAAAATCCACACACACTACAGCAAGTGGCATAACAGCACATTACAAACCTACAGCAACAGCACAGAGCAACAACGCACAGAGAGTGACAGCACAGACAATTCAAGATAACATTCCATGATACCATCATTTATGGCACAGGCACGTTACAATTTAAAAAAAATTATTAATGCTTAAAGGGCTACTGCAGTACAAAACTTTCTATCATGAATTTAAAATGAGTTGTTTTACACACTGTAAAGGAGTTTTCTGCATAAATTCTATAAATTTATTAAAATTGGCACTAAAACGACAGAAAAACAGATAAAAGTGTGTATCCATGAAAACTAATTCAGTATTCTTATTTAAACACTATCAGTCGTAGAATTTATTTTGCATTCAATGTCTCTACACATATCAGAAACATGTATATAGGCAGTGGCTACAAGCTATTTTCTAGGATAGGGTGCCCTTTGCTACATGGAGTAAAGGGTTTTTCTTACTTTATTATGGTTGTGGGGCAGATCATTATCTTTATTTAGGGGGTCATCTGACCACCTAAATGCATTTACATATATTTTGGCTGTTTTATTGACCCTTGCAGGCACGTATCTTGCATAGAAAAGTTGTGGGGGGGGGGGGGGGGCACCAGAGCCCCCCTTCACTAGCTCTGCCACTACTTTGCTCCAATGTGGAGACATATATCTGAGATTGTAAGATATTGCATGGGAACGATTTCAACAAATAGTTTAAATTCCCTGCAAGGCGTCCAGTCCCAAGGGTTTTTTCTTGTGCTCTGAAGGGCTAAGGAGCAGGATCTGTCACCTCAGCAGTGCTTGAAGATTTTCTTAAATACATGCCTTAATTCTGTTTCATCCCAGAATGCTTCCTATGAACGCTATATCTCCTTTGCTTCTACTGGTGGATTTGCAAAACATTAGCCTATTTCAAAAGCTTTAAAGTCCTCATAAAATGCTAAAAGACTTGGTTGGAAAATAAAATATTTCTGCCTACATGCCTTGAACTTGATTCTTTTTAAGTTATATCTAATACAGAGGTTAAAATGCAATACTTGAGGGAATCTAAGTGCACTCTCTGGATTTCTTTTACTGTAAAAATGTATTTATCAATGTAAGATATAGATTAAACTGTCAGATTTATAATATTCTCTTTCCTTGATAATGGACAAAATGTTTTAGAAAGTTTAAAAAATATATACAGTATTTAAGTTAACTATTATATTCAGTTTTGCTTAACTGAATAAAAGGTATTTGCTTTTTTTCCGAACAATTCTAATTATCACTACAGTTAACATCTCTATTTACTTCTATTGAAAGATTGACACGGTAGAACATAACATCAGCATTAAATGCAACTACAACTTACAATTGAAGCATCTCCCCCTTAGTCTTCAGGTGAAGAAATTGGGTTGTAGAGATCCAACATGGGAGCTCCCAAACATGAGGAGTCTGTCAAATTTAATATTTTCTCTAGCCATGATTTTATGACCATGGCTTTTTTTTTTGCGTACTTCAGTCATTTCTGGCTCTCTGTGACCTCATGGACTGTAACACACAAGGACATCTTTATGTCCCTGGTCATGCTGATCCATTTGGTATCCATGGCAGAGATACTGGAGTGGGTTGAAAGTTCCTATGCCACAGCATACAGCCCCTGGTATTCCTAGGTAGTCTCCTATCCAAGTACTGACCAGGCCCAACCCTGTCACCTCAGCTTCAGGATGGTGTGATCGCTTGGTGCCCTGACTTAAAATCAAACCCAGGTTGCAGAGGTGAAAGCATTGAATCCTAACCACTGGACCACCAGAGAACTGGAGTTCCAGCTGCTAATGTTGTTAAATACTTTACAGATATGTGAATTTGCTTAATATTACTGTTTGAAGGGATATATTTAATAAATGAGCTAGCAGTAATGCAACATATTTCAACAGTGTCTTAAGAATTGATTGACAATGGCTTACTAAGGTAGATGTTTGAATGGACAGGGGGACAACAGGACCTAGAGATGAGAGATGATGGGGGGGAGGAGAGCTTTAGTCCTTAACCCTGTGTTGAATATACTGTGATGTGTGGCCTCTTTGTGTATCAGGGTCATTACATCTGTCCTGATTAGTACAGATTGTAAAATAGGATGCAAGGCTTGTTAGTCACTTTCTGGAATAGTTCAGTCTCATCAGTGGGGTTAGGATCAAAGGAGCTATTGCTAATTGGGTAAGAGGCTATGGGCCATTTGGGTTTTATGGTTTGGTTTTAAAAGATGTGTCGGTGAAAAAATAAAGAGTTGTCTGTCTGTATATACATAAACACAGTGTGTATTTCACTCTGGCCTCCACATGGAAAAACCTTTTGTTATTTTATTAAGCTGGCTAATATTCTGATTTTTCCTTCTTCTCCATGAACAATGTCCTGATTTGAATTGCTGGGGGCTGAGAGATTGAACCCCAAATTAACAACCTAGAGTTACACTGCTGTAACAGAAAGTAGGAGAGAACTGGGGTTTATGTGGCCCCTCATCTCTGGGTCATGACAGGAGGTGAGTGTGAAGGAGATATATGAGATGAATTGGGAAACATAATAACTGTTATGATGCAATTTGTTGGAGGAGGGCACCAACGATAAACTGCCCAATGTGCTAGCAGTAATCTCATATCTTTCCTTCACACTCATCTCCTGTCATGACCCAGAGACGAGGGGCCACATTACCAGCCTTTTTCAAAGTCTTGCGAGCCTCACAATGAGCACCTTCTGCGCTCATCCTGGGCCTGGAAAAGAGTGCCTTCGGTGCTCATTGCCAGCATTTTTCAAATTTTTGCAGGCCTCGCAATGAGCCTTCGGCGCTCATTGCAGCCTCCGTCAAACCTGTAACTTTCAGGCCTCACGATGAGCGCCTTTGTCGCTCATTGCACATGCGCAATACCATACCTTTTAACATAGCATTACCAACAAACTCGCAATTACGACAACTATCATATGTGATTCAGACCTGGACTCCAGTTCAAGAGCTTAACACTCTGCCTCCATTCTGGGTGCCCTCCTCCAACAAATTGCAGCATAACAGGTATTATGTTTCCCAGTTCATCTCATATCTTTCCTTCACACGCACTTCCTGTCATAACCCAGAGACGAGGGGGCACATAAACCCCAATTCTCTCCTGCTTTCAGATACAGAAGTAACTCTAGGTTGTAAATTTAGGTTTCAATCGCTCAGCCCCCAGCAATTCAGTTCAAATCACGACATTGTTCATGGAGAAGCCGGAAAAAATCTGAATATTAGCCAGCTTAATTAGAAAACAAAAGGTCTTTCCATGTGTAGGCCAGAGTGAAATACACACTGTGTTAATGCATATACAGACAGACAACTCTTAATATTTTCACAGAGACATCTTTTAAAACCAAACCATAAAACCCACATGGCCCCTTCAGGCCAGCAGCCTCTTACCCAATTAGCAATAGCTCCTTTGATCCTAACCCCACTGATGAGACTGAACTAGATAGAGACCCTGTTGAAATATGTTGCATTAATGCTAGCACATTTGGCTGGCAAGGTTGCTGGCAAGGAGCCCCAAAGGCGCTCCTTGTGCTGGTGGAAATGAGCGCCATAGGCGCCCATCCCTACAACCCCCTACGACTTTCGGGCCGCATTTGCGGAGGTGGAGGCTCCCATGTCGGCTGCAATGAGCTGCAGGCTCATTGCAGGCCACAAATGCGGCCCCTTGCGAAACGAGGGGCCGCATTTGCGGAGGTGGAGGCTCTACGGCGCCTCACAACCGGTTACAAACCACCACACAAGCGGGACTTGCAAAAAAAAACATAAACACGCAATGACTAACTACAGACTTACACAAAAATATACCAGCCCCGGGACTTAGAAAAAAATAAATTGCGGACTTACACAAAAACAATTACGACCTGCGGGACTCGCAAAACTAAGACCTTAACGGACAACCCCCCGCACAGCTCCAAACATTAAAAAAAAAAAAATATATACCCAAAAATAAAATAAAAACCTTACCCACACCAAGGGGGGACACCCAGGACCTCTGCACAGCTTAAACCTCGAATTCGGTCAAATTTACAAAGTTTAGCCACTCCAAAATCTCCTAAGCGAAAAATGGCCCCGAAAAAAAAGAAAACGAGTCTACACGAGCCCTAAAGCCGCTAAATAACACAAAGCAAATACCGTATTTATCGGCGTATAACACGCACTTTTTCTCCCTGAAAATAGGGAGCAAATGATAGGTGCGTGTTATACGCCGATATTCCCTCCCCCCTCCTCATCCTCAACCTCCCTCCTCATTCTAAACCACCCTCCCCATTCTAACCCCCCTCCTCATTCTAAACCCCTCCCCTCCTCAACCTAAACCCCCCTCCTCAACTTAAACCCCCCTAAATACCTCCCCCTCACTTACCTGCTTCTGCTCCGGCCTCCGCTCCTTGATGGGAGGGTTGAGGAGGGAGGATGAGGAGGGAGGTTGAGGAGGGGGTTGAGGATGAGGAGGGAGGTTGAGGATGAGGAGGGGGGTTGTGGATGAGGAGGGGGTTGAGGATGAGGAGGGAGGTTGAGGAGGGGGGTTAAGGTTGAGGAGGGGGGTTGAAGATAGGGGGGTTGAGGAAGGAGGATGAGGAGGGGGGTTGAGGAGGGGGGTTGAGGGGGTTTGAGGATGGGGGGTTGAGGAAGGGGTTTGAGGAGGGAGGTTGAGGAGGTGGTTGAGGATGGGAGGGTTGAGGAGGGAGGTTGAGGATGGGGTTGAGGATGACGAGGGAGGTTGAGGATGAGGAGGGGGTTGAGGATGAGGAGGGGGGTTGAGGCTGAGGTGGGGGGTTGAGGATGAGGAGGGGTGTTGAGGATGAGGAGGGGGGTTGAGGATAAGGAGGGGGGTTAAGGATAAGGAGGGGGGTTGAGGATGAGGAGGGGGGTTGAGGATGAGTAGGGAGGTTGAGGAGGGGGGTTGAGGAGGGGGTTGAGGAAGGAGGATGAGGATGGGGGGTTGGAGGAGGGGGTTGAGGATGGGGGGTTTGAGAAGGGAGCATGAGGAGGGAGGTTGAGGTTGAGGATTTTGCTTCAAAATTCTTTATTTGAATTTTTTTTCCCCCCCTGAAATTTCCTTCTTAAAATGAGGTGCGTGTTATACGCCGGTGCGTGTTCTATGCCGATAAATACGGTACGTCTTTTACAAAAATCTGTATGACCTACAACATACGCCATTAGCAAGAACGCAAAATCATACAAACCTGCGTACCACATACACATTTGCCGCCATTTTACAACACTACCTTACAGAATGCGGAAGTACCCAGCTACACTAACAGCTTCCCCTCGCACACGCAGCCTATTTACACTACATACTGCACACATTGCTGACACTTACACCTCAGGTCCACAACAGTGCAAACCTACTTTGTATGCTGCATCAAAACAGATTGTCAGCTCTTCAGCACAATGCTTCCTGCAAAGAATACTTCCCAATGGGTAAAGTATATTCATTTATTAATTTATTAATTATTCAATTAGCATACAAAAATACATATACACAAAAAAAAAACACTCTCACAATAAACACAAAAGCCATTTACCGCGCGCCTCACAACAAGCGCCAACGCTGCTCATAGCCCGCAAAGCCCTGCAATAAGAGCAAAAACCAGATCAGCGTTGACCAAACGATAAGAGCAAAAGCGCCTAGCTGAAAAAAACAAAAAACAACCAACAGCCTTGCAATGAGCGCCGAAGGCGTGCATTGCGAGCCACGCGATGAGATACATGTGTTCATGTGTTCTACATGAAAGACTTTCAAAACTTGAATATCATACATACAGCCTTATTAAATTGCAATTCGGCAAATTCTAAAGGCTCTATATAAGCACATAGCATATTTTTTTTACAGAAGTTTTTAGTTAGTAAAGACCTTGCTTTTGGATAGAACTAAAAACTTCTGTAAAAAAAATATGCTATGTGCTTATATAGAGCCCTTTAGAATTTGCCGAATTGCAATTTAATAAGGTTGATAATGTCTAACGGCACAATAATTTTACTGTTTAAAATAGGATGAGGAAAATACAAGATATATTGAAAATTAATAAACTAAATAGCTAATCATAAACATTTACCATTTGTCTATAAATAATTATATTATTTCCTATACTTGATTTACTTTCTTCTCTTTCTCCATTATCTATTTCTTTTTAAATTATTTTTTTCTATGTTCATCTGTCTTTTCCTTACTTTTCAACCTCATCTTGGTTTTTATTAAACGTATTTATTTTCCCACTCATTTCACTGTTTGCCGCAGCATAATCTGTTATTGTAGGGCCCAGGGTACCTTACTTTGGGTCGACTTCCGGCTACGCGAGCCCGCAAGCGTAAGCAACAACCCACATGCTCACAACTATATATGTGATAACATGGCAAGAGTCTAAACTGCTTCCTTTTCATCAACTCACTGAATATTTTCAATTATCACATTACCAAAATAATAATAATTATTATTATTTGAACCAGTCAATCAATCACAACAATCAAAATGTTTTCGGATTAGTGACTCCCAGTGAAATTAATAAAATTAAAATTTCTAGACGGGGAAGTCATTAAGTTGGAATTCTAATTTAAAATGCATGAACTGAATTTCCAGTGTCTTTTGCACACTCCTGCAGAGGGTTTTCAACATGTTTACAGATTAGTTAATTCTTCTTTATCAAACTAATTATACACCATATTAAGCAGGATTTTTTTTTTTTACTGCGGTAAATCCTTGCACCTGGCATGCATAGTCTTCCCAATCCACAAAATGATTATACTGGAATATATTAAATATTTATTTCTGATTATCATTTAAGTGTTTATTATTCACAATGAAAAAATTGCATTAGTAATATAGTAAGTGACAAGTGAAATATATATAGCCTTAGTAATTAATAAAGAAATGTCATTTATTCTCTGTGAATACAAATAGCTATTATTGATGCTCATTTAGTTATTACTAAGTTTTTACAATTGTAACCTAATTTATACGCAATACTGCTTTGCCGGCTTGTGGTAATTTGCCCCACCTGGGCTTAACTTCAGGCCAAAAACTCTTAAAGGGATATGTAAGTGAGCTGGATTATGAATGCATCTGATAGCGGAGAATTAGTAGTGTATGAAAACATGTGTTATATAGAAAAGTTCAGTTTACTTACAAAGTTATTTGCACAAAAGTCAAATCCAGCTGTTCACACCCACAGGACGCAGGGTACACACAGGAAATACATCAGGGTACATATTTTTACCTTTCTGGTACAGAGCACAGTAGTGTTGTACTGAACACAAGCCACTGAGGTGAAGAATGATACAGTGTATTATCCTGATTCTGAATTTGAATGTTATGCTAATTCAGTTGGGATTTTCTAGGGGTGTACACGATAAAATGCAAATGCCAAAAAACATAGGACATTTTGCTAACTTCAAAGTAAGCTAATTAATATTTTTTTCCGTAATATTTTTATGCAAAAAAATGTTTTCATGCACTACTAATTCTCCTCTATCAGATGCATTCATAATCCAGCTCGCTTACATATGCCTTTAAGAATAGGACTTATGTTGACTACAATTTAAAACTCTAGCAAATAATTCCTTGAAGCCACCGTTATAATTGTCACATACATAATTAACTTTCAGGCTGTGTTCTCTAAAATCTCTATCCTTCCATTTCATTTTGACGAGTCACCTATCTCAAGTAATAAATCAGTTTATGGGAAATGATCACAACAAGGCAATGCTAATTCGACTCCACACATAAATAAAAGCAGGAAGGCGGCCATTAGGCTTCTGACTGATGCATTGCTTTTGTTTACAACGTGAGTTTTGTAAATGATAAAAAATATAATTCTTCAGCAGTCATTCTCAGGGATTTTAAAGAGATGGGTATTCTCCAGGGAAGAGTTGTCATAAAAGGCAGAAAATCAAAACCAGCTGAATACTGTTAAGTTTACGTATCAAGCCAGTTCAACCAAGCAGTGATAAACTGTGGCAGGCTTTGAGGAGATGGCTGACAGATTTCATTTGTATGAGTTCAGATCTCGCCCCGATGTCACATGTCATATCATCCCACCATCCCTTTGGTGTTTTACAGGCACCCCTCTAGGTGCTGTCAGGGGATTACAAAATCTCTGCCAGTTAAAATGCTGGAAGCCCTCCATACACTAACTATTGATGACTTTTAGAAGTACTGCGAAGTCAAAGTATGGGAGGGAATCCATTTTGCGGCCTTTAACAGGCAGACAGTTATGATGTTTAGGAAATATATGCTATAAATGTCTTGGTATTAATCTACACTTGTGGCTCGAGCAAAAAAATACAAAGACATACTCTGTGCAGGTGAGGCGAATGAAAGAAACTTGAGTGTGCGACATGGCCGCGACATCGTAAATACAGATTCTCACACGGTAATCACATATATAGTTGTGAGCATACGAGCCGTTGCTCACGCTTGCACTCCTTGCCAGCAACTGCGCCCCTCGCAAAATTTACGTCTTAACGCAAACAAAATACAAGACACCTTACGACCCATTATGACCTCGCAAAAATCGGCTGCAACATGAAAAATACAACAAATACACACAACAAATACATAAAAAGCTTACTTACAGGAAGAGGGAGCATCCAGGACCTCGAAAACTAAAGTTACACCTCAATTTAAGTCAAATTAAAAGAGTTTAGACATTAAAAAATTCTCTAAGCGAGTGAAAAAATGGCCGCCGAAAAAAACGAAAACGAGGCTACAGCACTCTAAAGACGCAAAACACCACCAAACACCTACGTATTTGCCGAAAAACACCTACGAGATTAAAAAACAAGGACGCAACCCGCGCAACCCCAAAAACATTACAAACACAACAAATACAAACAACAAACACATAAAAAGGTTACTCACAGCAAGGGGGGGCACAGAGGACCTCTGCAAGTGAAGTTACACCTCCATTTAAGCACAAATTTCGGAGTAGATACACACACATAAATTGGGATATTAAAGGCCACAGCTCTTTAATTGGTGAATTAAAGGGTAATAAGCACAAATGACGAGAAATGCATAAACTCAACTTGAGGGGACCCCCTGGCCCAAGAGTACCGATAACTCGTAAGCAAGCCTTGATGCCCACACCTCACTGTGGGCAAGCATCCACCACCAATCAGTTGTTACATATTTACATAGTAATTGAGGTTGAAAAAAAGATTTTTAGTCCATCAAGTTCAACCAATTTAGATCTCCTCTGATCTGCAATATGAGGATTAATTGTTAATTGATCCAGAGGAAGGCAAACAGAAAAAAAAACAAGTGAAACTTAGCCAATTGTTTCAAAAGGTGGAAAAAAAAAATTTCTTCCTGACCCCAGATACTGGCGATCAGATTCCTCCCTGGATCAATATTCCCTCTCTAATTAACGAGGATAACCCTGAATGCCATTTTTATTTAAAAATATATCCAATCCCTTTTTAAAGTTATCTATCGAATCCGCTGTCACCACCTCCCTTGGTAGAGAATTTCATCGCTTAACCACCCTTACTGTGAAGAACCCTTTTCTTTCTTTAAGGTGGAATCTTTTTACCTCTAACCCCAAAGGATGCCCTCTTGAAAAGTTGTGACAAAGACACCATACTGGATATTCTGCCGATGATCCAAGGAGACATAACTGTTGTACCAGGGTAGATCAGGGAACGGTGGGAGGGGAGATTTGAAGGTGATAAAACCTTCTGAGTTAAGAAGGAAAGAAACTGGTAAATAAAGCTGTTACATAACCATCCCTCCCCTTTAACACCAACGCCTTGTATTAACCCCTTAACAAATAACCCCTTACATAACCAACTGGCAGATCACCAAAACTTCCCATCCTATACTAGCCCGGTCAAATTCCCATTACCGTAGCTATGTAAGACCATGAGATTCCTTTCAGGACTTAGTCAAGCCTATTCATGAAATAATCTAAAAACACATTTTTTTGCTGTAACAAAATACTTCAGATAGAAGGCAATTTAGTTCAAAATAGAAAATAATAAAAATCCACCTTTGTATATGCCAAATCCAAGGCCTGTTTATGACATAAACATACATTCTGATGAACTTTGTATAGATGTAACTTCAGAAAGATGGCAGAATTGTGCAGCTTTAGAAACTATGAAAAATACAAGGTGGTGGCAAAGATTTTCTTACGTGCCAGAAGTCAGGGTTTTCATTTCAGGACTTGCTGCTCAGCAGTATGGTTGAGATATAAAGATGTTTCTTTTATCACAAAAAAAGTATTGCATAAAGCAACTCATAGATTTTTTTTTCTCTCTTGAAAGATTTGTATATACTCTTTAAAGGGCCATTTACCTCACTGTAAGGGCTCTTCATGGTGTGTTTGCCTTTCTTTGGATCAATTCACAATTAATCCGCATATTGCAGATCAGAGGAGATCTAAAAAGGTTGAACTTGATGGACTAAACGTTTTTTTTTACCTCAATTACTATGTAACTATGTGACCCCAGATACTGGCGATCACACTCCTCCCTGGATCAATACTCCCTCTCTAGTTATCCAGGATAACCCTGAATGCCATTTTTATTAAAAAAATATATCCAACCCCTTTTTAAAGTTATCTATCGAATCTGCTGTCACCTCCTCTGGTAGAGAATTACACAGATTAACCACCCTTACTGTGAAGAACCCTTTTCTTTATTTAAGGTGTTGCATAAAACAACTCATACATTTTTTTTTCTCTCTTGAAGGATTCTTATATACTCCTTAAAGAGCCATTTACCTCGAAGTACGGACTTTTAATGGTGTGAAGTAGTACAATAAGCACATGTTAAAATTATCTATTTTTTTAATTAAAATTATCACAGCTAAGAAATCTAAAGTTTTAAAACTGTTTACAAAACAAAGTGTAGCCTGCCTATTGGCTCTTGCAAAAGTAAAACCAGATGACAAGCCTAGTGGCGAGGACAGTGATTGATCACAGTTACTCCCTGCACTCAGGAATGCACTGCAAAGTTAACCTGTAGCTTACGTGATTCCAGTTTTCCATACTTGGCACAAATAGATGAGGTGAGGGTTAATCTCTGTTTTTCTTTTGATCACTACACAGAGCTGTAGCTGTGTGTCTGGCTGTGGGCATTTCAGTGACTCATGTAAACATAGATTTAATTTATTTGACTTCTTAGTGAAAAATGCACAGATTTAAAAAAATCAGTATTTCAACATGCTTTTAGGAGATCTCTGTTGTGATGTGGTCCAAATTGTGCTGAATTAAGTGACTCTTTAAATTAACTCAATTGTCTGACACACTACTCAATAAATGTTATTTCATATGACATGTCAACAACTTTCTAGGTTAGAGGTTCCAAATATATCTCTGTATGTTTTTTAGGGGCCCGAAAAAGTGCCATATATATAGTATACTATTTTGAAGAACTTGACTTGATAATGAGCAAAAGGTTTTGGGGAAAGTTTTAATAAATAAATACAGCTTTTTTATTTTATTCAAGTCTGTTGTTTTGGTAATGGATATCTAAAACATTATTATGCTCATGTGATACATAGCTAGTAATGTTTTCAGTTTGCTACTTATTTCAAAAACATGTGAAGCTTTTCCAAGACTATTTTGTCGTTAACATAGGTGACATTCTATTAGCTCTGTCAGCTTAGTTAAAGATTTCATTAAATGACACTTTAATTAAGTAACACAAACAAACATTTAAAGGGATCTAAATTAATATATTCATATGTTATGTTTGTGTTTCACCATAAAACCTTAAAATATAGAAATCTTTAAAACACTTAAAAGGCCACCTAATTCAGCACAATTTGGACCACTTCACAGTAATTATCTCCTAAAAGCATGTTGAGATTATTTTACATTTTTTGAAATACATGCATTTTTCATTGAGAATTCAAAAAAGTATAATCTGTGTTTACATGAGTTATTGACTGCCCCTTTCCAGAATAGCTGGTCCAGCTTTGTGTAGTGATCAAAAGACAAAATAGGTAACTCTCAAAAAATCAGTATCTGCAGATCATGGAATACTGGAATCATCTAAACAGGTCAGTTGTGGGTTAACTTTTAAATGCATTCCTGAGTTCAGAGAAAAACACCTATCAATTTGAGCCCTCACCAAACACTGTGACTGGCTGTTATTAATTATGGATAATATTAGTTATGCAAGAATCAGGAAGTTATGGGCCATAGTGGGAAGCCAAATTCTACACAACACTAAAATTCCATACCATGAAGGTCACTGCCCTCCGACTTGTTGCGACCTGAGTCTAATTACATAGGGGCAATATTATGTTGGTGCAGAAGTAGCATAAACAACTATAATAAAGAAAAAAAGGAGAAGACATCCATATATCACCATTTTTTTCTTCCTTCATTCAATATTTGCACTAGCAGTAAGAGTGTAGTATAGGTCAGATTCTCTGTTCATGCAAAGGGGGTAAGTGGCAGACACCCACACCCGCCATCATTGTAGGGATTTTGAGAATTAGGGATCGTTTATGTCCTAGATTTACATAGTGGAGAGTAGAGTAGAATTGCACTGTATATCAGGGAACAAGTGGCGGGTTCCCAGTACTGCCACAAATATAGGGTTCTTAAGTGGTAGAATTACTTGCACTTGTCCCTTTAATTTAGAATTTAGTTTTTACCTTTATTGAGGAATAATTATTATGTTGTGAGGATGTCTGCACTTAGCACTTAGTATTAATTAATTGATTCCTTTGTTAATATATCATTATCTTTCATTATGATCCTAGTTTGATATATATATGACCCGTTGAGTCATAGTCTGATGTTAATTGGATGAAGTACAAGCCAAAACCATAAACCATGCACTGGTTCTGAGCACTTCAGGGCGGGAACATGATCAATTCAACAAGCCCGTAATCGCACCTTTTGAATCAGCCAATAGAAAATGAGACTGTCATTATTACGGCAGTAAAACATGGAGGTTACACGTCAATCAATTAGGTTCAGGGGTCCGATATGCGATCAGACTCGCAAACCCATAAAATACAGAATTATGAAAATGAATGCCAATACTGTTCTAGTCCATATGGGTGGCCTGATATGTATTAACTCATTGATAGCCAAGATCAATTTAACCTTGAAGACACATAAAAATAAATGTAATATCCTGCCGATTTGCGGGCTTGAGACTGTTGTGCATTTCATTCTAATGTCTACCATCGCTTTCCCGGTTATTTACAGTGCAGTAGTGATTTTTTATTTGCATTTACAGTGCTACGAATGGGTGTTTAACCCCATTTGTCATTTACGGGGTGAAAACATTTGGGGGCTTGGGGAAATTAAGAAATTGAATAGTGATTTGTAATTTTAGCCTTTCGAAAGTGAAAGATCAAAGTTTTCTGGAGGCTGTAAGTTACGAGTTTGATCTGTGCCATTTTTTCAAACCCGTAAGTTGGAAGCTGTTCCGAGCCCGCAAAAAGATGCCAATTGAATAGCAAATTAGCTTAAGACCTCACTTATGGGCTCCTGGATCTCACAAAAGCTCACTTGAATATGTTTCTAATGATTTAATTACTGAGAAGGGAGGAAACTTTGAATATAAAGAGGAAGTTTCCGCCCGCACAAAGGGAGCTTGGAAGCTACGATCTGCCAGTGGTATCATTACGAGTAATGCAAAGCTCATTAGTTGACAAGGCCCCGCTTGTTGAAATAGAAACTGCAAGAAGCATTACAGCAAATTAAATAGAAGGCTTCAATAAAACTAATTACATGTGAACCCTGGTCACTTAACAATCTAACACGCTTTATTAGAAGTAAGACCAGAAAGTAAATTAGAAAGCTCAGTATTCTGATGTGTTAGGTGTACAAGCAAAACAGAGTAATGAGCAGAGGCATAATAGACAAGTTATACACATTTAAAGAACACTGCAGTCTTAGACTTGGTACTGAAGCAAATGGAAAAACAAAGTATTTTATATGCTTGTGCCTTCCATGTGAATTTAAGGAGTAAGCCATACTGATTCTATTATCTGTATTTCCTTATCTAAAGTTACATTCGAAGAATGGGGATAAGATCATAAAGTGATGCAGTCTTAATTTTTGCAATATTCCTCTGTTTTCTGTAATGCTGAAGGCAATCACAACCAGCAGCCACATTAAATCAGAAGCTCGTATCTGCAACGTGAGACCCGCAACGGCTGTCAGCTTGAAGAGTTGCAGATTTACGGTGCTATTAAATTAGAGCAGGCTGCGAGTTACGGGCTTGAGAGACAAACCCGTAAACTATTTTTTGCATGTCGGATTTGCGGACGTGGACGTGATGAATTAGTCTAACTAGAGGTTACGAGTTGGGATGGAGCCAATAGCAAAAGACATCGTCAGAATTACGTCACTGAAAAATGGAGGTGGGATTTCAAAGTTTTACGGGTTTCAATTACGAGTTTCGATCGGACCCACATTCCAGATATAATGCAATATTGATAAAGCTGTAAATATGATATTTTATCACATGAGAGTTACAGTTATTGATTGCCAGGATCAATATAACACAAAAATTATACATGAAATAAAGTTTTTTTGTGGGTCGATTTGTGGGCTTGAGAATGTTGTGCTATTAATTCTAAGACCTAACATCACTTTCTCTTTTAATATTAGTACAGTAGTGGGTTTTTATTTGCATTTCAAGTGCTACTTATTGGACTTTCCCCCCCTTGCGGGTCCCCTCCGGCACTCATTGGGCTTTAGGCTCCATTTACATGTTACGGGCTTGCTCGCGAGTGACTTTGCTGCAATTTAATAGCATGATTGTAATAGTAGCAGTTACGGGCTTGACACATAAAAGGATTTACAGCCGTGAAGATCAACGCTGCTCATCTCGTAGGCTTTTTTCGGCCTTGTTGTGTCTTAACCCAAGTCGTCTGCGGGTTGCTTTAAGAGGTTAATTTAATAGCCTTAAGTCTTGCGATTCTACATTACGAGCTACGAATTTAATGTGGCAGAAAGTTTCTATGTAAAACCACTGCATGGTATATAATAAATGCATTACAAAAACCCTTTAAAATTTAAGTAAGCTCATTCATAAAAACTACTACTTACACGTATCTGGAGCTTCCTCTTAAATTTATTTAATCTCATTAGACGACATGTTCCTATTTGAGCTACTCTTGGCCAGTGAATAACTTTTTACGAGGCTAGCTGATATAATAATGATCAGTGAGTATTTGTAATAGCTATGCTTACATGACACTTTTTGATCAATATCATCGTTAAAGTTATAGCTTCTATCACCTAAAAACAATAATTCATCCAAGGCTGAGCAGTTATACTGTTTAGTCTTAAGATTTAGAAACTTCACTTTTATTATTTTTCCATTATATTCCATTTGGGAAATACTTGTAGCTAGCTACACATATAAAATTGCAAAAATAAGTGCTCTGCTGTTAAAATTGATGTGAAAGCATTCTTTAGGCAAGTTATCTAACAAAAACTTTATATAATGGTGTGTTATATCTTGTATGTTTGATTATTGTTTTGTACAAACCGCTGAACTGTTCAGTTTAACATCACTGGAAACGTTTGATAAAGGTGTAATGGGAGAGGACGGTGCATGGTTGTATACAGAAAAGTGTATTGTAATATATATACGTTAGGATTCATTTCTATGGAAACTCATTTTGATATTCTATTTAACTGTGAATCTGGCTTCATCATCATGATGGGTACGTTTCGCCATGATTTTAAAGCAATAGTGGGAAACAGACATTTCCCATTCAGCCTGTTATTTAGGGTGAGAAAGCATAGGGTCCACTTCAGAAATCTTAGGGCCCACTACAGATGTAATATAGTGACTCACACCCATTCTCCTCCTCTCCCATATCTTAGCTGCACATATCTTATTATTTTATTATTATTATCCATTATTGGTAATGGATAAGGGTAAGGGTGAGGTAAAGCAATGATAGATGTGTTGTGCATATTAAGGCTGAAGGTGAGTTTCTTGAAACAGATTTGTTTTTAGTGAGGTTTTGAAGGTTTTGAGGCAGGAGGATATTCTAGTGGAGCAAGTTCCAAAGAATAGGGGCCGCACGAGAAAAGGAGGAGAGGAGGTGACAAGAAAGAAGGATAAAAGATGGTTGTTAGAGAGAAGAGGGAGCAGTTGGGGGAGTATTTTGAGATGAGAGCAGAGACGTAAGAGGGTGCATGGTTGTTGATAGCTTTATTATTTAGGGTCATGATTTTACATATTATTCTGGAGGCTATGGGAAGGAAGCCAATGGAGCGCCTGACAGAGAGGTGCTAACGAAACTGAGCGTTGAGTGTGGAAGATGAGTCTAGCAGATGCATGCAATATGGATTGTAGTGGGGCACAAGTTATGTGGAGGACATCAAGGAGCGAGTTGCAGTAGTCGAGGCTGCATATGATGAGAGAGTGAATTAGAACTTTAGCGGTCTTTTGTGAGATGTTCTTAGGTGAAAATGATAATATTTAGTGATTGATTGTATATAAGTAATGAAAGGAATTGCAATGTCCAGTAGAACCCCAAGACAACTGGCCTGGGAGGTGGGCGTGATGATGGCAATGTCAACAGTTAGTGAAAAGTTAGGAGTAGAGGCTGGGGAAGAGGGTGGACAGATTAGGAGCTTGGTCTTTGACATTTTGAGTTTGAATTTATGGGCAGACATTCAGGTGGATATGCTCTTGGGGTGGGCAAAAATATCCAACACTAAGGAGCCAGACAGGCTGTTTCTAGGAGCCCTGTAATTTTCACCATTGATGGCAGGTGTCTCAGCACATAATATAAATGTCTGCCAGCAGGGATCCCCCTTCCAGGGTGGACCCTGCAAAGAAGAACCCTATTTCCCCTTGTCAAAGGCACTGGATAGCATGTCCCATTTCAACAATACAGAGTGCAGTGTATCTCTCCACAACTGATAAATCACTCTCTCTTGAACTTCAAAAAAACATACTCTTATCATCTATACATCTATTACCAATTAATCCCCCCTACCCTCTCCCCTACAGTAATTTTACAATGTTCCTATGTGTAAAAATAAAAGCAAAAAAATATTGTGCAGCACTTTTTCTGACCAGAAATGTCACCATTTAAGTGAAACAGATTGCCTGCCACAATTAAAAAAAAATAATCATTGTAACAGGTGTTAGATATTTTAATTATACATTTATCATTAATAAAATCAATATTGCTATTTAAAAAAAAGTATCTCTCCCTCTTTGCCTGCGCATTTCTTCTGCAACACTGACAGCTGCAGTTACAGGTGCCATCTGCCAGAGGGCGCTGTGAGTTTTCAGGCGCCATCAAGTTCCAGGGAAGACAAAAAACTATTCTCCCCTCCCACGTGGCGTAACTCGACAGCGCTAAATCGTCAGTGAGGCCATCGCTATGTTTTGCGCAGGCACTCCGCCCCACAGGGCCTCGGGCGCGCCTCTCATAACTCAAAGCCTCTTCTGCCAGCGCTCCTTATATGTTAAAAAACGGCAGCGCCATCTGTCCGCCAGCGGCGGAACAGCAGCTGTCAGATTTTGCGATGGTTAAGAGGGAAAGGACAAAAAAAACATCAGTTTCTCAGCACCTTTCAAAGCATATCAAGGTTTGTTTCCACACTGATTGGGAATCAGTTAAAATGTGTGCTTCATATGCCAAAATTGAGTGACAGAATGGCACCTGAGAACATAGAGGCTGTCTGGTAGTGATGATTTTTCCTGGCATATTCAACTTGCCTGGCATTTCAAGGCTTAGCTGTCTATTTCAGACTGATAAGCTACAGGACACTACCTTATTTTATTTGGACAGGCTCAAGAGGCTGTTAATTGAATAACAACCCAATAAACAATAAAGGTTTTATTATTATGGGGTGACAATGAACTTTTGCTTTCCTTTATATTTGCCTCCCTAGGCCTAGAAGAGCTATGAGTAAAATATACCTGAATACTATCACATATAATCCTGACATAATAAGCCAAAATCTGAATGGAAAATCAAGTTCTGAACACGTGGAAGAAACTGTGATTAAATTAAGCTGACAACTGCTCTGTGTAGTAACACTTTTGTTCTCTTTAAATTGCAATAAATTTAATCTTTTACGTTTATTTTTACACCACTGCACAAAAGCTGTAAAGATAAGCAAGCCTTGTTAGCAAGCAGCTTCCAGACGAGTGCACAGCGACAGCTAAATCGTGAATGCCTAGTTTAGCAAGGTGTTTTGTTATTTATATCAGGGCACCTTGTAATTTTCACCTGTGCCTTGACTTGATCTCACATTAACAGATGTTGCAGATCCTCCTAGGCTTTTTCAGCCCTCAAACACTTCATTTTCTTACTGAGTTACCAGATGCTCAGCGGTGGAAGCATCAAAAGCTGGCAAAGAACACTCTAGCCTTATAATGTGGAATACCAATGAGACAGACGAATACAAAGCATCAAATTACTATTAATTCAACATAATTCATTTTTTTGGCAGCCAAAGAGTTCACATCGTAGATGCTTAAATCTTGGAAATTGTCATTTTCTTTTCAGTTGCATGCTTATACTTGTTTACATGTGCTGTGGATACTTATAAATTGGAGTAAATGCACTAAGAACAACTGCAAAGAGAACAACGTGTTCATGCAAGGCTAGATCAAGCTATTTTAGTACCCTAGGAGGGGCATTACAGGTATATGTAAGTGTGGTGGTTATGAACTTATCTGTAGAATGCATCATAACCCATCTAGCAAAACATGTGTGCATGAAAAAAATGTGCTGGGGGTGATGTAGACACCCCCAGCAATAGCACTGCACATATCGGTTATTTTTATTTTATTTTTTAAATGTACCCAATATAAAAGCTGCTGATTGGCTAAACTAAGGAAAGGAAATGTCTGAAATCATGTGACTTCCCACTGTAGGGAAGACTTCAAGTACTAACTGAGCATGCCTGCACAATCCCCAGGCCAAAACGATACAATGTATTAGTTATGCTAATATTCCCTGGAAATTTCAGGGGGTGTCAACATTGAGAGAAAACAGTTTGCAAATGCAAGAAATTCAGCAAACTTCAGGCTAACGGTTTAACTGTTTACTTTGGAATTTTTTACAGACACTATAAATTCTCTTCTATCAGATGCATTAATAACCCGGCTCACTTGCATATGCAGTTAAATATTGCAAGTTCCATGTATAGGAAAATGGTACCACGATAATCTATATATGAGTTAAATTAGAAAACTGATTCAAAAGTCTGGCTAAAGGCTAGAAAACAATATTCAATCATTCAGTGCATGAATGGGTGCTAGAAGACAGTGCGCTTAACTTTAACCTGCATAATTGTACATCCTGAAGTCGCTTATTTTGTAAATAAACTACAATTTATGTATGGATGATCCCCCAACTAGGTTATACACAGAGCCAAAATAGAATAGAATTGATAACCTACTGTTCTTCTATTTTATTTATACAGATTTAAGAGAAAATTGACCATCTATTCTACCAGCTAGAGTTGCATATTTAATGAGTCAAAACAGATTTAAAAAGAAAGAGCAACTATGTACCCAGCTGTAATCACAAACGTGATCTAATTCAGATCCATATGGGCTAGTACCTGACAATAACCCCAAAGGCCTGGTTCTGCAACCAAGTATGCGAGTATCAGGTTGTTATTGGTTGTCACAGATTTAAGTCATTCTCATTACGTACTGAATCTATTTGAGGAATCTGTATCTCTATTTACAACATAAGCCTCTATTTACAACATTAACCATTCCATATTCAGGGGGCCAATAGAACAAAATAGAATTTATAGACTGCTTATTTTGCCCATAGGGTCGAGCTAGCCTTGCCTTTGTTCTACTAACACATTACTAACATTAATGTATTCAAATTAGGAAGCTTACTAAGGGCCTCATTCTATTATCGGGCGTAAATCGGCCGTAAGGCTGCGATTCCTTGCGGGGGTTCAGTTAACTCGCGATTCTATTATACGGCCCGCAAGGATCTCCTCTTACGGCCGGCCGCATATCTTGGAACCGGCCGTAAGCTCAGAAATATAAAAACTCAAAAATAAATTCAAGCCTGCACTGTACAGCTCTGTAAATGCTAGGGATCATATTGGGAGACATGAGGATTAAAAGTAACCCACTCTCAAGCTTGCACATCAGCCCAAACCCGAGTTCAAATTAACTGTTTATTTTCCGGCTGCGGCGTGGGTGTGTCTGAAGTGCTCCAAGCACTCTGGACTTTTTACATGGATATTTTACGGATATTAAAAATAAAATATTTTACGGATTTGAGTATAGGGTAATTATGTGCTATTTTTTCTAACACTGAATATCACTTTATAGTCTTCTCAAAGTGCAGGATGGCTTTATTTGAGCTATTTTATGTGCTTAATTGGTGCTAGCGAGACCTGTTTGCTGCAAGTAAGCTGCGGCTCGCTTTTAGCCTTGCAGACAGGGTTCCCGGTGCAATAGAATCGCAACCAGGCTTTTCTTACGGCCGATTTCCTTGCGGCCGTTTTAGATCAAAGGCTTTCCTCCGGCGCCTGCGGCCGCAAGAGATAGCAAGGCGCCGGCCGCAAGCCTGCCGTAGTCCCCGGCGGTAGGGGAATAGAATAGCCGTAAAGCTTGCGGCCGGTCCTTGCGGCCCCGCAGCGGCTGCGGCCGTAATAGAATGAGGCCCTTAGTCTTTACCCACATTTTCTTGGCATGAAGAGGTATTTTTCAAGCACAAGTGCAAACTAAAATACATTTTACTCTAGATATTTAATGCATGTTATTAATAAAATGTTATAAATATATTACTGAACTAGGAAATTGCCTGTCAAAAATGACGGGAATTAAACTGTAAAGCTAGCAATGCTGGTTGGCATACAATGTGAGGCTTTTGGTTCTTGTTGTTCTCGTTGTTAGTGTAAGTGTTACTGTTTTTGTTGTTGTGTATTTTCTAAGTTCAGCGTGCCTGGCTTTGCTAAGCCTTGTTTTCCTCTTATTTCAGATTTTTTACATTTTTCGTCAATTTTTTCCCTTGCTTAGCCGATTTTTGAGCGGCGGAGAACGGCAAATATGGCTCCAATTCATTTTCAACTTCACTCCTAGGCTTCCTAGCTCTCCCCCTATGCTGTGTGCGAGTGTTTTTTCTAATAATTTTGCTTGTTTTGGTCTTTTTAGTAGTTACGCGTGCCTCAACAGCTCACAGTGCCTCTGGCACTCATTGCAGCCTAAGTCGTGCGTGCATCAACGGCCCGCCTTGCTTCGCCAGACTTGCAGGCGTCCCTCGCTGTACGAGGGATGCAAAAGCGTGACCAACATCACAAACGTTACAAACACTGACAACTATATATGTGTTCATATTTACTATTTGTTGCCTGATTCCTGTTTTAATTTGTTTCCCCAAATATTAAGGAAATATATAGAGTACCCAATATTTAATAACTTTATTAATTTATGGACATAGACAAATGAAGGGATCACAAATCTAATATAATGTAACTTACACTACAATTGTTCAAAAGTGATAGAATGGAGAACAGACCTATGAGCCCAGAAGGGTCCTTCTCACGGGAAGACTCACTGGGTTGAGCCTATTAAACCTCAAAAGCAACAAATGTGAGTAATATCTCCTCAATATGCACAAATACACCTCAAAGAAAAAAAGAATACAGGACAAAATGATCCAGCCAAATATGAACTAACTTGTGGGGTCATCATTATAAACAATTTAAACATACATGAGGGAAATGTGTTACCCTGATAAATTCCTTTTATAGACTGTAAAATCTGAAATAGGTCAAAACATTCCTAAATTACAGGTGGCTGTTATGGAACCTCACAACAGGTATGCAAGGCTAAGGTATGTTTCGCCACTATGGCGGCTTTCTCAAGGGTTGTGACTGTAGTGGAAGTTTAAACCTCACTGGTATAAATCAGGTGGCAAATATAAAACAACAAGAAATATCTGTAACATTTTATTCATATTTCATGGTGAATATTTCATTATAACATTATTAAGGGTCAGTCACGTTTTTGTTGTGTTTGGAGAGTAGAGAACATTCTTTGTCAATACCGTCGCAGTGATCATAGAAAGTGCTTTACCCACAAAAAAATTGCATAAATATCGATTTTAGCTGCATAATATTGACCAATGATTTCCCTGTCTTTGAATTCCATTACACACTTCTGTGATAAAATTCCAAAGCATACTTGTGGTGGAACAGAACCAGAATAGAGATGGAGCACTGCTAGTTTGACTGCCAGCAGGAATCCCCACTTAAACCAGCTGGTTGGAGCTTTACATGGATCCTAATATTCTCATGATCCATGAGAATACTAGTCCTTAGTAGGAGGTGTGTAATCCTTAGAGATCAAAAAGTACAGCCAACATCTCTCCATGGATACATTGTCTGTATAGTGAAACACAACAAATCATTCCAAAATTGGTAACACAGCCATTCATAAGCCCCCATTTGGCACAAACGATTGGAATCTTGCATCACTTGCACACCCCCACCCCCATGAGCTAGTGACTGAGAAGTTAACTACATGTACATGTGGACACTACCCTCCCTCCAGATCCACACAGTATGGCACAGCGCTGGATTACCCATTATACAAACTACATAGCCGCCTAGGGGCTCTACCCTGTGAGATGCGCCACTTAAAAAAAATGGTTCCTGGCTTAAAAAAATTAAATGCTGCAGTTTTTAGACTGGCTACTACAGGGTAACCACCTAGAACAAGACAGTTACAACAGGAAAAGGAACTTACATGCACAGAAAAAGAAAAAATGGGTCAGTGCATACCTTGCATACTCACTTGCAGGGGCTCCTCCACTTCACTGCTTAGGGGCTCCAAAAAGGTAGATCCAGCACTGAGTATGTACTAAACAATTATCCACCAACATACTGTGTTATTAAAGATAGATGGATAGTCCTACAATCAGCTGACAACTAGTGAAGGAAAAATTCTCCACAGGCATGTTTGTCCCACTGTATGACAAGCAAAATGAGTAAACTTCAGATCATTCATTTTTAGTAAAGAGAACATGTTGTACTTGCTCTTTTAAATTCTTAATAGCAAATGTTCCCTTTATTATATATAAAACTGCATGGCTTTCTTTTGCTTAGAAATAAACGAGGCATGAAAGTTTTTAAGTATTTTTCGTTTGTTTCATGCAACACATTCAGTTAGTATCACTACTGCTTTTCATTTGCATGATGGATTTGCATTTAAAGTGATCCATTGTTTAATTAAAAGTATTTTAATTGCTAATCATAATTCCTGGATTAAGCTGAAATTTCTGATTTAAATATAGCCCGGGATTTAGAAATATTGAAATGGAAGATGGATTTTGGGGCAGATTTAGAATATCTCTTGCGTTTATTAAATCACATGCATTTGTTATCTGTTTCTTCAAAGCAAGCAAACTTAATAAGAATTCATAAACTAATTAGTAATTTTGATATGGAAGAAAGCGGTATTATCAGGAATATAGATGTAAAATACACTTATATTATGCATATAATGTTATTCTAAGAACCTCAGAATCCTCACTGTGCTGTAATGTAAAAAATATTACATTATAGTAAACACATTGAAAAGTAATCGTAGTGACATACTAAAGGGTGACTCTCATGGAAAAATGTAATGTAGAGTTTAAATTCATAAAATTTGGAAACAATTCACCTGAAGTGATCCAGCCTCCTCAATTCCTCCTGAAGTGTTATAGCCACCCTAATTATCCCTGAACTACTCTAGTCTCCTCAATTAACTTTAAGTGATCTAGCTTCAATTGTTCACCTTCAACTGATATAGCCTCCCCAATTCAACTTAGTGATCAAGCCTCCACAATTCCCCTTAGACTGATAAGGCTCCATAATTCAAAATGACCTGATCAAGTTTCCACAACTCACCCTAAACCGATCCATGCCTGCTGCATTACCAAGTGTAAGAATGACAAGAGTGCCAATTATTGGATTGTATTAAACCACATTTGTCTTTGGATCCATAAGTTGCAGACATGGGCCTAAAAAATCTGGGAGGTATAATTCAACTCTATTCCCAGGACAGATGCAATGCACTGGGGCCCTGCTCTAGGGGGTAATGCATGATTAAGTTCAATTTTGCTATTTTTTATGTCCCCTATTCATTTAATCTGGAGGATCCTCCACACACACACCAGTTCCTACGCCCCTATTTGCAGATCCCTGGCTTAGTGAATCATCTGTCAAGGAACAACCTTTGAACCTTGAATGAATGTATCCTACTTCCCCCCCCTTTATTATTCTCTTCCTTCCCCCATAACCTCCTCCTTATTTCCCCCCTCTCCAATCCCTATCCGCCTCTCTCCTTACTTGTTATTATGCTCCAATGAGCTCCTGCTGATCATTCTAATGCTGCAGCACATCTTCCGGTTGGTACCGTACCGGCATATGCTAAGCACGTGGCGTCATAAGGTGGGAAGGAGGAGGATAAGGGGTTAAGGAGGGGGAGGATAAGTGGTTAAGGAGGATTAGGAGGAATTGTGTCCTTCCAGATCCGCTCTGCACTCCTGCAGTAACCCAGAGCGTGGCTTGGGGTTACAGCTAAGGAGGTTTTCAAAAAGCTCCTATTCTCTGATCTCACCACCATCACCTCCCTAGACACACAGGAGAGGATGTACTGCGGCAGCCCCAGGGAGAGGAGAAGCTGGGACAGGGATAGCTGCATGGTGTGAGGATGCACAGTCCAGGATTGGTGCAGGTATGTACCTAGTGGCACATTTTCCAGTGGCACATTATCTATCATCTGGCTTGATTAGATATTTTTTTTTGGGGGGGGGGCACAAAAACATAGGGGTCGTTTTATACATGGGGCCGCCTTATACACGGAAAAATATGGTATAATGAAAACCCCATAGGCTCACGTACACCGTTATGAATATTATTAGAATTTAAATTTAAATCTGCTTGTCTAAAGTTGTCATGTTGATTTCTCTCCCCTCAATCCATCTATGTAGTTCCATCCATACAGATGGCAAAAAAAGCAGTGAAACTCCATACAGCAGTTTATAGTGCACTCAGCACAGGCAGAGATTCACTTTTGTTTCATGCAGTCATGTGGGGACTATAAACTGCAATATGAAGTTTCACAGCTTGCTGCCATTTACACAGTAACATGTTCTGAGGTCTGTACTACAAGAATGACAGTAGGGAGGCTAAAATAAAAAAAAAATAGTAATAGTTCACAACTCAAGTTAATTGGACTTTCATCATACTGGATGCAACAATTATTTTAAAAGGGCCGGACTTGGTTTACCATTATGTTGTACCGTTAAATCTCAATAATAGTAAACAAAAATAATCAAGAGAAAATACATGTATGTAAGGATTTACTATTACCTGCATAAAATGATATAGCGCTTTAAAATGAAATTGTCCTTGCATGACACTTAATTCTTTCAGTGTAACATTTGCTCACATCACAGTATTCCTACAGGAAAATTAAGAGTAAAAGTGTTTTGTTAACAATGATTAAACATGTATTGCTAATATAAAAAAAAAAAGCCTAAACAGCTTTGAATCTGAAAACAATGTCAAGGGAAATATATGAACAAACTATAGATCATTGTCTCATACCAGCCTTTAATATTTCTCATTAAAATGCCTATGTAAGAATCTGTTAAATATCTCTGGAGGGATATTATGTGCAAATGCACAAATTAAAAATGAATATTAGATGTTCCTATTGAGAGATTGTAACTGTACAGTTGTGTTGCTAGATATAAGAAATTGGATATATATATTTCATCTGTCCATGAAAAATTGAGAAGACTCCACAGGAGGTCCTACATAAACTGCTTCTGTTGAGCACGCCAACAAATAGATAAGAGGTCATTACGGAGAAGTTTTGGGGGAATGATATATTGGAACAATAAGATTGTGTTTGTAAAGAGTAACAGGGTATGCAGTTTGTAAAATTATGCAAACGAAAGGTTTAAAGAAAAGATGCACAGCACTTACAGATATGTAACAGCCTAGATTCTTATGTTCTCCATGATTGAGCATAGATAGGTTAATAAAAATGTCTTAGTAGCCTAGTGGGTTCTCGGACAGGCGAACTGGACTCTTTAAAGGAAGTTGACTTGAGCCTACTTCTCTACTGTACTTAAACTTCAGTGTTCCCATTGAAAGAAAGGTACTTTTGTTTTTTTTAAGACCAAATGTATAAGGAAATGTGTAATAAACTCAATAATGTTAGATTAGAGAAGGGAGAGAGGTTATAGGATAGTAACCTCCAAAGGATTTAATAAAGATAACAAGGGAAGTATTTTTCAGAAAAAGAGAAATAAATGAACAAGGGGGCATGATTTGGATTTTAAAAATGTGGAAGATATAGGTGTAAAGTAGTATTTTACAGATAAATGGAAGGGCCTTCCAACGGACTTCGTCAGGACAAACACAGTTACAGAATTCAAGTATTCCTGGGATAAGAAGGAAAAAGAAAGCCCTTTAACAGGACACACCTCTATATATCCATCTCTTTTACCAATCTCTTGAGAGAATAATTAAAACATAACTTTTATTAATCCGACTTAAAAAATAATTTAAAATACAAAAGGACGCAGGTTAAGACGGTGCTGGATTTTAGATCTTGTTACATGACAAATAGTCAAATACTGAGAATTTACCACATTTAGAACAATGGAAAGAGATGGATTTTATAGAGGTGTGCTCTATTAAAGGGGTTTCTTTTGTCTTCTTCCAGTCATTTAGTATCCATATTTATCTCTATTAAAACAGTTACAAGCTTTATACCTAGAGCCACCATAACCTCTTTTCTCTTTTTATTCCCGGGATAAATTGAAGCCTAACCTGAGGCTAAAGTATATCAAATGTTTTAGTTCCTAATTGGGGTATAAATTAAAACCTTACCTATAAATATATGAGAGATATTTTGACTGTTGTTAAAAAATGTAATTAGTGTTAGATAATTAGCCTCCAATTGGTTAGATAAGAGGCTTGTGTGTTTTAAACACTTTTGACATAACTATGACTCAACCAACTGGCTATGCTCATCCCAAGTGTTAATTTATGAGGTGATATAGGAAAATTATATAGGAAAAGTAAATATGAGACCATTTAGTATTAATTATCTAAAACTAATTTGATTGTTTAAATACCAGCCAAATATGTTTATTTACACGTAGGCTTTAATTTATACCATAATTGGGATATTTGCGGTATCCCTTTAGTACCGTATAGTTAGGTTTATTTCCTTTTATCCTGTCAAGCAGTAACATATCATTGGCATCAGCAGCCTAGTTTTCTTATCCTAATTCTTGTGGGAGGGAGCGGAGTCTGAAGTCTTGCAGGCTCTTTAGTGAGGACTGTCATTTGATTAATGGAGCACTACAGAATTACAACAAGGCCTCAAAAATCAGATGTAAACTCTAACCTTGTTGTGTAGACTGGTGGTCACGTATTGATTATATATCTATAAAAGCATGTTGCACAGTTTGTTAATCCACAGAGAGACTATGCCTGGTTTGTAATGACTAACAATCTCCAGATTTCACACTACAATTTAATGCTCGCTTATATTGATAACAATATCTGTGTGAGTGCATTAAGTGTTCTCTGATAGCTGTGTATGTAAGATGGCTGATGGTATATCATGCATTGGCTCAATCTGTCTGTTTGAATGAGCAAAACTGGGCCATTATCATGGCATCAATGTGTAAGGAGTATGAAATAGGGATAGACATAATAGCATTGTTTGCTCATATATTGGTTCCCAAGTTATAAGCACAGGAACATGGAACATCTGCTTGGGTTGCTTGGGAAAACTATCTAGATGTTCAGTGTGGGTAAATTCAAGGTCAATTTATATTTTTTAACAAATGCAACGATTTTTATAGTCATAATGTTCTATCTTAATCTCTCTTTGTATACATACAGTACATATATATATATATATATATATATATATATTCCTAGCATGTGTATAATCCAACCCTAGCATTGCTCAACTCTGTTTGATACAACGGACATATGCTTAAGGGAAGCCATGTTTTATATGGTTATGGATTGCAAGAACGTAGCCTTTGTGGGCACATTTGCATGTCCCTGCCAGGGTTTCCAGAATGCAGTGTAATAACTGTATTTCTCGGAATTCTGAGCATGAAACAAGTTTTTTTTAACTTGTTTTAAATGTGAACAAAAATGTGCTATTTATTTACTCTACTACTGTTCGGTGGAGGCTTCTGCCACTCTTTATAAATACCAAATGTTGTAAACAATTAAAAATGGAACCTATTTGAACTCATGCATGATTGCTTCAGGATAGGGCGCTCCGTTTTCAATTGAGAAGGAAGTTCTGCTCCAAACTTTACTCCATTGATGGTGGCAGCTTACTTCACCCATAGGATAGACTGAGCCATGGAGGTAAATGAGAGGATGTACTGAGGAGAGACAACTGGTGGAAGAAAGAAAATGAGGAGTGGGAAGGAAGAAGGTGAAGGGCAGATGGGTGTGAATTATAGATAAAGGTGGAAGTTGTGAATTAATTAACTGTGGATGTGATAGGGGAGAGGTATGAAGTGGTTATATAGAGGAGTGAGGAGTAGAGAGAGATGCAATGAGGAAGAAAGTTACTAGATTGAACGAAGAATACACAACTGTGATTAAAGGATGAGATATTAGAGAACTCTTTGAGATGTTGAATTGTGTTGTATATGCATCAGATTAATGATATTTAAGATAGTAAGACACATCCTGTGTCTTATCCTCCTTTGTCAGTATTTTCTCTCCCCAATAACTTATAACATTTTTGATATCATCAGTTTGATTTGTGCACAGTAATAAACCAAAATAATAAAAAAAAAAAAGGAGAAAGAAGGGGGGGGGGTGCTGAGGTTGTAGGCGAACTTTCCGCCATTCCAATCCTATGTTACTCCATTGTATCTCAGTCCCAACCTGCTCTAAGAGTCCATAGATCCCAGCTGGTCCCCATTTTCTGAACCTCTCATCTATCTCTCCGGATAATATACAAATTCTATAAATATGTTGGAGCTTCCTCTTTACCTCCTCAGGCCACACCTTCTTTCCAGTGTTTAGCTATTACGATTCTAGAGGCAAGGAACACCTGGTTGGTCAAGTACTACAAGTCCTTTTGGAACTCTTGAATGGGAAGCTTCCTAGGGACAGATGTACCCACTAATTTCTCCAATGTGTCGTAGGCCTCATTCCATATATGACCTATTTTGGTGCAATCCCAGAGTGCATGTCTCAAGGTATCAGGTTTGATGCACCCTCTAAAAAAGTTTCAGTTGAAAGACTCTTTTGACTTATGTAAAGAACAAGAAGAATCTTGGAGAAACAGAAGATTGTCTTTTGTACTGAACAGTCCTGTAACACATGAACTTTTTTTCATACATATAGCCCAAGGAGTGGAGAAGAGAGCCCTAAGTGCATCCTATGTGGTACCAACTCATAATTTTAATTTGTTTTTCTTATGTAACATCCTTGTGTCCCCCCTAACTCTTGCTAATCAAATCTGGTATCTATTTCTGCCTGTGTCAGTCCCAGAGAGATTATATATTTCAAACTAATAAGTTAAATGTCTATCTAGAGCAGTAGAGGTGGTTAAACTTTATTAAACAGGGAAAAGAGACAACGACTTCTCCCAATTAATATATCTGGTGGTTGTCCAAGAGAGCAGGAGGATTTATGATTCCACTATGACCATGTTATGTTCATTAAATCATAAAGGACCAATGTATTTGCGTTTTTGACTTGATTACCGGGTATGGCCTTGATTCCCCTTCTTAAACTTCAAGTGTATCACAACATTTATGTCTTGTATTTAATAGAAACGTGTTGTTTTTTCTATATAAATGTGTGACTTTTAGTCTAGCAATTATTTTTTATCATACATAGAAAGAAAAATGTTATTGAAAAAATAACCAATTGGTCCATGTAGTCTGCCCATTTATTCCCTAAAATCTCTTTATAATACATCTGCAATATAGCCATATACATAATCCAGGCATGGTTGAATTATTGTACTGTGTTTTTTCCCCCCACTTAAGCTAGAAGGCTGATCCCCTTATCTGACCCCTTTCTTGAAAGTACTACCTTCACACATTACTACTTTATACCTATATCTTTCACCTTCCAAATTCAAACCAAGACCTTGTGTTGATATATTTTTCTTGCAGTTTTGTTAGGCTATTTTCCTATTATTATATAATCTGGTATGATAACTCCTATATACCTTTCGTCTTCTGTTATGGTCATTGTACATAAAGAGCACTTACCCAATACAAATCATATAAGGTAGGGCTTTCCGCTTCCAGAAGCCAGCACAATGAAGGCGGTTTGATACAAATAATAAAGATAAGTGAAAAAAAAATAATGTATATATATATATATATATATATATATATATATATATTTAGTCCATAAAATACATTCTATATTGTGATATTTAATTATTCATACAAAATATTTCAAAGTTTATTCACAAATATAGATTTTATAATTTTTTATGATTGCCACCATAATGGGCATTTTTTGATTTCTACACAGGTCATACATACTATGGCCCCCATTCAATTGAGCTTTCGGGAGATCCGGAAGCCTGTAAGTGAGTTCACAAGCTATTTTGCAATTCTATTGGCGTCTTTTTGCGGACTCGGAATGGCTTCCGAGTTACGGGCTTGAAAAAATAGAGATGGTTAAACTCGTAACTTACAGCCTCCAGAAGCCTTTGATCTGTCACTTTCGCAAGGCTAAAATCGCAAATCTCTATTCAATTGCTCAATTTCCCCAAACTTACAAATGTTTTTACACCCGTAAATGGCAAATGGAGGAGGAAATCCTACGAGTGCTAGAGAGGACCCGCAAGGGGGTTAAACACCTATTCATAGCACTGTAAATGCAAATAAAAAATCACTACTGCACTGTAAATAACGGGGAAAGCGACCACAGACATTACAATGAATTGCACAACAGTATCATGCCCACAAATTGGCAGGAAATAAAAAAATATTTTAATGTGTAATTTTGGGGTTGAATCAATCTCGGGTGTCAATGAGTTAATACATATCAGGCCACCCATATGGACTATTTTTTTTTTTTTTTTATTAATTAATAAAAAAAAAATTGTTGATTAATAATAAATTAACAATTATTTAACAACTAATTAATTAATAACTAATTTGCATATTTCAGATCAGAGGCGATCTTAAAAGGTTGAACTTGATGGACTGAAAGTCTTTTTTCAACCTCAATTACTATGTAACTATGTAACAGTATTGGCATTCATTTGTTTTTTGGATTTGCTAGTCTGATCGCATATCAGACCCCCGAACCTAATTGATTGACATGTTGCCTCCATGTTTTACTGCCGTAATAATGACTCATTTTCTATTGGCTGGCTTGAAATGGGCGATTACGGGCTTGCCAAATTGATCATGTTCCCGCCCTGAAGTGCTCCGAACCAGTGCATGGATTACGTTTTTTCTTGGGGCCCGTAAATTGCGGCCTTGAGCAATTGAATAGCATCACAATCGGAGACCAACAGTAGTCCGCAAACAGATTTGCAGACATCCGGCTGTCTGCGATTGAGATGCGGGCTTGCAATTGAATATAGCCCTATGTGTCTGGCTCTTATGATTTTTTTTTCTTCTACTTTTGCTTACTTTCTACTGACTTTCCCTGCTTTTTAAACTTGTGTCCTGTGTTAACTTGCGTCCCCAAAGATTGTATCCCAGCTCCCCAAGAAAGGGGGAATATATGTCTTAAGCAAAGTTGCCTTCAAAACAAAGCAATCCATTTTTAAACCATTATTGATTGTGCAGAAAAATATATCAACACGCAATATGCATACATACCTTAATGTATAGCTTCAACTCCTATGTCTTATACACAAAAAACTTAACAGCACCGCACCTTTTTATATTTAAACCATTTCACAAGAAACAATCCAAGCTGCCCTTTCTTTTTTGTCCATGATTGCCAATCTCAGCCTCCATCATTACCTCCTTCCATGCTTGTCTATGGGTGTCTTCAGAAACCACCCTCACTATTTTAAATGTTATTACCATTCTCTATTAGACTCTTTAAACTTTTTCTGAAACATGCCACTTGCAGAGAAACATACCACTGACCCACTTACCTAACCAGAATTTTAAATAAGATTATATATTCTGGTTTCCCCAAACTTCTGTCTCAGACGAGCTTGTCTTTAGTGTCTCCTGTACCAATGTATGGATGAACGTGCTGTCTATCTTTTTCAGAAGTTTGTACAAATCTTATCCATGTGTTAATATAACCTAGCTCTGCAAAATTAATAAATATAACAATAAGAAGCTTATATAAATACTCCATGGAGTCAAAAAGTTAATGAATTAGACCCAAGTGAAAAATATAAAACAAGAATGCAATAGAAAAACTGAATTGAATACAAAGAAAGCTAGCATATTGTTACATATACAGTTGAAGACGTCTTGTGAAGTTATTCTGACTGATGAGCTGAATTCCTTCTATTTGCATGTTAATGAACTTGAAGGCCAGATGCCACTAATTACAACCTCTTCACTCTGTCCAATATACCACAAGCAAATGCGCATGAATAGACCTCTTAATTCCATTATGCAAATGAGATTTAAGAAGCTAAGGAATAAATTCAAGCTCATGGCATGTACTGTAGCTTATTGGCAGGAAGTAAATTAATTATTATATATGAGAGATGGAAATTAAAAAAATATTATTGTTCACCAACTTAAGGATGTTTGGAATGAGACCAACTTATTTTTTCCATTATGTAAAAATGAGCTGAAGATACTCTTCTTTATCAGAGAAACAGTATATTAAGCTAAGTTCTCTGCATTAGTATTGTATATCTATTATATGAAATTGGAAGCTCCTGTTTTAAAAAAAAGTTTAAGTATAGTTTATTCTAGATCACTATAAAAGAAGGTCATTGTGTTATTTTAATACATTGTATTGTTGGGTTAATGCTAAATTATGATTAAAGTTTATTTTTCCATATTTTCAAGTTATTTTACATACCTTTTCTTTTAATGAAAAATTATGTTTTTTTTTAAATAAAATAATTCAAAGTATCTTATACATTCTGGTTGTGCTGGAGGGATTTGGTAATTATTTATTGACTTTTATGTAATTGTTCAAGGCCTGCCATTAATTCTTAAAGTATTCCCTAGCTTGACTTTTTTTCAGACCAAAAATATCCTCTGCTAGTTCTAGATTTCTGTTGACTGAATCTCTAATAGTCTCAAAGGAGGTATTAAGGGATGTCACTGGTGCTACTACGGAGTGTGAAGGGAAACAATGGCAATTATACCCATTGGAAACCAAGGATGCTTCATAAATGTTCAGAGTCACTGTTATCAATTTTCTATTTCAATTTTAACTATCTGCCACTTTTATACTAGTAGAATATGGGATATTAGGAGTTTCAAACTAAATGTCATATTAGAAGATTAATACTTTTTTTTTTATTTGCCATACATTTTTTTAATTTTTTTTGTAATTTTCTCACAGAACCAAAATTAAAATTCTCTCTCCTATCATATCTCGCCTCGACTACTGGAACTCATTTCTGGCCTCCCTATCTCTTAGCTGTCTCCACGCCATCCATAATGAACGCCTTTGATAGACTCCTCTTCCATACCCAATGCCCCATGTCTGCAGCCCCTCTCTGTCAGTCCCTCCAGAATAAAATGTAAAATCCTGCAATAAATTATTAATTCTATATTACACTCACAACTTTGATTATACCACTAAAAATTAGACCACATCAATAATTTCAGTCATAAGTTAAAATTATTGTAACAGTTTTAATTCTACCAACCTCATACTATATGTGTAATTTGTGTAATTTACCCAAGACACTGCTGGATCACAGCTCTTGCCTTAGGGTATCACAATGAATAGAAAATTAGGAGATAATTGATGAGACAACATTTATTCCAAGAGCGGTGCAGAATTGATTATTTACGGTGCATCTAAGTTTCCCTGTTTTTACCTCTAACACACGCTGCTTATATCAGAATCACACATTGCACGGAGTCATTCTATACACTTACTTCTATACTTATTTTTTTTTAAATAAAACCTTTTTTCCACACCTCCAGAGCTGCTTACATAGATGTAATGTACCTACCAATAGAAATACAGCATTTTAAAACTGATTTTAATTCTTTATTAACCTTCAAGAGAACCGCAGCAAAGTGCAGACATCTACAGAACAATCTCTGACTTCTCCTGAATTCCTTGAGCAGGGGAAAAACAATACTACACATTCCATGATGCCTTCCTGCACAAACTGCCATCACAGATTGAAACAATGTATTAGCTGCATGTGATTGGCCAAAATGAATTATGAATTTTATGTTAATTTTAGCAGCGATTTCTGGGGGTGTTAACTTTGAAAGGCAACTGCTTGCAAAATCAAGAGATTTAGCAAACTTTAGGGTAAGTATAATAATGTTTATTTTGATATTTTTGTATGCAAAAAAAGGTTTTCATACACTACTCTATCAGATGCATTCATCATTCATGACATTTTAAACTCTCATATGTAGATGTTGAACACAGCTATTTATTTTAATGAGAGATATTTCAGAGTTATTTAAGAAAATCTTTTTTTTACTTTATTGTCAATTTACACGATAGTTTACATATTTGTTAGACAATATCTGATTACACTGGAGACATATCAGATGCTAAAAGCAAGCAGCATCAGATTTTCTTTAAAAATGGTTTCATGCTCATGGCTTATATAGTTTGATACATATGTCACAAACATATGAGGTATTTCCCACTCTAAAGTGGAACTTTAAGTATGCAGGGAAAGAATATGCATTCATTAATAACAACTAATATATAGAAATGTTCAAAATAAAACAAATGTTTCATTTCCAATCAAGATTAAGTATGATTTAAAATATTAAAATAAACAATATTACTATATATATATATATATATATATATATATATATATATATATATATATATATATATATATATATATTGTGTCAATACCCTGTAAATGAAACCTGAAAAAGAAATCTGAAAAGAACAGTCACAGCATGTGGGAGCGGATCTTACAATAGGGTAATAATCTTGATACATATTAGCACTTTTCATCAGGCTTTATGAAAAATAACACTCAAGGAAACCCATGGGATCAGACTGTTAGTAACAAAGTAGTACATATTGTCTCATTATTAGATTTTTATTAAAACCCAAAGGGCAGGCATTGCACAAAGAAAATAATATTCTGTCTTCTAACATGCATGGCTTCACATTTTATTTCGGTAGCCCACAATAAACAGATTACTAATTTTACAGCTGTCTTGTTCACGGTAGCAAAAAATATGGCATGTTAAAATAATGACCCAAACACAATAACTAGAAAAAGCTGTGTACGGCGTACAAGGTAGAGCTCAAATGAAGATGTGTTCGAGCAGGTTAGCACCTGAGGCTCAATGTTCTTTATTTTGTCTTTAACAAAGTGAGTGAAAAGTATTTGTGTCAGTGAGAAAATCGTACTAATTGACAAAAGCAATATTGATGCACCGCCTGTAGGAAGAGTGAATCGTGGTAACTTCATTGTGCGGAGCAGTTTGCCAAAATCAACAATACAAATTCAAAGTTAGGAGTCAATTATACCTTTCCCAGTGTCTTCCCATCCATCCTCAAGACACATGGTCATTTTTATGACTAAAAGTTAAAAGGACACTGTAATCCTTCTGCAATGGGAACATTTTAGTACTACGTGTCATTAAGGTGACACAGCAAAGGTCCTACTTATTGCAGATATTAGGTACAAATATAAATACAATTGCAATTGTTATTATTATTTTGAGTGGAAGTGTTAGATAATTGAACTTTGATTTGCATTTTTATATTATAAGATTATATAATTTTAAACATATTTACAAGCAGAGCAAAGCTACTATTTTGCAGACTGTTTTTTTTTCTTCTTTACCCTTGATTCCATCCCCCTGGTAAAACACTTGATAATCGGTTTTAGTGGTTAGAAGTTACTTAGGGGTATAAAGGGTGGGTGAGGGTTGATGATTCACCCTATCACACATGGGCTTTTAGGGTGGGCCTAGGTGGGCAGGGGGGATTAAGTGCCTAATGGGGTCCTAAACGCAAAAGCCAAATGGACACAGGTTTATTCGTTGGGAAAGAAGGGTCACAGGTGGAGGTCCCATTCATTTTAATGAGGATTATCCCCTTTCCTTTTGCCATCACGGCTGGAAAAGGTACAAACTTAGAGTTAGGGTTATGGTATTGTACTTTTACATGTATTCGCTAAGTATGTAAAACAAGTTACATGGAGTTATGACTTATACATGGTTACATGTTAGCGTAAAACAATTAGCCAGAGCCAAGGCCAAATATCAACCCTCCGATGCAAAGCTGTTTTTGGAAGACTTGATTTTGTTACTCTTGTTACTACATTTCTTGTAGAAAGATGTATATAAAAATATGATTTAAACAAATCAGTATTTATTTTCCTGTTAAATGTACTGCTCTTCCCATGTTTACAATTTTATCTTGTACCATGGTCCTCCATTTACTAGCTACACCACTGTGGAGATGGAAATGGAATAGAGAGGAAAATGGCCGCCATTTTTTTTCCAAGCATGTAACTTGGAAGCCGTTTGGAGCCTCAACCCCCTCTACCTTGCGAGCCTCGGGATGAGCGCCTTTGGCGCTCCTTGCGAAGTCTCCCCCTCTCTAACTTGCGGGTCTCACGATTACCGACAACTTTATATATACTGTATATATATATATATATATATATATATATATATATATATATATATATATACATAAAATGTGTAATTTTATTGGAGGGCCAGGGGCACTGAGAATTTAAACAAACAAATTAAATTAAATATTTGAGAGGCACTGCAGCAATGGGGCACCGAGTTCGCCAGCAGTAGATCCGCCCCCAGATTTTTGGGGGCTCCTACGTCCATGTTTGTAACACCAACCTGCACAGCCAATAGTGCAATCAAAGTGTTTGGACATAGCATAAAACCAATTTGAAATGTCATTGTGCCATTGTCTAACAGAAACTGTACACATTGGATGATAAAATGTAAAATATATTTGTACTTTGCCTGGCATTATTTATTAGCAGTTAAGGCTACATGAACAAACACTAAGGTTAATCCAGAAGAATTGATATGGGCAAATATGATGGGTTAAGCAGTACTGATTTAGCATCACATTTTGCCCTATTGTTTAGAAAACAGTTTGGAACAAGAATAAAAAAATAATACAATATGTTTTCACATTGTGTACCGTAAAACAGTGATTTTATTTTTATTTTATTTTTTTATGTATTATGTGCAATGTACCCTACTGATAGAACTAGTAAAGAATGCAAAATGAGGTAGCTAAAACATTTAATCCACAGGGTTTAAATGAAGATTTTAATTTTCTCCATTAATTTAAGAAAATAAAGCATCACGATACCATGCTAATGTGACTATTACATTTATATTGCTATAATATTAGCTTCAAATGGCTTAGCAAATGTTGTAATATACCCTGCTATGGTTAAAAGAACGCTGTCACCACAAGCTCTGCATTGCGTAAATACAAGGCTTTTGTACATAAACAGTTGAAGATAATTTTGCTTTTTCTATGATTAAATATCAGAATTAACTTCAAGCTTCTAATAGTAATCCAAATTTCATAAAAACTTTGAACACATTAAATGACACCGAATTCACAGAATTTCCATCATATATTTAAAATACTTTTTATTATTTTAAATTGCAAAACTTTTTTGTTTTTGCAGAAAAAATTACTGAACGTTGAAAAAAAAAAAGTGAAACGGGAAAACTAAAACATGCACAGGAAAGTGTTTACTCCAATAGCCTTTATCTTTATAATGAACTGAAATTGGGAGGAATTTTAAATAATTTAAAGAACCACTGTATGTAAGGAAATGCTGTCATGTCTATGAAGCATGTAATAAGATTAGCTCCTAGCTAAACCATGAACTTAAACTATTTTTAGAGAACATTTAAATTTTTGAAGACACTGAAAGGTTACATCTTGTCTCGACTTGAGCACTTCCAGATAGTGAAAAGGAGTGGTAGGGGAGGAGAGAGAGGGGATTTGTTAAAACTGGAACTTTGGGAATTCGAAACCTACCAGAAATAGATAGCTTGCAAGCGTCCTCTCCCACCTTTTAAAAGCTCTACTTGCCAGCCTATTCCTTGCACTTTCCTTGGAGGGTGTTTCTTTGCAACTCCTTGTCTTTTGGCTCTTACAATGCCTTGTATTTGTATTTTTTTGGCCCATATCTTCCAAGCAGCATCCTTCCCATGTCCAAGATAATGATTTTTCGGTTTTCATCATCCCTACATTGCAGATTGTGACTCATATCTACTAAGCAGTGGCCAAGGACATGCCTTTTTCATCACCATGAGGTTTCAACAAACCCTCATTGCATATTTTAGCTCATATCTAGTAAGCAGTGTCCTTGCCCGTGTCCAAGGTCACGCCTTTTTCATAACTCTGTGTCTTTCAACAAGCTCTCGATTGCAGATTTGGCCCATATCTACTAAGCAGCATCCTTGCCTGTGTCCAAGTTAATGCCTTTTTTTTCTACCATGACAACCTAGCACTCTAAGTAGGCTAGATTTACGTAGCTATAGCAAATTCGATAACCTTCGCTGCAAGAGAGGGACCTGAGCACAATTGCAAAAATGTCAATTCCCCACTCGTACATGCAACATTCACCAAAGCATCATGGATGGCTCCAGGGTTCAGCAGAAGCTTCAACTTTTATTTTTCACTAACTAAAAGCTAGCTTTATTGCATTATTCCACGTAATTATGTTCTTAGTTATACTAAGTTATACTTAGTTTTTCAAACATACATATTATTTTCATCATACAGTGTTCCTTACAACTTGTATATGCATATGAATAATTAATAATGGTCACAGATACAATTAAGTGTTAAACTTTTTCTGAACTACAACTTCATATGCTCTTGCGGTTTATCACCTCCACTGTGAACGATAACCTCATGGGATCGTCAATAAAAGAGTGGGAAGATTTAATTTTCATATAATTTATGCTTATGACTAGCCAGCGGGATTGAGATTTGCTACAATTACTGAGTGAGTCAATTGAACAAGGCTGCAAGTTAAGGCTCAAAGCTTCAAGACCGTAAACCCTTCCCGCGCTGTTAGGGGGCTGGAATAGCAGTACGCAGTTACAATCCAATCCCGTAATTACAAAGTGCGACGCAGGCCTCTCATCCAATAGAAAGCGAGCTAGCTGAAGATGATTGACAGAGAGAGATTATAAAGTTGCGTTCCAACCCCCCCCCCCCCCCCCCATGCGTTGTCGGTGTTGTAGATTCTCATGAAGTATCACGTAGGTCCCAGAGTTGGTGGTTGGTTATAGCGAGAGAGTAGGCACATTTTCAAAGCAGGATCTTACGGTTTTATTGTTTTTCATTATTCTAACTACTATTTTACACTTAAATTTTTATTACACATATTTACAGATTACACATAATACAAATACAAATATATAAAATAACACACATAGATAGACATAGAGCTAGGTCACTCCATACACACACCCCCATCTCCCACACCCCATCCCCAACAGTTAATACATACACATAAAACACACATTTGTTTTCATCATATATATACAGTAACACTTATTTTGATTTATCCTTATATTATTTTTGGTATAGTTATGGGTGAAGGGGAGAGGAGTGGAGAGGTGGGGAGGAGGAGAAGAGGAGAGGTGAGGAGGAGAGAGGTGGCCCTGGGGAGTGGAGGAAAAGAGAAGGAGAGAGGGGTGGCCCTGGGGAGTGGAGGAGGAGAGAAGGAGAGAGAGGTGGCCCTGGGGAGTGGAGGAGGAGAGAAGGAGAGAGAGGTGGCCCTGGGGAGTGGAGGAGGAAGAGGTGAGGAGGTGAGGAGTGGTGGAAGAGAGTAGGAGGTGAGGAGTGCTGGAGGAGGCGAGTGGAGAGGTGGAGTAGAGGAGGAGGGTGGTTGCGGGGTGCCCATAGAGATAGGCACTCAAAGCTCAGGGTCAGAGGGGGAAGGGCCTGATTCTAAGGAGGTGGTAGTTTGGGGGAGGGACACACCTCAGGGGCACACAAGGGAGCAGAATCCCCATCCATGGTCGGAAGAGCAAGAGGCTGTGGACAGGCACAGGCCAACCAAACTACACGCACAAGGAGAATGTGATCCTCCTTTGTGCAATCTGTGGCCGTCATGCTATCCTTGTGGGGGGAGGGAAGTTGGGCCCAGGCCTCGGGCCCAGGCATAGAAGGAGGTAGTGGCTGCAGTAACAGCAATGGGCACAGCGGAAAGGGAGGTGACGTCTGGAGGATAGTTACGTTGCAGCACCAAGTGGTAGCCCCAGAGTGACTGTGAAGTATGACTGGGAGATGGTGCCCGAGGGCCTTCTGAGGCAGTTGCTCCCCTGCTGGAGCTTCAGGCCTGGTGGCCCAGCAGGATCAAGTCTCCATGTCAGGTGAATATCACATACATCAACATGCCATTACATGTACATCACACACACTACACATGTACATGATGACCAACAAGGATATGCCAGTTCTATGGAATTAACAAGGGATAGATGTATCAGTAATGTGTCATTAAATCCACAAAGCTGACAAATCACTGTCATTCGTGGGCACAACAATAGTAATCAACCAATTGAGAGTCCATGTATGGGTGTGCCCACTGCAGCGTATGCAGTTACAGACCACAGCTAGAATCAAGATAGTGTTAGGAGCCAAGAACAATAAAGATCAAGAACCAATGAATGTAGCACATCTTGCAAATGATAGCTACTCATGGTTGCAATTAAGAGAATCATTCAGGTTCAAGCCTAGATGTCTGTGTTCAGTAGTAAGCCAGAGTAGGAGACGTCATGAACCGGCCTGGTTGGAGAAGGAAAGGAGGAGAAACTGGTGCAGGGGGAGGAGCAAAGGAGATTAGCCGAGGGCCCTGGTTCGGAGGAGGAGGATATCATCTGGCACCACTGGCCCCCTTATCCAGAGTCTGAGCCTGTCAGCAAACCCCTCCTAATGGAGGGACGAGCGGTGCTTGCCCCCACCTCCTCCCCCCCCTAGCAGTGTGTTGGACTGGCCACCACCACCAGGCACACCACCACCACCCTTATGGAGCCAGGCTCCAGCCGGACCACAGCCCCACCCCACTAAGCCACCACCACCGCCACCCCCTCACCCAGCAATGCCCCCCCCCCCCCCCGACTGACCTCCATCTCCACTACCACCAAGATACTGCACCAGATACTGGACTGCCTTTGTGGGATCCAGGTCACCACTACATGTGCAGCTGCCTCCTGTGGAAGCTGCATGTGCTACTGCCTCCCCCTGCACCCCCCTCACCACCACCACCACCTTCTCAACAGAACTCCTCAGTAACAATCCATTGGTCCAAATGCCAACATAATCTAGCCTGGCTAGAGAGCATAGGATCATGGCCTATGTGATGGTGATATTTTGTGCGCAGATGGCTACCGCCCATCACATGGTCCATGATCCTCTTCTCTGTGGACACATAGGGTTCTTTTTAAAGTTTCACAAACTGATGCTCACTGATGAATGCTGTTGAGAAGAGATGCTGCAGTCCCCGAAGGTCCATGAAGGCATCTCATCTTCTGCATCTGCAAGCATTGTCAAAGAAATTAAGTAATTGTAAGATATTCCCAGTGCCTTTCATGTAGACATTCCTTAAATGCCCCCCCCCCCCCCCAACATGTAGCCCCCACAATCTTAAAGCTATTATATAGCCAGATGTCTAAGACATGATCGTTGTTAGCTTAAATGTAGACTAATACTGCTATGGCGGTACTCTTGCAAAATCTCACAATGGCATGTTAATGACAGTCAGCATTAATATATGTACTAGCGAAGCATGTGATCCTGACCTCAATATTGGTCTGTTAACAGATCCTTGGGTCCGATGTAAGTGACTGCTGACCTTAATGGGTATTTTCCTGTATTGCTGATATAATGAGTATCCCTTAACATGTGCCAACACCTGCATAGCTGATGGATGTGATATCAATGTTGATTAACAATATCATATGGAGAAAGTGATAGTACACCTTGTCACAGCTAAGCATTTGTTTTGAGATGACACATCATTATTAATGGTTATGGCCAGGGTGTTATCCTGAGAACTAGCTAACGGTTAGTAATGCTTGCAGATGGAAATCAGATGATTTGGTATATTGTTATAGTTACAGTATTTAGCACTGCACCGTATATGCATGTTTTTTTGTGTTATTTTTTTATCCTCATCCGCCTTTTTTTTTTTTGACCACCTTCTTTTATTTTGTTGTCTTAGAAACACTCTGTTTATGTGAAACCAGTTTGGATGATGTTTATGAGATGTCCAGATGTTTATGAGCCTGTTTAATTGAGCAGATGCTAACCAAAAGTGCTATGCGCATTACTGGTTACTTCTAATAAATGGAATGATTTCTGAACCTTTTTTTTCATCAGATTCCGGTTGCAGTGGTGTTGTGACCACATGTGACACTATTTATTAATTGTGAATTGTTGTGCAATTAATTATAATACCTTCCATTGCTTTACCCATATTTTCAAGTCCATTGGTGTGTTTTAATTGTCTTTTGCAGTGTTACAAATTAGTCTGTAACCCCTTTGCGGGTCCCATTTGAAACCCATAATATTGTTGGATACATTTGCCGTTGGCGGGTTTGTAAACAATTGCGGCCTTTGGTAATTGTAGCAATTGAATAGTGATTTGCGATTCTAGTGATTTTAACATTTGCAGCGTTGACAAATTAAAGACTCAGAAGTAGTGATGTCGCGAACATAACATTTTCGGTTCGCGAACCTCGAACGCGAACCGCCGCAAATGTTCGCGAACCGGCGAACATCGGCAAACCGCCATAGACTTCAATGGGCAGGTGAATTTTAAAACCCACAGGGACTCTTTCTGGCCACAATAGTGATGGGAAAGTTGTTTCAAGGGGTCTAACAACTGGACTGTGGCATGCCGGAGGGGGATCCATTGCAAAACTCCCACGGAAAATTACATAGTTGATACAGAGTCTGGTTTTAAGCCATGAAGGGCATAAATTACCTAACATTCCTAAATTGTTTGGAATAACGTGCTTTAAAACATCAGGTATGATGTTGTATCGATCAGGTAGTGTAAGGGTTACACCCGCTTCACAGTGACAGACCAAACTCCCCGTTTAACGCACCGCAAACAACCGCAAACAGTCCATTTGCACAACCGCAAACTCCCCATTTGCACAAGGTTGGATACCAAGCTAGCCATGTCCCGTTCCATGTCCTCACTGATGTCATTGAAGGTCTCTTCCTCCACCCAGCCACGTACAACACCAAGGGACCCCGATAGGTGACAACAAGCCCCCTGGGACGCCTGCTGTGTTTGGTCTTCCACCTCCTCAAAGCCACCTTCCTCCTCTGACTCCTCTTCTTCAGACTCCTCTCACTGCATTGCCTCTCTCTGCATTATTATAAGGTGTGTTAAGTAGTACTACTCTTATCAGTTTAAAACCTGTTACAGCACATATCAGGGGGCGTGTATAAGGCCTGGATTTTTAGAACCGGGAGATGGAAAAAGATGCTTTGTTGGTCGTATCACTTCAATTTTGGGGCACTTTGAGACATTAGCTTCTTACGCTCAAACGTGTCCTTTACAGGCACCTGACTATGGGCAAATGAGCAGGAACTGCTCAAGGCGAGAGATGCAGTGGCAGATGGTTGAGAGGGGGCAAGGAGGACAGCAGTGGTTGATGTGGCTGATGATGCTGGACCAGGAGGAGGATGGCGGCTTTGAGTTTGTGTGCTGCTTGTACTCATGTGTTGGTCTGGAGACACCCAAACATTAGGTCTCAACCTGTAGAGGATAAGGGAACCAGGCTAATCTAGACCTCATTCATCATTACCGGTTTTGACAGATTGGTACTATGCGTCCAAGCTACTGTGACAACAGATATGAGTGGCACTGTGCACTTGCAGAAGTTGGCAGAGTAGACGCTGTAGGTCTGACACACACGCTTGCAGACAACTAACTGCTATGCAATCTATTACAGTAGAAAAAATGTTTTTTGCTTTAAATGTACACTACTGTTACACCAGATATGAGTGGTGTGTTAAGTAGTACTACTCCTATCAGTTTAATCCCTGTTATGTGCCTTTTTTGGGGGTTTGGTTGTTGAAGGCACAGTGCAGCACCAGAGGCCAGAAAAATTAGGCATGTACACATGCCTGAAAAATGTAGGTATTGTTGATCTTGCAGCGAGCAGAGAAGAAGGTAGGCCTGATTCAACGCCCCAGCCCGCATACCCACACTCAGAGATTGAGGGGGGGACCTGAGAAGGCCACGGGTCTTAGATATAAAGGGGGGCCATCCCAAATAAGCACACAAGCGGGGACAAAGGTAGTGAAGGGGACATAGAGGCCCATGGACTGACGGTCGCCATCTTGGCAGGAAAAGGGCCCAGCAATAAAGCCAAACTGACCCAGCACAGGCAGCTACTTGAGTCAAACGCTGTACAATTACACCTTAATAAAGCTGAAACATGCAGCAGCAGGGATTCTAAACGGCCACACGGGGACAAGGAGGCTAACAGCCCCCACAGTCTCTGCACCACTTTTAACAGATAACCCAATGGGCTAACCAGGGACCTTGCTCACATAAAAAAACAGAATTTTATTGGAGGAATTATTAGTGTCTTTACCCCCCAAGAGAGGACATAATATACGGTATCTTTAGACTACCTGATGGCCAAACCTCCTTTAGCCCCAATGCTATCCAAGAAACATTTCAAAACTTTATCTGACTGGGTGTCTATAGAGTGACATTAGTACTGACCTTTAGATGACTGGGGGTCTATAGGTGACATTAGTACTGACCTTTATCTGACTGGGTGTCTATAGAGGGACATTAGTAATGACCTTTATCTGACTGGGGGTCTATAGAGGGACATTAGTACTGACCTTTATCTGACTGGGGGTCTATAGAGGGACATTAGTACTGACCTTTATCTGTCTGGGGGTCTATAGGTGACATTAGTCCTGACCTCCTGCTGCAGTATTATTACTCCCAGTACTACCAGGCTTGCTACTATTAGATATAATAACCTCAGTTTCGTCCCTCCATTAGGAGGGGCCTGCTGACAGGCTCAGACTCTGGATAAGGGGGCCAGTGGTGCCAGATGATATCCTCCTCCTCCGAACCAGGGCTCTGTTGGTAACATCAAAATATGATTATTAAATATTTCATATTTGTTTGTTTTTTTCTCCCAAAGTGAACCCCTTTTGTGTGTGTCCCACAGATGTGGCGTTTCCGCTCTGCGTATGTTGGATTTGCACCGCTCAAAAAGTATGAAAAGAGATCCACCCCCTTGAAGCCCATTAATGACATCATCAGTAAATTGTATGTAACAGATTCCAGTGTTTAGGGTTTATGACCCAATACTGCGATCATATCATTTATGACAAAAATCCGTATTTGTCGTATTATTCAGACGCGCGTGCATCTTTGTGTTACATTTCCTGATACTTTTATTATCTTGATCTTTATATATTTACTAGCGACTTGCCCGTCAAAAAATGGCGGCAATAAGATTGTAAGGCAGGTAATGGTTTGGACGAGACATTCATTTTGTTGGCGGTCGGATATCCTTCGGCGCTCATTGCGAGGCTGTTGGTTGTATTTTTTTTCTGATAGGCGCTTTTGCTGTTATTCTTTGGTCGGCGGTGATGTGTTTTTTGCGCTTATTGCAAGGCTTTGTGTGCTATGAGCAGCGTTGGCGCTCGTTGTGAGGCGCGCAGTGAATGGCTTTTATGTTTAATGTGATAATGTTTTTTTTGTGTATATGTATTTTTGTATGCTAATGAAATAATTACTAAATTAATATACTTTACCTATTTGTAAGTAATATATGCAGGAAGCATTGTGCTGAAGAGCTGACAATCTGTTTTCATGTTCCTGCAGCATACAATGTAGGTTTTCAGTGCTGTGGAGCTGCTGTGTAAGTGTCAGCAATGTGTGCAGTGTGTAGTGTAAATAGGCTGCATGCGCGAGTGGAAGCCATTAGGGTAGCTGGGTACTTCCGCATTGTGTAAGTTAGTGTTGTAAAATGGCGGGGAATGTGTATGTGGTAAGCGGGTGTGGATGATTTAGCGTCCTTGTTAATAGTGTATCTTTACCTCGTACGGCTTTTAAGGAAAATCTTTTTAAGTTAGCTCTCCAGGTTATTGATCACTGGATATATTAATTACAAATAGGTAAAGTATTTTAGTAATTAATTAATTAATTATTATTAAAAAAAATATATATAAAAAAATATGCTTAATAGCATATTTTACACTGCGGTTACTTTACATACATTAACGCTTCGCACTTCCTAATACATTTGTTCATTCACAATAGTTATTATCGTGCATTCATTTAATAAGTATTAATTAGTAATGGAAAATAAAAATGTAGACTTTACACTACACTAAAATGTTTTACTTTTTACTCTGCAGTTATATATCTGGATTACTGCTCATTGGCTGCCAGCGATAGCACTCTCAAAGCAGTTACAAATCTAAATCACTTTATTATGCTCTGAGACCTGAATACATTTTTTTATTTACACTGCACAAAAAAATTATATATTTAACACTGTACTTATATATCTGTCTTTGCGATGAGCGCCGAAGATTGATCGTTGCAAAGCACGAAACATGAAGGACACGAGGGAAGAGGCTCACAATGAGTGCCGAAGGTCCTCAGAGTACAAAAAGCATCACATTGTGTGGCAAACAGCATTGCCATGGTTTTAAACTTTATTGCCCCGTCATTTGTGCCAGGCAAGTCGCTAGTGTTATAATATAACATAATGCAATACAATATTATACAGTACACATGGGTGTTGGAACTGGGGGGGGGGGTAAGGGGTAACTCCCCCCCCCCCCCCAGATTTCTTATCGTATGTATGTATGCGTATAGAAGCTAACAGGGGAGGGGAGAGGGGGAGGAAACACGGGGGAGAGGGAGAGGAAGACACAGGAGAGGGGAGAGGGGGAGGAAGACACAGTGGAGAGGGGGAGGAAGACACAGGGCAGAGGGGGGAAGAGAAACAGGGTAAGGGAGAGGTGAGGGGAAGAGACACATGGGAGGGAGAGAGACACAGGAGAGAGTGGGGGGTAGAGACACAGGGGAGAGGGGGGAAGAGACTAATGGGAGGGAGTGGTGAGGAGACACCGGGGAGAGGAAAGGGGGTAAAGACACAGAGGAGGGGGGAAGAAACACAGGGGAAGGGAGAGGGGGGTAGAGACACAGGGGAGAGGGGGTAGAGACACAGGGGAGAAGGGGGAAGAGACACAGATGAGGGGGGAGAGACACAGGGGAGAGGGAAGGGGGGAAAGACACAGGGGAGGGGGGAAAGAAACACGGGAAGGGAGAGGGGGGTAGAGACACAGGGGAGGGGGGAGTGACACAGGGAAGAGTGAAGGGGGAAAAGACACAGGAGACGGGGGAAAGAAACACTGGGGAAGGGAGAGGGGGTAGAGACACAGGCAAGGGTGGGAGAGACACAGGGGAGAGGGGGGGGGAGAGAGACACATGGGAGGGAGTGGGGGGAGACACAGGGGAGAGGGGCGGAGAGAGACACATGGGAGGGAGTGGGGGGGGGGAGACACAGGGGAGGTCTTCTGCTTTATTATTATTATTATTATTTTTACTATATAATGTGTAGATGTACCGGCTGGGCATGCTCTTGTGCATTATTATTATTATTATTATTATTATTATTATTACTACTATATAATGTGTAGATGTACCGGCTGGGCATGCTCTTCTACATTATTATTATTATTATTATTATTATTATTATTATTATTATTATTACTATATAATGTGTAGATGTACCGGCTGGGCATGCTCTTGAGCATTATTATTATTATTGTTATTATTATTAGTAGTATATAATGTGTAGATGTACCGGCTGGGCATGCTCTTCTACATTATTATTATTATTATTATTATTATTATTATTATTACTATATAATGTGTAGATGTACCGGCTGGGCATGCTCTTGTGCATTATTATTATTATTATTAGTAGTATTTTACTACTACTAATAATAATAATGCACAAGAGCATGCCCAGCTGGTACACCTACACATTATATAATAATAATAATAATAATAATAATAATAATAATAATAATGCATGCCCAGCTGGTACATCTACACATTATATAGTAGTAATAATAATAATAATAATGCACAAGAGTCCTTCAGCACTGCACTGGACACTGAATAAACTTGCCTAGCTATGGTTTTCCCTATTGATGCAGTATCACCTACACTCTACATCCTCTCAGTAAGACTGCAAGTTAGTTATGATTCCAAAATGGCTGCTGTCCATGAGGTAGAAGGGTGTGGAAGGCAGTGTATGCTGCTGATTGGCTGGAATGTGTCTGCTGACTGTGACATGCAGGGTCAAAGTTTGCTCAATGATAAAGTATTGGGGGCTGGTCAAATATCGCATATGTTCGCAGTTCGCCGTGAACGCGAACATGCTATGTTCGCCGGGAACAGTCCGCCGGCGAACTATTCGCGACATCTCTACTCAGAAGGGGTGGAAGTTACGATTTTGGCACCCGCAGTGATTTTGAGCTTCTAACCCATAGATCGTTATCACTAAAAGACACCAATTGAATAGCAAATTAGTTTACGGGCTACATTACGGGCTCCAGTAAACAACAATTGCTCAATTAAATAGGGGCTATCATTTGTACAGGATGATTAATTCAGACAGCACCTCTAGAACAGATACTCCATATCTCCTAGATATGGATAAAAAAATGGAAGGACTGAAGAAGGCCGGACATGTTTTGGGCTTAAAAATAGGTGGTTGCACTCAAATGGGATACATTGTTTCAAAATGGTGCAATTGGGAGGCTAAGAGGAACAGGGACACTTTCCTTGAAAAGGGGACAGTTGGAAGGTATGCAGTTTTGTGGGGGGGTTTTACTCTCCCTACAGTGAAATTGTTAGGATTGTTCATAGATAATGGAGAGCTGGATTCTCCTCAGACCACACCTAATAAGGTATTTACAAGATATTGATTAACTTTAGCATTTAACAACTCAACTGAACAGCAAACTTTGAAATAGTTAAAATAAAAAAGGTTGACAGCTATTATACTATAAATTCTGTGTATTTACAGTATTTTTATCACTGCATTTTTCCATATTTAATTGTCTACGTTTTGTGATCCTAGTAGTGATACTTTCAGCCCCATTAAATTCCAAGCCTGCGGGCTTGAAGTTCTGCTTCGTTACAGAGCTATTATATTCCACCATGCCGCGACCAACGGGCCGGAGACACAAACCCGTAAACCATTCTTGCGCATATTGCATGTGCGGCCGTGAACTTGATCAGTTAGTCAAAATTGTAGTTATGGGTTTAGACGGAGCCAATGGCAAAAGAGATCATCATCATTATGTCACTGAAAAATGGAGGTTAGATTTCAAAGCCTTACGGGTTTCAGTTGATTTGACGCAGTTTAATAGCGATTTTCGAACTTAACAGTTACGGGCTTGACAGATCAAAGAATTTGCGGAAACAGAGTTCAGATTTTGACATTCCGTAGGGTTTTTCCGCCTGTAGCCCGCAGGTCATTTGCAGGTAGCTTTATAAGGCCAATTTAATAGCCATAAGTCTTGCGGGCTCCGTTACGGGCTAAGGCTTTACATGTTGGGGGAATTTGATAGGGCTCTATGTGTAGGGGTTGAAAATAGCACCCAACTAGCCCAGTTACTCTAAAGGTCTATACATGATCAATCTATGCTTAGTGGGTAAATCAGAAAAGATAAACATCAGTTAAAAATGACAAATCTATTGTAAAAAATGCAATTTTTCAAACAAAATAGCTATTATAATATTTAATATACTATATTATTTAACATAATACAATATTTGGAAATTATACTGTGTTCCTGTAACTAAAGTGTTATAACTATGACTTACAATGGATACGTTGACTTTTTTTCTTTAAAACTTTTTTCAACAAACTTTCCTCAGTATTAATTGATAAATATGTGTATATATGCATGTTTCATAACATATACATTATTTACCATTACAACTTATTTGGCATTTTGTCTGTTAATTAATACAAATTTTAATACTAAAATGCATGTGTGTTGTGAGTGACTGTATACACAAATTAATGTGTATGTTGCACATACACCCACGCATATATTCAAATGAGCAATCACATATAATAGTTGTCAAAGTGTGTAATGCTAACCCATGTGTGTCAAATGCTGTGCATAGTGCGCCACACACAGCACATGCGCAATGTGCGGCATAGCAAGCCTCGACCGGTGCATGCGCTCTATGAGCAGCGAGAGGGGAGGGAAAGACGGGGCGAGGGGGGAGTGACAGGGTGGAAGAAATACATGAGGTAGGAGAGAGACATGGAGAGGGGGGAGAGAGACAGGGGATAATGGGAGAGACAGGGGGGGGGAAGAGACACATGATAAGGGAGGAAGAAACAAAGGGGGGAGACACAGTGGAGGGAGAGGGGAGGGAGAGGGGAAAGAGACACAGGGGAGGGAGAGGGGAAAGAGAGATACAGGGGAGGGAGAGGGGGTGGAAGAGACACAGGGGCGGTGGAAGAAACACAGAGGGGGAAGAGACATAGGGGAGGGAAACGAGAAGAGACACGGGATGGAGAGGGAGGAGAAGAGATACAGGGGAGGGAGAGGGGGGAAGAGACACAGGGGAGGGAGGGGTTAAGAGACACAGGGAAAGGAGAGGGGAGTACTTCACAGGGGGGAGAGGGGGGAAGAGACACAGGGGAGGAGGGGTAGAGACACTTTAAATATTATTCCGTCATTTTTGACGGGCAAGTTACTAGTGTGTATATATTGTAAATATGCTGTATATTGTTACATAAAATGTTCTATCTATCTATTAAATATGTGTATAATTGTAGCATTCACATTTTATTTTTTTTATTGATTGATCCATTTTACAAAACTATTACTCATTTAACATAGACTCATAACTTAAAATACATGTTATGGAAAAGTTAACTATGGGAGAGGTTTTAAGGCAGAAATAAGTAAAATGTGGATTAATGGCATATAAATATCCCTATATTTCAATAGAAATAGTTATATAGTAACTTGAATGCTTAAAAATGTATATATTAATAAAAATCCTTTTTTACTTTTAATTATTTACTTAACATAATGCCAAACTAATATTTTCTATTATGCTTCCTCTTGGTATATTTTTGACACAAATTATAATTGTTTAGTTTTATACTCGGCTAATACAAAGCCCAAATTAAGACCTTAAATTATTTAACGAGAAATCTGTTTGCAGGTTTTGCAAGTGTGTTTTGTGTACTGCTAAAGGACATTTTCACAGCATGACAAATATTGATTAGAGAAATAGAATTTCAAAATATTTATAGCCAGTCTTTCCTGAATGACAGTGACCTTTAAATCTGATTATCTGGCAAGCTATGCTGATCTGGTTATATTGCGCAAGTATAAAATGTCAAAAGTTTCAAGCGTATGTGTTATGAAAAATTAACTCATCATCAGTGTATAAATAGGAAGTTGATAAGGGTATTTGCAGCCGTATGATGATCGAATGCTGCCTGCCATTGTATAAATATGATTTTGTGAAAGCACAAACAATGCTTGAACTTATCAAAACAGAGCATTTTATTTCTGAACACTTGCAAATGCTATTCAGTCTTTCCCTTGCTCAGAATACACAACAGCCAACTATATAATATTTTGTTTAGGTCTCTCTGTATCTATATGCATGTAACTGATAGGTAAATATAATAAAAAATGTAGAAATTTGACTTTTTTTTCTTTCCTATAAAAAAAAGTTTATTCATACAAAGAATAAGCTTCTTTGTATGAGGAAGAAGAATGGAGTCTCATCCCATTCTTTTTTCTCATTCTCAAGCATACTTTTGTTCTATATATTATATTATTTTCCTTTTAGGTGTTTTATTAATTATTTTTTCAATAAAATATGTTTTATTAATTTTAAGGAAAGTAGTATAAAAGTTTAGTGTAGGTACAAATGTAAAGAACATATTTTCTGATGGAAAAAGAAACATTGGGTCGCAACAGATAGTAAAATAGATACAGGAAATGATAAAACATCATAACATAAAAAAAAACTCAGATTTGCATATTCAAATCACAACATAAAGCATGATTCCTCATATTGTTTTTTTATTATTTTTTTAATTCGGCTTGGCTTCACAAAAGAAGATTTAAAAGGGATGTCTACATTTGCGGGCTTTTTGGTGGCTGATTAGGCCAATGCGGGATAGGCAGGCTCGACCGCAGTGGTTGCATGGGAAGGCTTGCTCTGGGTTGGGTGCTGTCTCCTTTTGTCCTCAAGACCAGCCCTATGTGTGCTCTGGAAAGAGGAGACAGCCTGGTGGATGGTACTTCTCCAGGTCTTTCATCCGAAGCTAAAGTCATCGACGATGGTCAATATGACAGGCATCAAGGGACTGTTTCAGCAAGTCCTTTTATTTCTTATTCAGTCCTCCTCTGTCACAATTACCAGTGGTGAGCTCACCATATAGCACAACCTTTGGAAGCCGGTCATCCTCCATACTAGAAATATTTCTTGCCAAGTGCAACTGTGTCTTCAACAGCATGGCCTCAATGCCGGTGATTCCTGCCTGTTCTACGACTTCATTGTTGGTGACGTGATCATTCCAGTGGATGTTTAGGATGGGGAGGAGGCAGCGTTGATGAAAGCGCTCAAGAAGTCGTAGGTGATGACGGTAGGTAATCCATGACTCAGAGCAGTACAGTAGGGTGGTCAACACAACAGCTCTATACACATTGACCTTGGTGCATTTACCCATATGCTTGCTGTTCCAAACCCTTTTATATATTGCTCATACAGGTAAAAATCATATTTGATACATTACAAAGATATGAATTATATGAATAAAGTGTTCAATAGTGTTGGAAAGTTCTATTGTCCTGTTACAGGAAACAGAATCAGTGAGTCTTATGGATGTCTGAATGGCAACAAACAGTTCCTGTATTCTCATTCATTTTTACACAATTAACATTTTTGGAGTAATTTTTAAGTCATATTTACACTACCTCTCAATTCACTGGTAAAATAAAGGTGGATGAAACATATTGTTTTTTATCTGTTTCTGTGATACTTTAATTTTTTTTAAGAAAGTTATCAAAAATCTAAAAAAAAAAAAAACTTTTGTTATATGTAAAACATATTCTTTTAAATACATGATATAAAGTTTTGGACTACATAGGCTATTTAAATAATAATCTGAATAAAAAATTAAGTGCATTTTTAAATGAATGCCATGCAATTAGAGAAATAATTAAGAAATGATCTGTACATCAATGACACATAAAAGCCATGCTCCTTCTTAGATATATTTATCAAAAGCATAAAATGTATCACTCCCTTGACAAGTGTCACATACCCTGTGATGAAAGACGTGACTTGATGCTCTCAAAGTACTCGTTATCATTTATTCTTGTGGGTCACATACAATATTTAGCATTTACTTGCATACACTGCAACTTTTTGTACTTCATCTAATAAGACTTTTCATGAAACATAATTAACTTTGCTCAAAGGTCCCCCATTTTCTTATTTGCTGATATAAAGAATATGAGTACATAAGAGATATTAAAGAACTCTAATAGTAATAAAAAGTCATGGTCATCTAAGAGAATTAGTTGCACCCAACAAAATGAATGCCATATTATTCTTATCTAAAATTATGAAATATTAATATTTTATTAACTGTACAAGATTTCCTCTAGGGTGTTGTCATATTGGCCTTCCTTAGAGTTTGGTTTCATGCAGTTGGGCAGGCTTCTGTACATGAACTGCGATATGGAGCTTTACAGCCTGCTGCTCACTCCCTCCAATCATGGCACACTCTAATTGAATTAACCTTAAAGTTGCAGACTCTATCAGATTTGAGTTACTGAGGGGCAGCTAACCAGCAGGCATGGGGTGAAGGCCAAAAAATGTCAGGAGCCCATAGTATAGAGATATATCTGTAGGCTGCAGCAAAAAAAATGTGCCATTCAAATCTAGTAGTAGCAAGCCGCATATAGGGTAAACCAGTGGTGATTACTCTCATGGTGGCTGCTGCTCTTAGGAAATCATAGAGGAGGAATCTGTGTATCAGTTGAACTCATGGAAGTACTATCAAATTTGCTCCCTTTCCCACCACACTTCCATCTGTGTTCTGGATTGCAAGCCCTAGTAGAAATAGTCACCAATAGCTCTTTTAATGGCCAGGTACAACATAAAATATACTGGGGTAATTTTGGGTTCCATATGAGGGGATGTTGTATAGAATATTTTACACCACAGTGGAGATTTGCATCTTCTCCTGCAAGGAGCTTGGGTGTACTTGTAGGAACTGAATGAATTCCTAGCTCCAGCATCTATCAACTCCTTCAGTATGTCACCCAACCGTTCTGAGTCAAACACAACAGACCCATCAGAGAATTCAGAAAAGGAGGCAGTTCTTCAACCCACCACAGCAATCTCCAAGCCCCCTTCTTCACCACCAAAGGGGAAGAATGCCACAGACTCTTCCAATGTCACTTCGGTTGCCCGAAGCTCCACACTGCCCCTAGCATAAGCACAACAGCTAATGTAGGAGAGCACGGTAGGCAGATGGAAGAATGTGGAAAGAAGTGGAAAAAGATGCTGTTTATTATCCACTATTTCCAGTAATTTTTAAAGGCCAGTAACTCGGGACCTGTCGATCACCTAATTTCAGGAAGTTCTGTAACAGGTATATGTCCCTAAAGACCTTACAGAGGCTGAGCTACTGTATATACAATTCCTAAAGCACAATAATGGCTTTAATACATCCGCACTCTAAATACCGACAACTGTGACTGCATTTCCACATCCAGTGTCCTGTCCAGGAGTCTCCTCAACAACCTGCTCCTGCCTATTTATAAGTCAAAGTAACATTTTTGGGCTGGGGAGATTCAACTGCTGTATGAGGGTATTTTCCAGGCCCTGGTGCACCCCAGTACCTGGGCATTCCTAGTTACCTCCTAGTGGGCTGTAGATGGTGTTCTCTGCTTGGATTCCTTTGAGCTCAATCTCCTTATTTATTATTTTCCTTTATTTTACAGTTGTTTTGACCTCTGGTTTGACCTTGTTTGCCTGCCAACACACAGGAAACTGATTCATCATTTCTGGTTGGCCTATGAAATGTCAATCAGTGTCAAACCACTTCCTAATGTACTGGATACAGTAGGATATTGATAAATTATAACAATTAAATTGAAGGCTACTAAAATAGTGCAAGGTGCACCATGGACATGATTTATAAAGAAAGACATAGTGGGGGAGCAGGTGAATAGGGTGTCCCAGCATGGGTGTAGAAACTAGGAGCGATGGGGGGGGGGCATATACCCCCCAGATTTTTCTATGTTTGCATGTATGCATATATAAGCTATTTTACGGTCTGTGTATACAATGAGCCCCCCTGTTTTTCATAAAGACTAGTTGAACCTGCAGGCCAATGGAAGTGGTAGAGACAAAAACAATACATTAATTCCTGGGATATTGTCCATTGATTTACTAAACAAAGCTTTTAAGTTCTTATGTGTTGTGAGATATATATTTTTATGTTACTTTATGTTGTTCTACTTTTAAACTTACCATATTATTATATTGCACATTTAAACATATTTATCAAATGTACATAGTTATTAAAGATGGAGGAAACAGTCATTTTTCATCTGTACACGTTGGAATTTATTTCTGGTTTTGTAATCCCCACTGGTTGATTAATGTTAAGAAACATAACTAGATTCATCCATAATTGACTAGGATATTGAATGTAATAAAGCTTATGAGATTTCAAATGTATACACAATGAAATATTTCCTTGATATTTAAATGGCAGTTTTTAATATCTCAGTCTCTCAGCTGTTGGGAAAAAAAATCAGCTGCAAATCATTAAAGTTACTGTGATAATCAGTTCTGGTGGAAATGGTATAGTTATATTTATAAACTTCTGCAATGATGATAAAGAAGATTTTTGTACCAGATCTTCTGCCAAATTTCTACTCAAAACTGCCATGCACCAACAGATAGCTGAAAATCATGTGGGAAAGATACTTATATTTTTAAAATTAATCAAGTATTGACGTTGTTATATGCATTTAGTAGTTGCTTGTATACAGTAGCTCTTGAAGTCTTATGATAAGCACATGCATAGATAATAAGGATGGAGGCTTTACCACATAAATATATACACAAATAAATAAAGCTTTCTATGGGCAAGGTATATATATATATATATATATATATATTTTTTTTTTTTTTTTTTTCTAGTAGTCTGCCCAGGATCCTTTAATAGAGATGTAGCTTATACTTTGGAGATATGTATATGTTTCTATCCTGATAGATAGATAGAATCCTTGAGTCTGACTAAGCATAATTAAGCAAGGAACAATAAAGCTAGTTTGTAATTAGAAAAATAATTTGCTGCCTCTGCTGAACTCTGGAGACATGCATTATACTTTAACAGTGCCTCCTGACCTTTTTCTATTCCCTCCTCACCGCTACTTCCCTATCTCCACTGATATATAACAAACACACACTCATGATCCAGCTCTCAGGAAGTGTTATAACAAAATGTATTCCAGTATTTATATTTTTTTATTTTCTCTAATATGTTTTCATGTCCATGGCTTACACAGCTGCTAATGTTGTTAGTTTGTTACGTACCTCACAAACAAGTGTCTTTACTCTTTAACTGTACTGCCTTTATTCTTTTGCGTGCCAGGGATTCTAGAACTCCAGATGTCAAATACATTTTTAACATCTTACTGTGCATTAGTTTAAGTAAGATCCCTGTGAGAAAAATTCTAGATAAATATAGGAAACTGTATGTTTATAACATATATTTTAGATATATCAGACAGAGCAAGTGAGACTGCAGACAGCACCAAAGAGACTGCAGACAGAGCAAGTGAGTCTACTGAGAAAGTAACAGAGATTGCTGATAAAGCAAAAGATGCTACTGGTGCAGATAAAGAACTTTGGCTCCTGAAGCAAGATGATGATCTAAAAGTGACTGATGATGTGAAGCATGCTGATCAAGTCACTGGAAAAGATTTGAACCCGAAGCAAGGCAGAAACCTAATGGGTAAAAGCAATGAAGAGACCTCTATAAGAAACCTGGACAAAAACCAACACCTGGCCCCGGTGAATACTCATGAGGTGGAGAATGAAACTAGAGAAAGCAAATGCTTGATAAAGATTTTTGACCAAGATAAAATGGAGATCAAACAGATGATTGCAGCCAGTATTCTTACTAAGGAAGAATGTCCTAATTTTGAGGAGGAAACTGGAATCCTTACTAAAGGGAAAGTTGTGAAAGATAAGAATCTGGAGACTGAGTTGGTGAAGAAGGAACCACTGTCCCGGACAGGACATATGAAGCAGAGCATGGAGGTGGGTCCTACTAAAATTGTAAAGTATCCAGAGAGATCTCTGTCTAAGGTGCCAATAAAATAAAGTGATGTGGACAAAGAGAGGCAAGAAAGGAAACCAGTCCAGCAAGAGGTAAAGATGAGTTCTATTCCAGTAGGACTGAAAAAAGCCTGAAATGGAAGACATGCACACTACAGAGTGTCCTACAGGAATAAGATACAGATGGCAATTTGGGAGCAGAGGAAGAGTCCTCCCAAGTATAAGCTCAAAGAGTCAGTTGTGCAGGAACCGCAGCACAAGGGTAAACAGGAGAAGCAAGATCTCCTCACTAATCATGCATCTCAGAGAGAAGGAGAGATCACCAATTCCAGCTCTCAGCTACAAGAGATTGAAGAATCCCGTAAGCAGAGAGAAGCAACTATGATAGAGAAAGATGCATGTCCAGAAGAGACTAATGCTGACCTCAAGAACCTGTGTACCCAAGACGTTACATTGAATATAGAGCAATGTCTACAGGAAGCTCATAAGCAAAGCATAGAGAAGGAGAGACAGAGGGAGAAAGAAAGAATGACTGAGCCACAAGAGGTTTTCAGAGAAGACCTGATGGAAAAGTCTGAAGAGACTCTTCAGCAAAAGATCCATCATAACCAGGGTGAACTGCATTTGCAACACGTTAATGAGGAGAAGATGCAGCTAAAGGCAGCAAAGAAAAATGCAAAGCTGGACCCTTGGAGGCAAAGCAAGAAGAGAAAGTGCAGGAAAAATGGGTAAAAGTTGAGAGTGTTGAAATAACAAGCTTTTTTCATAAATCCAAAACTCAAAAGGCTGCTAAGATGGGTGCTAGCCTATGTGTTGAGTGTAAGCCTGAAGTTGCTGAACAGCTGGAGAAATTTCAGCAAGGCCAGATGTCTGAGAGATCCTGTCTAGTAGAGAGAAAGAGTCGAGACCTTGCAGGATTGCAAGCACAGTGGTATCAAGGATTCCTGCTGGAAACATGACAGAGGTGAGGGGACGATCCAAGAGCTAGAAGCAGCCGCGAGAGAGGACATGCTTGTGGAGCCTCTGAAGGATACTGCACCAGAAAAGATGCAAGAAGGCCATATGAAACTGATACCGTTAGGAGAAAATTCTCAGCCAACCTATTGGAGCACTTGGAACATAAAGAGACTGATTATCTGTCCTCACAAAGCATGGGCTTGGGACAGTTTGCAGGATTATGAAATAAATTGTGGTGAAAAGGGGGAAGAGAAACCACCCGAGAATTTGCTGTCTCCTAGAGTTGGTTATAATGAAAATGATGCTGCTGATGAACTTAAAGAAAGAGAGTTGGAGACTTTGCAGAAAGGGCTGAAGAAGGGAGCTCGACAAGCTCAAAGTGTCACAGAATTTGACCAAGAATTCTACAGATTGGTGGCCCAGAGTCAGCAACTATCTGAGTCAGACACCAGCCTAGTGGAGCTACTTAGTGCTGTGGAAGCGTTAACGAGAGTGAAAGAAGCTGAACTTCATAAGATGGAGAGTGTCCTCGGCAGATTCAGGCAGAACCTTCAACAGCTACAAGGGAACATTAACGGCCTCTCGGCTCAGGTCGCTCAATCCGATGTTTTGAGCTGGGGGGAGGGATGTGTAACATAGTGCCCCCCAGAGGTGAGAGCAAGACACATAATGAAGAGTTTTATCCAGGAAAGAGAGAGTTAACTTACTGGAGCAGTGCTAAGCGACTAATTGAACCTGCAGGTGTTGTAAGCCTGTTAAAGGCACACACAGAGAGATGGGTGTGGCCCCCTGCAATTAGGCTCTGTTTGGCCTAGCAGAGTGAGGCCAGAGCCTCACTACAAGCTACGAAGGACGCTTGTATGCATCTGCCAGTGAGAGTGAAGGCAGTGTTTTTGTCTGCTGAAAGCAGACATTGAGACCCAAAAGTTCACAGAGGAGACTGTTTGTTGCAGAGGAAAAAAAAGCCTTTACAGAGGAGCTGCTGCAAGGATTTGGCCACAGCAGTTATTACAAAGGAGACTGATTGGTGCTATCCCAGCGATTGTAGCAGAGGATCTATTACAGCTGAGAGAGAGAGAGAGACTGGATGTAAAGGTACCATTACAGAGTCTGATAACCCCAGGGAGAAGTCTGTGAAGTTAACAGATTTGTAGCCTTCACCAAAAGAGGTTGGGGTATCTGGAGAGTAGGGAGGGCCAGAACCCCACCCTATGGTATGAAATTAAAAGACGACTGTCTGCAGAGAAAGGACGCTTTAAACTATTGAATATGGACTATTCAAAGACTCTGTTTACACCTAAAGGCCGAGAAGCGGCTTCAGGGCTAGCTAGGGTGTTCCTGATGTTAAGCCAGTACGTTTAAGAAGATGTTTATTTCATGCTGAAAATAAGCTATTTTTGTTTATGTTTGAAAACGTTTTACTAAAAGAGATAAAAAGTCACAGAAGAAACCAGTAGCAAAAGGCCTCATTGTCACAATATGTGTAAGTATATATTATTTATTATTTATAATATTATATATATATATATATATATATATTTAATGCATTTGATATTGTAGTCATGGTAATGTCTCTTTAATCTGAATACTATATTATAATATTAAATAAATGTAATGTCCAAATTGTATAAAAAAACAAGTAGGCTCTAATAGCCTATGGACTTATGTGGACCTCATTAGAATGGAAAATCTCAGTAAAACTCCTTGCACAATTGAGCAACAACCCTCACGTTCCCTTTAAATCACCCATTCATAATTCTACCCCAAGATGTTGGTTTTTAATTTGCCCAAATGTCGGTTTATTTCAGCTGACACATAATTCAGAAAACAAAAAAATATTTTGTAATGTTTAAAACGTTTACTTTTAAATATATTTCAACATTTAATATAAGAAATGTGTATTGAATTATATTTTGAACAACAGCAAAAAGTAAGGCTACTTTGGTCAAAGTTATCAAGTTGTTTGGGGGTCAGGATGTTGTCAGATTTGAAATGACTTTTCTCCATGGTTTTTGCTTCAACAAAATAGCATTTTGCAACTATGTACCACAGGGTCAGCAGTACATGGACTCACTATTGAAGCTTTTTTTAGGAAAACAAACAAAAATATAAAGTTATTAGGGCTGTGCTTTTATTGTTGTCCTGTTTTTATTAAAGGACCAGTGCAGATTGAGAAAAACATCATATGTTTGTTAACTTTGTAATAAATTAACAATATTAGAAGCTGTGTAAAGCATGAGCATAAAAAATATTTTATACAAAATCTTGATTTTAATAGATAGTGTTTGTGTTTCGCAGACTTACTGCCGACTTGAGCCCCATTCTATTTGAGCAGTGTAATTCGTGGTATTCCGTAAAGTCTGCTGCTGGAGCCTTTTTCCCCTACATTACACGTTAATTATAAGGCGCTCATTGCAAGCCGAAGGCGCTCAGCACGAGGCTCGCAATGAGCCCCGGAGGTACTCAGAGGACTAAAAACCTTACATGGTGTGGCAAACAGCATTACCTGCCTTACAATTTGATTGCCGTCATTTTTTGACGGAAGAGACGCTTGTTGTGTATAGTTGTCTGCCATCTTGTTGCCAAGAAAGTGTTTCCCAATAAGAACAAATGAAGACCAGGCACATGATTTGATTTCATTCATTGATGCTATGAAATGTGGGTCATTTATACGTTGTCTGGTCTGTGGACCATTGAACCGTCTTCATTCAAAGCCTTTACAAATTATTTCATCAGGCCTAGCTTTATATGTAGGGGCGTCAGTATGATTTTATCTCGTGCTGACAAAGGTTCATTGATTAAATTTTGTCCTCCAAGGTAATCTTTTCTTGCCCAATGTTAATTTTTGGCTCTACTATCCATATCTATATCGAAAAAACTAGAGCTGCTGTCTATTCAATGCAATTTACTGAACCCAAAAGTACAGGCCCAAAAAACAAGACACCAAGAAAAGAAAATGTTTTTGTTGGCCTGTGTTTACTTGGGATACATTGTGACATATGATAGCACTATCGTCCATTTTTACCCACTCAACTGGATTGTTGAAGCTACCAGCGTCACTATGGCAACAGCGACAAAGAGCTGTAGATAGATGTCATTCTCACAGGACGTCGCACAATGATGTCACTGATGTGTTTTGGCGCCAAATGCTGAGTTGGAGGGGTATAAATAGACAAAGTCAGTTAGGATTACCATTTCTACCTTAACACAACTATACAGGGTAAGTGCTTAGTGAGCTTTGTTTTGAAGTGCACATATCAGAGATATTTTAGTAACATTACATTTAGAGTTTTCAATAAAAAAATATGGTAAATAGCAAATGCTTAATATAAATAAACTTCAAAGATCCATGGAATAACAGTGATATTATAGGTAAAGGTTACCAATTTATATATGTTATAGGAAATAATCCTATTCTTTTTATTTAATTTTATTGCACTTTATTTCAATTTATTAAACATAAATGAAGGTTAAGATCTTCTAAGGTGAACACTAGGGACCATAAAAGCCCATGGATACAATATAGCCTCTTGGAGTTGATCAGTGTCACCTTAAATGGACAAGTGGTTAGACACCACATGTACATCAAAAGGCAAAATAGTGGTCCGAATCAAGATTAATATTTTGACCCTATATTTATATTTTAAGGCTACTTTGTATATTGTCTAGAGAAGATTTATCTACAGGGATAATTTTGTGAACTTGTAATGTACCCCCCTTGGGAAGTTACCACAGAGGCAGTTTGAAAAGGTATATTCGCCGTATAAGACGCACAAACTTTCCTCCCCCAGTTTTGGGGAAGAAAAAGTGCGTCTTATACGGCGAAAAATACGGTAATACCGGGAGCCATGATATAATGACATTGACCATATGAATGGATGGTTTGTACACATTTGTATACATATCATTTTACATCTATCATTGTATAGAAGGTGTAAATATTTTGATGACATGTTTTTGGAAGTATATACAGTATATATAGATGTATATGTATTTTCTCCAGGGATATCTAACTGATAAAGTTGCAGAATAAGCGGAGAAATGTTTTACAGTATTCATACTTATATGTGTCCTCATTTTATATATATATATATATATATATATATATATATATATATATATATATATACCGTATATACTCGAGTATAAGCCAAGGCACCTATTTTACCACAAAATACTGGGAAGAATGAGTGGCTCGAGTATAAGCAGAGGGTGAGAAATGTGCTGCCCCCGGTGTCCCTCTTGTGCCCTCTGTGCCCCCCTCTTGTGTGCCCTTTTCTTGTGTCCCCCCTCTCCCTCCCCTGTGTCTCTTCTCCCCTCTTCTTCCCTGTGTCTCTTCCCCCCTCCCTTCCCTGTGTCTCTTCCCCCCTCCCTTATCACCCTCCTCAACCTCCCTCCTCAACCCCCCTCCTCATCCTCAACCCCCCATTATTAACCTCAACCCCCTATCCTCATCCTAAACCACCCTCCTTATCCTAAACCACCCTCCTCAGCCCCCCTCCTCAACCCCTCTTCTCATCCTCCCTCCTCATCCTCAACCTCCCTCCTCAACCCCCCTCCTCAACCCCCCCATCCTCATCCTCAATCCCCATCCTCAAACCCCCTCCTCATTCTAAACCCCCTCTATACTAGAAAATTGCCCGTCAAAAATGGGAGTAAAATTGTAAGGCTAGCAATGCTGTTTGCCACACAATGTTAGGCTAAGGGCCCTCTAAGCACCTTCGGCGAGCCCCCTTCCCCACTCATCCTCCTCCTCCCTCCTTCCCCCCTAGTCCTCTTCTGCCCTCCTTCCCCCTCTCCCTCCCCTGTGTCTCTTCTCCCCTTTCCCTCCCCTGTGTCTCTTCTCCCCTTTCCCTTCCCTGTGTCTCTTACCCCTCTCCCTTCCCTGTGTCTCTTCCCCCCTCTTCTTCCCTGTGTCTCTTCCCCCCTCCCTTATCACCCTCCTCAACCTCCCTCCTCAACCCCCCTCCTCATCCTCAACCCCCTCCTCAACCCCCCTCCTCATCCTCAACCCCCTCCTCAACCTCCCTCCTTAACCTCAACCCCCCTCCTCATCCTCAACCCCCCATTCTCAACCCCCATCCTCAACCCCCCATTCTTAACCTCAACCACCCATCCTCATCCTAAACCACCCTCCTTATCCTAAACCACCCTCCTCAGCCCCCCTCCTCAACCCCCCTTCTCATCCTCCCTCCTCATCCTCAACCTCCCTCCTCAACCCCCCTCCTCATCCTCAACCCCCTCCTCAACCCCCCTCCTCATCCTCAACCCCCTCCTCAACCTCCCTCCTTAACCTCAACCCCCCTCCTCATCCTCAACCCCCCATTCTCAACCCCCATCCTCAACCCCCCATTCTTAACCTCAACCCCCCATCCTCATCCTAAACCACCCTCCTTATCCTAAACCACCCTCCTCAGCCCCCCTCCTCAACCCCCCTTCTCATCCTCCCTCCTCATCCTCAACCTCCCTCCTCAACCCCCCTCCTCATCCTCAACCCCCCTCCTCAACCTCCCTCCTCAACCCCCCCATCCTCATCCTCAATCCCCATCCTCAAACCCCCTCCTCATTCTAAACCCCCTCTATACTAGAAAATTGCCCGTCAAAAATGGGAGTAAAATTGTAAGGCTAGCAATGCTGTTTGCCACACAATGTTAGGCTAAGGGCCCTCTAAGCACCTTCGGCGAACCCCCTTCCCCACTCATCCTCCTCCTCCCTCCTTCCCCCCTAGTCCTCTTCTGCCCTCCTTCCCCCCTCGTTCCCCTCCTCCTTTGGCGCTCATTGCGAGCCTCTCCTCCCTATGTAGTTTATGGGCCTCGCCATGAGTGTTAAGGGTTTTGGTTAAGTGTTACTGCATTTGTATAAATGTTACTGTTGCGTAGGAAGGGTGACTGGTTTTCCTTAAGTGTAACGGTTTGGGACTATTTTTTGCAACCTTCTGCCTCGTTTTCACCCTTTTGCGTTTTTTCGTCCGCCATTTTTTTTCTTGCTTAGGCGATTTCGGATCGTGAAAAAACAGCAAATATGCCTCAAATTAAGTTGCAACCGCCCTCACAGGCTCCCTGGCTCTCCCCCCGTGCTGTGTGGGAAGGGTGTAAGTTAATTTGAGGCATATTTGCTGTTTTTTTCAGCTTTTTACTGTTTAGTGATTCGGCCATTAAAGTCGTATCCACACACATGCCTCTGGTTCTAAGTCCTACGGGACATAATTTTGCGTCCCTCGCTAAGTGCTGCAATGAGCCCTGCGTGCCTCAACTGCTCGCCTCCCGTTGGCGCTCATTGCAGCCTAAGTCCTGCGTGCCTCAACTGCTCGCCTCCCTTCAGCGCTCATTGCAGCCTAAGTCCCGCCTGTTGGGCCGCAACTAGACCAACGTCCTTGAACTGACAACTATATATGTGATATATCATTGTGTTTATTTTGTGTGTATTTCTATCTATCTATATACCTATCTATCTATCTATCTATCTATTCAATAAATAATATATTGTAAGATATTTTTCAAAGTAGCAAGAACCTACTTTTTATTTTTGGAATTTAGAATACAAAACATTTTCATTTGGGGAGAGGAAGGGATACAGACCTCTGTAAATTTGATAAACAGTGATGGTTGCTGAAGAACACTTCTATAACACCATTGCTAAGGCTTAATCGGTCAGGCAGTTATCAGGGAGAAGTGAAATGTTTGAGTTAACCATAATTGCTGTCTGAGTAATTTTTGCCTGCCACAGGGCACGTGCACTCGGCACTTAGACCTGGTGGTAGATTCTAGGGCCAAGGCAATGGCCACCCCTAGCATTTAAATATCTTTATTTATAACTTGGCACAATTACCATGGCTCTTACCTCACATTTTTTATTTGAATTTTGGATTTTATTTTGCTGCACCCATGCACAACTGACAAGCAGGTGGGAGTAATGCACACATTTCGTAGTGCTATAGTGACTTGTATCATCAGTCTTCCTGGGAGAAGATGATGGCAGCCCCTCTTTGGTGAAAAACAGTTTCTGCACCTGGGTGCTCCAGCCTAAAAGAAATTGGAAAAGGACCCAATCTTTAGTAGGGGTTGAAAATGGTCATCTTATGCTCCCTAGAACCTGTGGCCAAAATTCCGAAGAAGATTAAAACAAAGGGGTCCTAAAGACCTGAAGGCCAGTGGCAGAGCTAGATAATGGAGGGCCCTGGCACCCAAAAAAAATGTGGGCCTTCCTCAGGGGGTTCTAAAAATGTTTTGCACAAGAACTCAGTGCTGCTGTCTATATATATATATACTAGCGACTTGCCTGTCAAAAATAAAATTGTAAGGCAGGTAATGCTGTTTGCCACAGACATTATTTTTTTGGGTGGCCTGAGATCCATCGGCGCTCATTGTGAACCTCGCGCTGAGCCCTTTGGCGCTAATCACATGGCTCGCAATAAGCGCCTTCGGCGTTCATTGCAAGGCTCTTGGTTGTTGTATATTTTTTTTATCAGAGGCGCTTTTGCTGTCATTGTAAGGTCTGCGCTGATCTGCTTTTTGTGCTTATTGCAAGGCTGTCCCCTGGTGTAGTTTGTGTGCTATGAGCAGTGTTGGCGCTCGTTGTGAGGCGCACAGTGAATTACTTTTGCGTTTATTGCTATTTTTTGTTGTGTATATGTATTTTTGGTTGCTCATTAAATAAGTAATACATTAATAAATTAATATACTTTACCTATTTGTAAGTAATATATGCAGGAAGCATTGTGCTGAAGAGCTGACAATCTGTTTTGATTTTCCTGTAGCAGACAATGTAGGTTTGCACTGTTGTGGAGCTGAGGTGTACTGTAGGACGCGGAGGCTGCACAGGCTCCCTGGGTCAGTCCGTAGCGCCGCGTGACCCAGCGGAGCCTGCGAGGCCCGTTAGCCAATCAGCTGCGTCGGGGGGGGGGGGGGGTGTCGGGAAGCCCGTTTTCGCGCCGTTCAGTGCAGCGCGGTCTCCCGACTGAAACGGACGGAGGTCTGAGGTCCTGCAGCTAGAATCACAGTAGGAAGGTTTAATACTGAGACTTTTCCCCAGCTTACCAGCACATAAGGGGCTATATCTGTTGAGGCTATCTTGTTTGTTTTCTGTGTTTCTTCCTCCGTTTTGCGTCTGTGTGCCTTGTTTGTGTCTGTGTGTGTGCTTGTGGCTGTGTGTGCCTGGTGCTGCTGCCTGGGTGTTCCCCCCTGTGTGTCCCCCTGTTAGACATATTATGGATCCAGAAGGCTTAGAGGCTTTACTGGCTGAAGTTAGGACCCGTGCCCTAAGCCAAGGGGTCAGGTGGGTGCAGGACATGCTGGGGCCTCCCATGCTTTCTGCGCTTGGGCGGCAGCACATTGAACAGGATCAGCCTGCGGTGGCTGGTGTCCTAGTCAATTCTGGCGGCGCCAGGGCCGTTTTTTCCCTTCCCACCACTGTAGGGCTAGCAGACCCCCATCCATCAGGGAGCAGAGACATGAGAGAAGGGGGGGTTACGGGTCAGGGCGGCCGGGACCCCATACCCCTCAGACAGGTGAGCGCCAGGTCCACGGGCGGTGAGGGTGAGGGCCTAGAACTCCGGCCACCACCGGTCACTTTGCCCAAAGGTCCTAGGCCGCGTCAAAGGTCAAGAAACACCCCTTTAACACCCCGTAGAGGGGGTGCAGGGGGTAGGAGAAAAGCCTGGAGTCCTAAAAAGGCTCCAACAGTCCCTCATGGCGACAACCAGGCGGTCCCTGGGGCTTCCCTTAATAACAGTGCTTCTGGTACTTTACAGGGACGCCCATTAGGCGGTGAGCGGAACATGGCGACGACGAGAGAGAAGAGACGGAGTGATCAGAGAAATGAATAGCCAAGACAGCATGGTCATGATTGATGACGTGCCAGTAACAGCGGCAGTGGCGAGGCTAGGATGCCCCACTCGAGCTAAGAAGGCTACGAGCAGGTACAGTCCGCTACTATTTACGCACACGCCACTAAGATGTACCAGAGTTGAGACCGAGGGCGAGACGGTTAGGCCACAGCAGAAGGGGTCTAAGACCGACCAACAGCCAGACGTTACAACGCCCGATGAAGTCTCAAGGGAACCCCTACGGGGGGCGGCGGAGGCAGAACTAGCTTACTCCAGCCGTGCAGGCTTAGGTGACCAGGACCATTCCTCAGAGGAGGAGCGGGCGGTATGGGCACGGGCATGCAGGTCGCGGAGAGCTAGTGACTGTTCTTCTTGCACCCACAGATTCAGAAGGAGATCCAGATCGAGAAGCAGGAGATCTTGTCGGTGCAGCTGTGCATGCACAGGATCGGAGAGGAGAAGCCCGCGGAGGGCAAGACGGTCAGAGTCCCCGGAGCGTCAGGAAAGACGCAGGGATACTCCGTTGGCTGTGTCCACGCCAAGGCTTCCAGGAGCAGGTGAGCGCTCAGTGTTGAGCTGTGCAGCAGAAAAGGGAGATAGAGAACCCTTGCACACAAAGGCCGGGTTTTTTGGGTCATTAAAGACCCTCCTAGCTGCGCACAACATTACAGTCAGTGAGCAAGAGATGGGTGCTTGGATAGGCGGACTAGCGAAGGGTGCGTGTCCCAGCCACCAGCTATTGTGGCGCCAGCGCGCACAAGCCCGGCCGAGGCGATAGGTACCATACGCGCGCCCGAGCCGGTAGGCGATCCTGTTGCAGTAGTGGGCAGTACCAATGCAGGGGTTACTGACGCAGCCATGAGACCTATAGTCTTGTGCTCGTTGGATAACTTAGGGGCACACCTTACCCAGGAGGTTAAGGAAAAGATCTGGAGGAGGGAGTTTGTAGAATTGTTCTCCCTTCTCCCCATGTCTAGGCAAATGGATATGGCCGAGAGGGGCCCCAGAGATGGCGACGAGCGGAAGAAATCTTTTGCCAGGTTACCTAGGACGTTCGATACATGGCTGCAAGCATTCTCCATATGGGCCTGCGTGCTATGTGAGCGACACCCGAACAGAGTTCGGGATTATTCGTTTACATAGACGAAATTCGCAATGCCCACAAAGTCTATGGAGGTACAGCCTGGTGGCGGTACGACGAGGAATTCCGCCAATACTTGGCCTCAAGGACAACCATGGCGTGGAGTGACAAAGCGGTGGCATATTGGTTAAACATTATGACACCCATGAGAGTCACAACGCCCTTTCGGAGCGGGGCCGGTGGAGCTAAGGGCCCCACCCACGCCTCAGGAACAGGTCCCAAAACCTGTTTCGCATATAACGAAGGGGTCTGTAGATGGGCCCGAACTGCAGGTTTAAACATGCATGTTCAAACTGCGGGGGAGAGCACCCCCTGGCTAGATGCGGTAGACCAAAGGATGGAGGTAGGGGTGGAGAACCTCCTGCAAAAGGGCAGGACGCCCATACGCCTCTCCGCCATGCTGCCGTGGCTAAAACGCTACGGTAAATCGGCGGGCACCGCCAAAGCCGCGCGCCTTCTGGAAGACGGGTTCCGAGAGGGATTCCGTATTCCATGTGGCATTGACATTCAGGGTTTCCTTGTCCCAAATCTGAAGTCGGCCAGGGAATTCCCAGGGGTAGCTCACGCAAAGGTTATCAACGAGGTAAAACTGGGTTGGATGGCGGGGCCATTTACACTCCCGCCCATTCCGGATTTGATCGTGTCTCCACTTGGGGTGGTCCCCAAGAAGGAGAAGGGTAAATTTTGGTTGATACAACACCTTTCTTACCCCAGAGTCCGGTCGGTAAATGATGGTATATCAAAAGACCAGGCTACTGTGTCTTACGAGTCGCTTGACCAGGCGGTCGACTTGGTTAGGCGGGCGGGCCCCGGGGCGCTCATGGCAAAGGTGGACATTGAGGCAGCATTCAGGTTGCTGCCGGTACACCCGTCGAGCCATCGGCTGCTAGGGTGTTTTGTGGACGGCAGCTATTTTGTCGACTTATGTTTACCCATGGGATGCTCAATATAATGTGCTTATTTTGAGGCTTTCAGCAAATTTTTACAATGGGTTGCGAGCCTCAAAGACGGGTACAGGAGCATTACCCATTACCTAGATGATTTCCTTTTCGTCGGTCCAGCTGGAAACGACGCTTGCCGTTTCATGTTGGAGGTTTTCACCGAAATCTGCAAAGATTTCGGGGTACCACTGGCCCGCGACAAAACAGAGGGCCCCACGGAGCAGTTGACTTTCTTGGGGATTCGGATTGATTTCACGAAAATGGAGTGCAGTCTTCCCTTGGAAAAGGTGGCGGACATGCAAGCGGAGATCAGGGCTCTACAAGGCGCACGGAGGGTGTCTTTGCGACGGTTGCAATCGATATTAGGGAAGTTGAATTTTGCATGCAGAATTATCCCCATGGGGAGGATATTCTGTAGGAGGATGTCACTCGCTACTATAGGTATTGCGAAACCGCACCATTTCATAAAGTCTCCAGGGTTATGCGGGACGATGCGAAGGTATGGTCAGTGTTCCTTGCTGAATTTAATGGGCGGGTGCTTCTTCAAAAGAAGGGTGCCACCAACTCAGAGCTAGAACTCCACACAGACGGGTCCGGACCGGTTGGCTGTGGGGCATATCTCCAAGGGAGATGGTGTGCTGCGGCGTGGCCGGAGGAATGGGAAGCGGCGGGTTTAACAAAGAATCCTACATTCCTCGAGCTGTTTCCCATAGTGGTAGCAGTACACATATGGGGTACAAGTTTCAGGGAACGGCGAGTCATATTCCACTCGGATAAGATAGGGTTGGTGGAGGCCGTGAACAACATCACGGCAACATCTGTACCGGTGATACGATTACTCCGTCATCTTGTACTATGTTGCCTTCGCCTGAACATATGGTTTCAGGCAAGGCATGTCCCAGTAGTGGAAAACGGAATTGCTTACGCCCTTTCTCGGTTTCAGGAGGATCGATTCAGGGCACTGGCTCCTCAGGCGAACGCCCTGGGGGAACGCATTCCCGCGGAGCTTTGGGAGCTTGGAGCTGTCAGGTGATGAGACTCGTGAGACAGTCTGTTGCCCCAGCAACATGGACCGCTTATAAACGCGTGTGGGCAAAATAGGATAGCTTAGTGGCACTGGCAGGTGGTGCCACGACGGAAGATAAGAGCATAGGGATCCTGCTTTGGTACCTGCTGCGGTGCGCCGAGCAAGGCGAAACAAGAGCCGTAGTAGGGAGACAGGTCATGGCGCTGGCTTTTATTTTTAAGCTTGCTGGGCAGAGGGACCTTACAAAGGAGTTTCTAGTGCGCAAGGTGGTGCACGGAATGTTCAATGGTCATCGTAGGCCGAATAACAGGCGTCCGATTACATTTTCCTTGCTACTGAGAGTGTCTCAGGCGTTGGTGGTGGTTTGCAGAAACCCCTTTGAATCTCTACTTTTCCGAACGGCTTTTTCCCTGGCGTTCTTCGGAGCGTTTAGGATAGGGGAGTTAGTCGCGAACAGTAGACACGGCTCGGGGGGACTGCAATTAGTGGATACCTGCCTGAGAGAAGGCACGGTAGTAATTTGGTTGCGGAGGTCAAAGACCGACCAAGTGGGAAAAGGAAGAGAAGTGGTTCTGCATCAGGTTGGCACGGAGTGTTGCCCATATGCATGTGTAAAGGAGTACCTTAAGCAGCGACCGGCGGGACGGTGTTCGCTGCTGGTACATGCCGATGGAACGGCACTGTCACAGTACCAATTCAAAAGAGTTTTAAAAAGCGCACTGCAGCGGCTCGGTTTTAAGCAGTCGGAGTTCGGAACACACTCTTTCCGCATTGGGGCTGCCACGGAGGCAGCCAGGCTGGGTTTGCCCAACGCGGCAGTAAAGCACATCGGTAGATGGGATTCGGAACGTTATCGGTCCTATGTAAGGCCGAGTGCAGTGGTGTAATGGTGTTGCTTTCTACTTTCAGGAGAACAGAAGCAACTGTGGATTGTGGGCCATTAATACGTGTACTGGGCCCACAGGTTAGCTGCAGTAACCGAAGAAAAGGCACAACTGGGCTTTCCTGTTATGGACTTGCGAGTATGGTGGTGTGGCATTCGGGGTCTGCGATGGGCGCAATTGGACGGGCTTTTGGATACATACGCGCAGCGTTACGGTCAGCCCAGTGTGATATTAATCCATGCCGGCGGGAACGATTTGGGGACGGTGCCCATGAGACGGATGTTGAAAGTCATGAGAAGAGACGTTGAGAAGTGGGTGAAAAAGTTCCCAGGCACGTTCCTTATCTGGTCGGAAATGATTAAGAGAAGATCTTGGCGTAACGCGCGTGACCCAGTATGTCTGGACAAGGCAAGACAGAAGATCAACCAGCAGATTGCGAGTTTTGTTAGAAAATTGGGTTTTGTTGCAATCCGTTACAAGGAGTTCGAACCGGTCGGTGCCGACGATTTTTTCGGAAAAGATAAGGTTCACCTTACGGAAATCGGATTAGAATTGATGATGTTGGAGTTTAGGGAGAGCGTTTTACGGGCTTTGGCTTTGATGTCCAGCAGGGGGGGATCGCAGCCTCGGGAGGCGTCCCTCGCGTGCTCCGTGGCGGGAGGTGAGTTGCCCGGCCCACTGGCCTAAGTGGGCGGTGGCCCCACCTCACAGGGCGTGCTTAAAGATAAGCATTGGGGCTTCGGGCAGGGCTCAAAGCGTGAGGTCACTGTTCGTGACCGGGCTCCTCCCCCGGGAAGAAAGGACTAAAATAGTTCATCTAAATAAGTTATAGTTTGTTGTTTACAATTGTTATAATAAAGCTGTGGCCCGTTGTTTCTCCCAACTTCAGTTGTCGTGTCTTTTATTTATTACCTAGCCTAAATGGATCATGCATGGGTCATGTAGGACGCGGAGGCTGCACAGGCTCCCTGGGTCAGCCCGTAGCGTTGCGTGACCCAGCGGAGCCTGCGAGGCCCGTTAGCCAATCAGCTGCGTTGGGGGGCGTGTCGGGAAGCCCGTTTTCGCGCCGTTCAGTGCAGCGCGGTCTCCCGACTGTAATCCCACCCACCCACCCTGTAATTTGTTGGTAAAAATGTAAAATGGAGTATTCTTTTTAAAAAAAAAAAAAAAACATTTTTGTTCTAAAGATTTTTGGAGAAATGGCTATGAATGTTGTTTATTGTTAATTTTTGACTTGGCAGGAGGTGAGTTGCCTGGCACACTGGCCTTAATGGGCGGTGGCCCCACCTCACAGGGCGTGCTTAAAGATAAGCATTGGGGCTTTGGGCAGGGCTCAAAGCGTGAGGTCACTGTTCGTGGCCGGGCTCCTCCCCCGGGAAGAAAGGACTAAAATTGTTCATCTAAATAAGTTATAGTTTGTTGTTTACAATTGTTATAATAAAGCTGTGGCCCGTTGTTTCTCCCAACTTCAGTTGTCGTGTCTTTTATTTATTACCTAGCCTAAATGGATCATGCATGGGTCATGTAAGTGTCAGCAATGTGTGCAGTGTATAGTGTAAATAGGCCGCGTGCGCGAGGGGAAGCCATTAGAGTAGCTAAGTTAGTGTTGTAAAATGGTGGCGAATGTGTATGTGGTACGCAGGTGTGGATGATTTAGCGTACTTGCTAAAAGTGTATCTTGTACCTCATACGGCTTTTTGGAAAAGCTGTATGTGCTTGGTGGTGTTTTGCGGCTTTAGGGTAGTGTAGCCTCGTTTTTGCTTTTTTCGGCGGACATTCCTTTGTTGATTTGGATGTATGTTTTGGGTCGTTGTCATGCTGAAAGATGAAGTTCCTCTTCATGTTCAGCTTTCTAGCAGAAGCCTGAAGGTTTTGTGCCAATATTGACTGGTATTTGGAACTGTTCATAATTCCCTCTATCTTAACTAAGGCCCCAGTTCCAGCTGAAGAAAAACAGCCTCAAAGCATGATGCTGCCACCACCATGCTTCACTGTGGGTATGGTGTTCTTTTGGTGATGTGCAGTGTTGTATTTGACCCAAACATATCTTTTGGAATTATGGCCAAAAAGTTCAACCTTGGATTCATCAGACCATAACAGCCTTTCCCACATGCTTTTGGGAGACTTCAGATGTGTTTTTGCAAAATGTAGCCTGGCTTGGATGTTTTTCTTCGTAAGAAAAGGCTTTCATCTTGCCACTCTACCCCATAACCCAGACATAGGAAAAATACGGGAGATTGTTGTCACATGTACCACACAGCCAGTACTTGCCAGATATTCCTGCAGCTCCTTTAATGTTGTTGTAGGCCTCTTGGTAGCCCCCCAGACCAGTTTTCTTCTCGTCTTTTCATCAATTTTGAAGGGAGCTCCAGTTCTTGGTAATGTCACTGTTGTGCCATATTTTCTCCACTTGATGATGACTGTCTTCACTGTGTTCCATGGTATATCTAATGCCTTGGAAATACTTTAGTAACCTTCTCCTGACTGATACCTTTTAACAATGAGATCCCTCTGATGCTTTGGAAGCTCTCTGTGGACCATGGCTTTTGCTGTGGGATGCGACTAAGAAAATTTCAGGAAAGACCAACTAGAGCAGCTGAACTTTATTTGGGGTTAATCAGAGGCACTTTAAATGATGGCAGGTGTATGCTGACTCCTATTTAAAACGATTTGAAATGTGATTGCATAATTCTGAACACAGCTACATCCCCAGTTATAAGAGGGTGTGCAGACTTATGCAACCACATTATTTTTATTAATTTTTTTTCTTCCCTCCACCTAAAAGATTTCAGTTTGTTTTTCAATTGAGTTGTACATTTTATAGGTCACATTAAAGGTGGAAAAAGTTCTGAAATGATTTATCTTTGTCTCATTTTTTTACAGCACAGAAACCTGACATTTTAACAGGGGTGTGTAGACTTTTTATATCCACTGTATATTAAAAGCCCCAAAATTATAAGGGGCAAACTGATCACACCCTCAAACAAGTGTTTCATTTTTTCCTTATAGATTTCATCTACTTATAAGTCACCTAAACAGTAAGCATATTGATTTACAGTAAAAAGAACTGGGCGGGAACATCTGATTATATCAGGATCAGGATGAAAGTCATTGAAATCAACAGAAACCTGATTCAAGGGCAACTACAGTTAAAAAAAATTGTGCGTTTGTGAATTCTGCAACAAAACATAATATTAGCAATTATGTAAACCCACATAAAAATATTTTTAGAAAAATTCAGATTTTTTGAAAAAAAAAAAAAATATATATATATATATATATATTCATCCTACCTTTTTGGTTTCCGCTGAGTTACTTTCTGAGGTGGAAAGAGGCTGTGAGGGATGTTTCATAAGCAAGGAGCTGTGATGATGAGGGAGATCTACTAAGTATGACTGTGGTGTGCATTACTATATTCAATATCATATATTTCCTATTGGGGACAAATGCCACGAGCACCTTCATATCTCATCTAATCATCACAGTCACCAGGATTCATTAGTAAATCCATGTGACAACTTAGTAAATAACATTCTTTGAATTCAAAGGCAGCTTCTATATGCACAATGGAAATGTGGCAGATAAAACTGCTAGTGCTTTGAGTAGGGCCAATTGAAAGCTCATTTGTTTACAAGGCAATTCCCTCTTGAAACAATAGCTGAGAAAAAAAGGGGAAGCTTCACCTAAACGCACGTTGCTCACAAGTTTTAGCACTTGTCCTTCATTGCTACAAGACATCTTTAAATTGGTGATGTGAGCTGCTCTCCTCAAATGTCACTTGCAAACAGGGCACTTTAAAAAAAAATTGACAATAATAGTTACTATAGGATTTTTCTTAAATAAAAAAAGTAAACTTAATTTTGGATTAAATTTGCACTTTTAGGAAAAAGATAACCAGCTGTAAAGAATGATTGTAAATAAAAGGGGCTCATTAAATTCTGTTTATTTTGCCAATTATAAAGTTAAAATTAGTACTTTACTTCATTTACAAGTAAGGCATACTATTAAAAACAGTGGGTAGTTAAAAAGACATTTAACAGTTAAAAAATTTTGTTAGCTTAAACTCCTCTGATCCGTTTCTTTCAGGAGGGTGGCCAGCTCTGCCTATGGGCTGGACAATCATGGAGTTTGGAAGCAGACTGGGTTGATATCACTAGACCTGCCCCATGATATCATTAGCTCTGCCCTCACTGCCTACAAAGAGGTAACAGCTCTACTGTAACATGCTAGCAGCGGCCATAGAGGCTCCGCCCAGTACATGAGTCATCACTCCCCAGACCCTCTCTGTCTGAAACAGAATCTATTATGGAAAGACGTACCCATATTTTTCTGTGTATAAGACGGTATCTTTTACCTAAATTTAGAAGTTTAACATATGGAGTCGTCTTATACACGGAATATGCTACAAAACTGTCAGAATGATCAATTTTGCTGGAGGAGCTGTGGTTTAATAGGTTCCCATTCGCATGTTTGGTGGCATTGTCCCCGTATTCAGGAGTTTTGGCAGGCTCTTGCCCATCACATGACTTTACTTCTAACAAAGAAAATAGCATTCAAGGTAGAAAAATGTATCTGTCATATATTCGATGTTGAAGTTTCTGTAGAAAAAACAGGCTTTACTTATTCAGATTATTAGTGTTGCAAAATGGTTATTGGTCAGATCATGGAAAAGTCAACGAATACCTGCATGGTCAGAGGTTTACACAATATTAGAGCGCAATAGGGCATTTGGTAAATATTTAGAATCTATTCAGTTAGCTAATTCACAGGATCTTAAATGGAAACTGTGGGATCAGGTGTCTCATTAATGGCAGCGGTTGGGTCCTGTATCGGGTTTCTTTTCCAGTCCCTTTTGAGGGTTTGCTGGATTTGGTTAGTACAATGTTTGTTTTCCTTTCCTCTCATCCCTTCCCTTCTTCCCAAATAATTTATTAAGTATCCGGACATTTTACAGCTCAACAATGTTGTTTGTCTTATTTTATTTAGTTTTGATATTTTGTATTATTGCAATGTTATAACATATTTGTTTTGGATTTGTTCCAGGCAGTTACACCTGTAAGCCATGTGTATTAACAAATGTTATCCTAAACTGTACAGAAGCTTTTTTCTATTGTATGTGCACAGTTACTAGTTTAGTTCTTCTGTTTTTTTGTTTTTTGTTGTGACTTATTTTTTATATACTAAATAAAAAAAAATAAAAAAAATACGGTATCTTTTACCCAAATTTTGAAGTTTAAAACAGCTGTTGCTGTTTTGCAGGCGCTGCCCGGGGGAACATAACCCGAACTCTAGCACACAAGGTCCCTCCTGGCTCTGGATGGGGACTCCTGGCTCTGGATGGGGGAATACTCTGGGTGAGTGCCTGCTGGGGATTCCTGGCTCTGGATGGAGGGCTGCACTGGTTGAGGGTCTTTTAGGGGCTCCTAGCTCTGGATGGAGGGCTGCATGGGGTGAGGGTCTGCTGGGGGCACCTGGCTCTGGATAGGGGTCTGCAATGGGTGAGGGTCTTCTGAGGCTCCTGGCTCTGGATGGGGGCTCCTGGCTCTGGATGGCGGAATACTCGGGGTGAGTGCCTGCTGGGGACTCCTGGCTCTGGTTGGGGGGCTGCACTGGGTGAGGGTCTTTTGGGGGCTCCTAGCTCTGGATGGGAGCTGCTCAGGGTGAAGGCACAGAGTGGGGTCTGGAAGATTACTCATGGTGGGAGGTCCCCATATTTACTTCTTAATTTTGGGCTAAAAAAATAGGGGTCGTCTTATTCATGGGGGCGTTGTATAAACAGAAAAAAACAGTATTTATATTCCAGTGCACATGAAGATCTGTAAGGCCCCTGATAGACACAGATACGAGGAGATAAGCAGCTCTGCTTGAGGGGAAAACAGACAGTTTAAAATCTAAGAAATATGTTAGCTTGTATTTATTTTAAACTGCATACTGTTTTAATAGCCTATGCCCAACAAACAAACATGTGAGCTTCGCTCTACAGTGATCCTTTATTTTTTCAAAAGACCATATTAAAAAAAAATCATTGTGGTCCTTTAAAAAATAAAGCAGGTATATCAATCCAGACAATCAATAAACTTTGTTCTAAATTAGACGTCTTCACACACTCTTATATATACTGCACATGCAACATGCTGGTAACTGGCAGATATTATTATAGTGTGAGATTCTACTCTGTCAGTGTAATCCCAGGAGTTTTTCACAATTTGCAGAGTGTTGTATCCTGTTTTAGATACCATCATTCACTGTCCACAAATAACAACAGATAACATTGTAATTCTTTTGTGTAGTCCTTCAGTCTTTCTAACAGTGATAAATTTCCCCTTCGCGTCTCCGCGTATAGAGCGATCACCCAGCTCTGCTTAGTATTCCATTAGCGCGTACAATGCCTCGGGGAGGGCAACTCATTCAAAATCTCTTGACGATGTCTTCTTTGGAGTAATCCAACAAAAGCTTTGTGACTTTCTATTTTTTCCTCTTTTCAACACTGTTTAAAAAAACATAAATCAAATACAGAGATTTAAAGAGACACTTTAAAATGTTTTTTTTTCTTGAATAGTTCTAAATATGGCACTTAAAGTAAATTTGTTTGTGAAGGATATCAAAAAAACATTAGCAAATGTATAAGCCATAAATATAAACTTATTTTTAGAGAAAAATTGCATGTTTGAAGACTTTGTTTCTTGTCTTTGCTATATCACCATCTGAGAACTGGAGCATGAGCACGGCCGGATTGCCCATTAGGCCAAGTAGGCAGCAGTCTAGGGGGTGCTTCGGTGTGAGGGGTGACACTTTTTTTTTAAAAGTCTTTGCTGGCTTAAAAAAAACTAAATGCAGTTCATATACTGGCTACTAGGGGGTAGCCACCTAGAACAAGAGATTTACAACTGGTTAAGGAACTTACACTCACAAAAAAGGCAAAAATGGGCCCGGGCATAGCGTATGTACTCACTCGCAGGGGCTCCTCCACTTCACTGCCTAGGGGCTGCAAAAAGGTAGATCCGGCACTGAGAATGAGGGTGTGTCATGATTTAATTGTTTAAGGACTCATATTGCCAGTAATTTATGAATATGGCCAAGGGAGCATGACTTTGTTGCATTGGGATAATGTGTTATTGTGTGGTTATATGTTGCCTGTATATGGTTATTATGTATCCTAGTTATAATATATTATGAGGGAAAATTTTATATAGAACATATGTGGAATTGGTAGAAATGCTCTGCATAAAAGTTAGCTGCAGATCATTGCACACTCACACATGCAGACCTTGGGTCAAGACAGATGCATGTACTTCAAGTAGTCCTAAGCAAACACTTGAGTTTAACATAAAGGTTTGTTCACTAGCCAGCTATAGATATCTGGTGAATTTGATCTCAAGAGCTTTGATAGCCCAAGGTTGCAAGCCAGATGGGCTGACATCACACATACACAAATGTACACAAGGGTGTGGTAATGGAGAGTATACATATGTTGTTTTGATCATTCAATAAAGATTGAGAGATAGTGTTCACATATACAAGGTGTGAGACTATATATGTGTGTTGTATCCCGACTTGGGGAGTGGTCTTGCCATGGGCCACTAAGTAACCTGGATCCGGTATTATCTGCCTGTACCTTTTGGGCCTTGCCCTCTTCAGAAGCCATCTTTTGTGCCACAGAGAACAGGAACTACATGATTCTGCTGGGGTAGGTTTGAACTAGGTTCATATCAAGCCCCCTTGAAGAAGCAGATTGTGAAAGGGTGCATTTTGAGCTATCAGAAGAGGGAGAGGTGAGGTGAATGATTCGGTTTTAATCAACTTCCTTACTCTGCAAATACCTAGAAGCAGGCAATGCATCAATCAATGCAATCACTGCTCTCCAGAAATGTAAATGTCCCTCTCACATACACAATGCCAGCATCAATTTGTGTAAAACAACTGTACAATCAGTTATCAAGCTTTTGTAAGTGTTTGAACTCTTACCACCTACACCTTCATGTTGTTGTTCAATTCTTCAGTCATGTCCGTCTCTTGATGACCATATGAAAGCAGCATGCCAGGCACATTTTTCTATGTTTCTGGTTGTAATTATCCATATAGTTTTCTTGGCGAATATACTGGAGTGAGTTGCCAGTTCCTTTTGCAGTGGACAACAATTTGTCTGACCTCTCTCCTATGACATGCTAGGCATAGCTCACAGCTTCATTGAGGTACACAAGCCACTTCACCACAACAAGGTTGCGATCCAGAATGGGACACCTTCTATACCAGTATATAAACTTTGTTACATTTGTATAATCACTTTATCCCTGTACTTAATGCTATGGAATATGTTGGTGCTTTACAAATAAGGGATAATAATAATAATTCATATATGCAGGGCTGGATCTACATTTTTAGAGCCCCTAGGCAGTGAAGTGGTGGAGCCCCTGCGAGTGAGTACACAAGATATTTACGGACTCATTTTTGCCTTTTCTGTGCGAGTCAGTTCCTTCTTCTGTTGTAACTCTCTTGTTCTAGGTGGTTACCCCCTACTAGCCTGTCTATGAACTGCAGCATTTTATTGTTTAAACCAGGAACCATTTTCTAAAAAAAAGTAACACAGCTTACAGGGAAGTGCCTAATAGGTAGTCCAGCCATGCCTCTATGCAACTAGCTCATTATTTTGTAAATGTTATCTTTAGATGGCTCTAAATAAAAAGCCTCTACAGTGTTGAGTTAAAGTACAAGTAAAGGGCCTCAGTGGTCATATGTTTACTTTTTACAATTTTAAAGAACTACACTTAAAAATAAGCATGGTGTTTTAGAATGTAACGTCTCTAATTATTGTTTAAATGCAATTATGCTGCTCTATTTAATTATGCTGCTCTATTTAATTTGCCTTCAGTAGATCAGCCTCCTTAGATGAGAGGAGACTCTAAATACACAAGGTGTTTGTCCAATAAATGGGAATGTGGCAGTTATATTGACCATTACACTCAGCAGGAGTGTAACTACATTTCTTAATTAATTATTGTGTCGTTTTTTCTTAATATGTTAATACATATTATTCCAAGAATAAAACTCATCTTAGTCCTGAACACAGCAGTCTTGTATAATAATTTTTTCTGGTTGTGGTGGCCATATTTGTTTCACTGCTGCCAAACTCTGTTGCTTGAAGGCGGAGGCCATATTTGTTACTGGCAGAGTGATTGTTACATATGTCATGAAATAAAGCTTGAACTGGATAGTTGTACCAACATGGTGCCTGCAAGTGTAGCTGCACTACAGCATGTATACATTAATGTGTGGCTTGAAACCAGGATCAGACCTTTTCTATGAGTTGATAAGGTGAATATTGAATGAAATGTATATACGTTTCTTTAATGGTGTCCATAATTTAAAAATAAAAACACACAGTTTGTTTTATATTGGTTGTCTCTGGAGCTTTATGTTTTAAAGTCCTAGGAATGTGTTGATGGTTCAACAATTAGATCCAAGCCAGATTCCTTGTATTAAACCAAAACTTTCATACTATAATAGTAGTTTGAATGTGATTAACGCTTGCATGGTGCTTTACGAGCAGGCGCACGCAGGCATTATTACTGTGCATAGTGGGGGGTATTGCTCGAACTGCGTATGCACAATTACACAGGAGAGGGGAGAGAGAGAGGAGAGGGGGATAGAGAGGGGTAGGGAGGGAGAGAGGAGAGAGGGGGGTATAGAAGGGGAAACAGAGAGGAGAGGGAGAGAGAAGGGGTACGGAGAAAGAGAGATAGAAGGAGGGAGATTGAGACAGTATGGGGGAGAGAAGATGGGAGAGCAAGAAGGAGGAGAGAGAGGGAAAGGGTAGGAGAGGGAGGGAAGGAGAGAAAGGGGAGAGGGAGGGAGATAGAGAGAGAAGGGGCACACAATTTGATACTGTAATTTATGACAAGTTACTGGTCCCAAACATATTTATGTGCTTGCTTATTTAGCATACCTTTCTGTAAACCGTCTTAATTCACAATATCATTAAGAGCTTGTAATGCCACATCATATTAAAAAAACTGTATAAATAACATAAGTTCTTGTCAAGAATTGAGCAAAAATAATGATGGAATTAACTAGTGGAAAAGCATATTTTTATGTTGAGTTTTCTATGGACAATGCATCTGAATTATTTTCCACTCTTTCTACTCTACCATACTGATCCAATCTGCTCTTATGAGTAGAGTCAATCTGATGTTCTACAGGAAATTCGCCCTATTATTTGTCAAATGACAGCCACAACTTGGCTCGATAATATCTGATAACATACTCTTCTAAATGTTGTTGGTTCTCTTATAGTATTGCCCATGGTCAATGTGTATGGAAAGGCATGGTGGACAATCAGAGGCGCACATTGGCCAACATGCCTTGTTTAATAATAGTGATTACCTAATTGGCAGTTGTATACATGAGCTCTTAAAATAAAGACCTAGTAACATAAATGCTGGGCAAACATTACTTATTGGCTCTCATTAATGCTTAGTCTCCAATCACAGGTTACATCTAACTTCTGTTATTTACTGACATCATGATGACTTTTTTATTTTCTATTGGCTGTGTCTAAGACGTAAATTACGGGCTTGGTTAAATATTGCCAGCTGAAATACGCCCCCTGAAATCTTACTTATGAAGGCATGGTTTAGGCCAAGAGACTTAAGTTGTGGGTTAGATATAAAAGAATATGTCTAGAAGTTTAGAAAAAAACACCTGGAGCCAAATTTACAGTTTGAAGTAATTTACGGACTTCTAATAGAATAGTGCTCGTTGTAAGTAAGAAGGAGGGATAACAGTAAGGCAGTACCCAACTTTGCAAATACTCTAGATTAAAATACTGTGTATATTTTATTTTGGTTAAAGGGATATCTCATTTTGCTGGATTAATACATTTTTGCACTGTATAGGCAAAAAGCAGCCGATTTATATACAGCACATCTCATAAAACATGTTATTTTTATTAATTTTACAAAATGCCTCTAATGATTGTGTTGACAACCTCAGGAGGTGTCTACACAACTTCCTGATCCCCACCCAATCAGCATGCAGCATCTGGGAGCAATATTAACCCACTATTTACCTGCTCTTGCTTGCTCAGCCAATAGTAGAGCAGTGGTGTCAGCCTCCCAGTCACTGCTGGGATATGACTCATCCCTGCTTCCTGTATATGCTATGTGGTGTTGCCATAGCATCTAACATAGTGCTATGTCTCAAATCTTTCCTCTAACCGGATTGTCCAAAACAAATTAGGGAGGGGTTGTTAACCTTATTTTTAAACTGTCAGAAATTACAATAGATTTTGCTAACTTCAAGGTAAGTGTTTAAATGTTTATTTTGGTATTTTTTCATGCAAACATTTTTTTTTCATATACTATTAATTCTTCTCTTCAGATGCATTCATAATCCAGGAAACTTACATATTCCTTTAAGGTGACCATCGTTAAAGCAGCCCACCATTTCCCCAAATGCCTGTTAGTTTTATGGTGCCAATGAGAAGCATATCATGTTGCATCTGCATATTATCAAAAACTCTTCAATGCTGATTGTTGCAGACTCCATTTGAATAAACGTTTCTATCAATATCATAACTCTTCACAGCCATAGTGTATGTGATTGTTAGGGACGTTGTCATATCTAAAGCATGACTCTAGTGTAAATTTTCTCAAAAAATACAATTTTGTAGTCAAATAAACTGAAGTTTAACTTCTGATCTTTAAGTTGAAGCTCATATCTTGGGCTGTAACAGAAAGTGTAGCACATTTCCCCTAGACTTTGCCCAACAAGCTGTTAAGTAAATAGGCAGCTGCAGGTAAGAGTGAAGATCTTGTGGTGTAGAAATACAATTCCAGGGTCTATCCACTCAGTCAAGACCATCTGTTTAAGGTTGTTTATACTGAACTTTACTACTTGAAAGTTTTAAATGATGGACCATTAGAGATAATCTTCAGTGTTTTCCAAAACTGAATTTGCTCAGGGCCTTATTTCTTCACAGAAACAACTCTCTGCCATATTGGTCCCTGAAGCTTTGGAACTTGAATATACTTCCCTCACCCCGTATTTATGATTATTTAAAGAGATGTACATTATAATAACCAGACAATATAGCTGTATCTACTAATAAAAACTTGACTTCCCAACTTCAGTCTACATCAAGTCACCATTAATTAGCCTGTACTAGAATATACATTTCTCCAAATCACTGATTAACATCTTAATTCAATTACCTCAATGTCTACCATTTACTCTAATTTCTTCTCCAATAAAACCCATTAGCTGAACCATTAACCTTTCCTACTATGCTCTCACATTATATTATTTTTACAGCACATAGACCATGTGCAGCCACTTACCCTCCTTGAAGATACATTTCTTTATAACTTTCTCTAGTGGATCGTGAGTCACATCTTCCTTCCACCATGCCCCACCTTTAAAACTAATAGCAGCTAAGAAACCACTTGACCATGTTACTATGTCTGTGCCATTTTTTTTTGCATTGTTCAGTCGTTTCTGACTCTTTGTGACCTCATGGACCTTAACACACTAGGCACATATGTCCATGGTCATGCTGATCCACTTGGTTTTAATGGCAGAGATACTGGAGTGGGTTGCCAGTTCCTTCTCCAGTGGGCCACAGCATACATATCCTGATATTCATAGGTGGTCTCCCATCCAAGTACTGACTTGCCCAACCCTGCATGGCTTCAGGGTGGTGTGACCTCTTGGTTCCCAGACTGGAATCAAACCCAGCTCTAAATCCTAACCACTGGACCACCAGGGAACCCAGGTGCCAGTAGTGGTCAATAAAAGAATCCAGAAATGTAGGCGGTCATTTCATCATATAGAGTGATCAGATAACCTTAATATAAATATAATTATGTTCCCCTCTACCCTATTAAATTAAGATAAATAATTTATTACAGGTAGCATAGGGGCCCTATCTTGCTGTGGGCACATTTTGGCCCTTCCTGCCATGCCTTCTAGTCAATGGCACCACTTCAGCAACTAACAATTTAACTGTATTCTCTGCTTTTTTCATAACTGTTCTACCTAACCAGTTTGTAATTGCACTTCTTTTCTATCCTTATAAAGTGCTTTTGAAAAAACTCTATGCAGATGTGAATAAATAATAAAATAATGCAGCGGGGAACCTGCCCCAACACCATAACAGGATAGATCCGATAAAGAGACTGACAGAGAGGGATGAGTGAGCTGGATTAATACATTTCTGCACTCTATAGGCAAAAAGCAGCCTATACGTATGCAGCACATCTCATAAAATATTGTATATTTATTAATATCTAAAAATCCCTATAATGATTGTGTTGACATCCACAGGGGGTATCTACATAAGTTCCTGATCCCCCCCCACCCCCACCCCGCCACCATCAGCATTCACACAGGGAGCAATATTAACCCACTATTTATCTGCTCTTGCTTGCTCAGCCAATAGTAGAGCAGTTGTCAGCCTCCCAGTCACTGCTGGGATATGACTCATCCCTGCTTCCTGTATATGCTGTGTGGTGTTGGCATGGCAACTAGCATAGTGCTATGTCTCAAATCTTTCATCTAAAAGCAATGGCCAAAACAAATTGGAGGGGGTGTTAACATTAATTTTATTCTGTCAGAAATAACAATAGATTTTGCTAACTTCAAGGTAAGTGTATACATGTTTATCTTAGTATTTTTTCATGCAAACATTTTTTTTCATATATTAATTCTCCTCTATCATATTCATTCATAATCCAGGAAACTTACATATCCCTTTAAGAGCATGACCGGATTACCCATTAGACAAACTAGGCAGCCACCCAGGGGCGCTTCCCTTTAAGAAGGCGCCCCTTTAAGCTTGAAGCCCCTAAAAATACTTTATTTGGCTTCAAAATGAAATCTTGCAGTTCACAGAGTGGCCACTAGGCACCCACCTGGAACTAGAGTGTAGAGTGCTCACTGCTCCCTTACTTAACGTGATCCCATGCGTTTGCTGCTGAGTATAGAGAAAGGAACTGCTCTAGTTGAACGGAGGCAGCATAAGTAAGTAAAATGTTTTTTTTTTGTAAGGAAATATTGGTAGAAAGAAGCTCTTCAATCAAATTTATTCTTGGAGGCAGGTTATTTGTTTGATTATAGGTATTCTGTCACACAGTAAGAGAGCGATATACACGAACAGAAACGGAAAAAAATGGGTGCGTGCCCACCTTGTGCACATAATCGCAGGGACTCCTCCACTTAACTGCCTAGGGGCTCCAAAACGGTAGCTCCAGCACTGGTTAAGAGACTAGTTTTAATGATCACGCTGTCTTGTTGATATCTACAGTACTTATGTTTCCCCAAGGTCCCTTGTTCCAAGCAGGATTTCAGTCTTATTAATTCTGCTTTACCAAAGAGCCGTTATACCATATCTCTTTATATATTTCAAAGCTCATTTCCTTTGAGACATGAAAGTCCCAGAGGGAAATATTAACTTTCATTTGCTAAGTACCTCCATTGAAAACTCTGCGCAAGACCCCATTACCTAGGAGGTTAGTTGAAATATTTGTTTGTCTGGTAATGATGAGAACAGAGTTATGTGAAATGGAAAAATATAATTAAACCCTAACACTGTACATTTGAAGCTTTTAATTAAATATAACTTAGTGCCTTTGCTAAAAAAATAAATTATTTACATATTTTTGAGACTGTAAATTATATGCTGGTAACTGTTCTAATGAGGTATGAAACAAATGCCTATTTGTAGATATTTTGTATAATTTACTTCATCTGCTAATTTTAATGATTACCAATGTAACCTATTTCAGCTTTTTAATTTAAATTGGAGACTGTATATTAATGAGAAAATGAAAGGAATGTTGATTGAGCATATCTTGATAAAATACAGCAAAATATTTTTCTGTAATGTCTTTTTTCTTTTTTTATGGAATTGAGAAATACATCTAAATTATAGAGGACCCGATTTGCAAAAAAGACTGTAAATGTTCCATACATGCATTAATGTTACAAGTCGTTTATAAGTTAAATTAGGGGTGTACAATAATATCCAAAACTTAGGAGCCAGGGAGTTTTTTTTAGGAGTTTGAGCCAATGGGCCATATTCAATTCGAAGCCCGCAACTCGATCGTTGTAGGCCATATGTCTGCGAGGGAGTTTGTCTCCGATTGCGATGCTTTTCAATTGCTCAAGCCCGCAAGTTGCTGTCCCAAAGCAGAAACCGTAAACCATGCGCGGGTTCGGAGCAGTTCAGGGCGGGAACGTGATCAATTCAGCAAGCCCGTAACCTCCCATTTCGAATCAGCCAATAGAAAATGGGACCATTATCATTGCGGCTGGAAAACGTGGAGGTTACATGTCAATCAATTAGCTTCTGAGGTTCAATATGCGACCAGACTAGCAAAACCAAAAAATTAATAGTTATGAAAATTATTGCCAATACTGTTCTAGTCCATATGGGTGGCCTGATATTAACTCATTGATACCCAAGATTGATTTGACCCCGAAATGAAACATAAAAATACATTTAATTTCTTGCCGATTTGCGGGCTTGAGACTGTTGTGCAATTCATTCTAATGTCTGTCATTACTTTCCCTGTTATTTACAGTTCAGTAGTGATTTTCTTTTTTTTGCATTTACACTGCTACGAACAGGTGTTTAACCCCCTTGCGGGTCCTCTCTAGCAACTCGATTTTCTCCTTCATTTGCGAGTGTGAAAAGATTTGCGAGTTTGGGGAAATTGAACAATTGAATAGCGATTTGCGATTTAAGCCTTGCGAAAGTGACAGATCAAAGGCTTCTGGGGGCTGTAAGTTACGAGTTTAACCATCACCGTACTTTCAAGGCCGTAACCCGTAAGCAGTTCGGAGCCCGCAAAAAGACGCCAATTAAATAGCAAAGTAGCTTCCAACCTCACTGACGGGCTACCAGATCGCCCGAAACCTCAATTGAATGTGGACCAATATTTTCAAGGATCCTGAAAATAAACTTTTCACAGAGATGCATTATATATTGAAAAAAATATTCAGGAGCCAGTAGTACAAATTGTAGGAGCCCTGGCTTGCAGAAACTTCCCACCTCTGAATATTGTTAAAACTACATTTGACTGCAGTAAACATTAGCCTTTCTGACCACCCCGCCTAGCTCTATCATTTACCTTCTTGCTACAGTGTGATCATTGCTACTCGTTGGTAATTACTCTATCAGTTTATTATATATTTTATAATATAGCACATGCTCAAATGCAGATGGTTGCCAAATCAACTGCAAACCCTTTACTTGCAGAAATGTAACAAACATAAACTCACCAAAGTATCATGGATGTAGTATCATGAGGTCTCGCACCAGGATCAGCAAAGGCTTCACATTTTCCACCTCACTTCTTGCCTCTCTCTATCTCTCTTTGTTGAGTTACACAAATATGTATTACCTGATCAGATACCAACAATTGCTAACACGTATACCACCATGATTAACCTTCAGCTCCTTGCCGCTATCACTGCTCCGCCGTGTCACTCCATAATTATGACCAATACACAAATACTGGCCAGTTACACCAACTCAGCAACAATCTTTCCCCAACTATCGTACCTTAACCCACCTGTACTCTTACTATAGCGTTTTTAATTTGTTATGATCGAAACAGGTCTCCTGGTTTGTGCATAATCCATCATATGATATGCTTAAAGATGTGTAATACAGCAGGCATATGCCTAAAAAGAGCCATGTAAAAAGTGGTTTTGGATTTAACAGTGCATTCTGGTCTAATTTGCATGTCTGTGCCCAGATTCCCAGAGTGCAGTGCAATGTGTATATTCCTGGGAAACCTAAACCGGAAATATGTTTTATTAACATATTTCTAGACATTCAAATGGGATCACAAATGTACTATACATTTTCTGTACTATATATATATATATATATATATATATATATATATATATATATATATATATATATATATATATGTCTAAAATACGTTTAAAAAAACGTGTTTCATGTCCAGAATTCCAAGAAATACAGTTATTACACTGCACTCTGGGAATCTTGGCAGGGACATGCAAATGTGCCCACAGAGGCTTCTCTCTTGCAATCCATAACCATTTCAAACATGGCATATGCCTGCTGTATCAAACAGGTTTGAACAAAGCTAAGGATGGACTATACACAAGATAGGAATCCCACCCACGTACAGCTGTTTAAAGGTTACTGCCTCTCATGAGCATGGGGCCGGTTCCTTTAGCTTTCGAAAATCCTTTAGCCTATTTTTAAGTGTATGGGGCCTTTTGGACAACATGGGACCAAATGGCCTAGTGAAGACATATTATACAATCATTAAGCCTATTTTTACGAGCATGGGGCATTTTGGACAACATGGGACCAGATGGCCTAGTGAAGACATCTTATACAATCATTTAGCCTATTTTTAAGTGTATGGGGCATTTTGGACAACATGGGACCAAATGGCCTAGTGAAGACATCTTATACAATCATTTAGCCTATTTTTAAGTGTATGGGGCATTTTGGACAACATGGGACCAAATGGCCTAGTGAAGACATCTTATACAATCATTTAGCCTATTTTTAAGTGTATGGGGCATTTTGGACAACATGGGACCAAATGGCCCAGTGAAGACATCTTATACAATCATTTAGCCTATTTTTAAGTGTATGGGGCATTTTGGACAACATGGGACCAAATGGCCTAGTGAAGACCTCTTATACAAACAGATTATGGGCAATAATCCCAAAGATCCTGAAACATAAAGAAGAGTGAATGGCGAAGAAGACTTTCAAAGAAAGTGAGTAGAAGAAAAAGAGGGTTTCTTGGAGAGGGTGGTTATAGGGAGAGAGCCCGTGAAGCATTCATATACATTGTAGGGTATCATCAGCAGACAATTTTTCCAACATGCTTGAAAACCTTGAGTTTGGCTACGAGCAGGGAAATGTTTTTAATTAGAAAAGGAAATATTTAAAGCTTCTGCTGACCCCTGGAGGAATCCAAGATATTTTGGAGCTACTTCCTGTAAAAGAGGCGTTTACATTTCTGAAGAGGCAAAGCTTGCATTTGTTGATGCAAGCTGCACGTTGCTGCGCATATGCATGGGCTGGTGTCAATTTCAACAAGATCTGATTATGTAAAACCCCACCTATGCGCTCCTCCTTCCCCCTTTCTAACCACTCCCTCCACTGATAGATTAAATAAACAAACCCCTCAGTGGTCGCGGGGTAAGATTCATTTCAGCACATTTTGTATCCATGGCTCCCATAGTGGAAACTGGCTTCCTAGTACATGTATAAACAGCATATACCAGCAGTTCCCAAAACTCTTCTAAAGACCCACCAGAATGGCCATGATTTTGATTTAACACTGTTTGAATACAGATGAGGCAGTTAGAGTCTATTGAATGTGTTTTGCTCCTCCTGAGTGCACCCAGTTTCAAACTGAAATCATGGCCTGTCTGATGATCTGCCAAGAGGTTTAGGACCCCTGACATTTACTATAACTTTATAGTTAATGAATATCAAATAAAACAGGTAACATATTCACTTTATAAAATAGCTTATTAAAAGATTGATATTGAGTGATAATCAGAGACTTTGCTTTGCGTCTCATATTTATCTTGCAAACTACATGAGTTTTATAATCCCGTATAAAACATGACACAGTCATTGAACAAACTGTATTGATAGACCATTTAATCAAAAGCTTATTTCAGTCTGATTTTATTCAATGACATTGATAGAAATTGTTTATGTAAAAATGTTACACTAATTAACAAGACATTAAGTTGCTATCTATAATTTTAATTTCTAATTAAACGCTGTATATTTTAGATGGAATTTATTTTAATGAAAACTAGACCATGAACCAAATGTATTTATATTTAATGCTGAAAAAAACGGCATAGCATATTAAATAGAAACCCGTACATGCTGATATAGAGCAACAATACAAACCAATGGAAATTAAAAATTTTAATTAGCTTTAATGTAACTATATTGTAATCAAACTAAGCTTGCAAACTTTCCTTTTATGAGAGTAGATTCTTTCTTCTATTTTTCAAGACAGTGTGGCCTAGTAAACTAATGTTATTTCCAATAGTCCTGTTGAAATCACTGACTATTTTCAAACCTAGTTATTGAAAATACTTTATAATTAAAATATAGGACTGATATAAAAGGAGTTGACGACCCTGCCCTTGAGCTAACAATCATACACAATCATCTACAAAGTGAGAGTTTACAGAATAAAGGATTATTGATACAAAAGGTGAAGTAATTAAAAAGAAGATACAAAAGTTTGGTAAGTAATTGAAAAGAGAATAGAGGCTTAATTAGTGATTAAGTCTGTGGGTGTATCAGCTGTGAAAATGGAGGTGATAGTGCAGAACCCTGCACTATAAAGTAGCACAATGTATATATGAGTGGGTATAAACATATTTTAGTATAACAACACAGAAAAGTGAACAAAAAGGAATATTGCACAGGGAATCACACATAGAAAAGGAAGATATTTAATAGGATAGTGAGGTTTTAGAAGGAATATATAGGAAGTTTAATAATAATAATAATAATAATAATAATAATAATATTAATAATAATATAATAATGATATGAAAAAATGGGTAAGAGGTGTCCTAAATCTAACCCAGGTACAATTATTTACTACCATGATATAGACACTACTGTCTGAGCTGTGAGATCTATGGGTTTTTCCAGTTCATTATAGATGCCATTGCTGTTCGACAATACATAGCAATGCTCAATAAACCATTTGAGGTATCAGGATTTTGTCAAGTTCACAGAATCAGTCTTAGTATTCTATGCAACCAGATAAAGTTGGGGGGTTGCCCAAGGTTGTTGGTAACGCAATGTTAAAATTGTGGGCTCGCATAGCGAGCCCCGCAGTTGAAACGGCATTACCAACAACCCAGATGGGGGCTGCAATAAGCGCCAAAGGGCAGTAAGTGGAGGAGCCTGTGCGTAAGGTATGCACCCACACGTTTCCCTTTTCTGTGTGTGTATATCTCTCTCTATATCCTCATTACAGCTATTTTAACAACATAGCTACTCATACACATGCCAAGCTATTACTTATTTATTAAATGTGTTTAATGTTGGGCCATTCTGTGAACTGCAGTATTTAGTTTTTAAGACCGAAATTATTTTTAGGGTTTTTTAAGTTAAAAAAGGGGCGCCCCTCAAAGGAAAAGCGCCTCCAAGGCAGATGCCTATTTGACTTAATGGGTAATCCCTCCATGACTACAAGTTGTATTTTTTGTGTGAAAAATCCAATGAAATGAATGTATATCTTGCATCTTATCTTAATTCACAGTTCAATGCCTGATGACAAATTATGGACAACAATGGATGCCGCAGCAGAGCATAATTACATAAATTTATTAAATGAAAGGCCTTATTTTTTATTTTCTTTTAAAAAAAAATGTCATCTTTCTCAAGCCAAGTTCTTCATATTTTTAATACGGGGCTCCAATGAATATTTAATATAAAAAGCACACTCATGCACAACATAACAAAATTTATTTTTATTTGACAAGTTGTGTGTTGCTCATATATTGGTTTCTCTACCAGGGCGACAATAATATATTGTTAGACATTTCGTCTACATTATCATAGTATAATATTTACACAGAGAAACACATTTGAACAAGAATAATGTTTTGATTGCGGTGCTTCATCATGCTTAATAGCCGCTTCTGACCATAGAGATTTGTAAATTTGATAACGGAATTGAATCTGGCTCAGAAATATTCCTACGGCTTTACAAGCGTCGAGATTGATGCCAGGCCTTCATATGAAGGGCATCGGTGTCCACAGCTGTATTTCAAAATCAAAAGCCATTGCGTTGACTTGACCCTAGAGCTTTGTCCATGCAAGAGCTACCCAGATGGTAGACATTTATCAGAATTCCCTACATTAGGGCAATGTTCCAGGTGGCAGGAGGTATGTACCATTTACATCTGGAGCCTGCATTGCTCTGTAATCTCCATCCCAATTACAAAATAAAGCACATTTACATACATCCATATATCTTTTTTTTTTTCATGGAGCACAAACAGCGCTTTTTTTTTTGTTTGTTTTTTCTTCATATTTTCAATCCATTTGCAAAAAAATAACCAGTGACGGCTTTGTAACGAAAATCCAATTCTAAGCTGATAGAAAACTAATAATGAAGTGACAAATGAAATTTGATTTTCTTATTTTTTAAGAAAAATCACACTTCTTTGAATCACAAATACTCAACACAATGAGACCGGGTGAAGACTTTTTCCGTCCTAATCAACCTGTTGCAGAAAAACTAATAAATGAGTATGAAAAGTAATCAAACTGTACTGTCAGCTTAGTTTGTTATTCTGGAATTTGCATTTGAGATGTGAAATAAACTAAACATTAGAGATGGGTAGATTTATAATGAGGGGAAGATGTTGTAAACATAAAAACAAATGGATTCAGAGCAATATTTGTATGCATATTTCTGATAGAGGATATGGTTAAAGCATATTTAAGCGCCATTAATTTTAGTAACAATGCTATAAATTTGAGAAATTCCATTGATCGCAGAGCTGGAACAATATTTTTGTTAGTATATAACTCAGTATGAACATATAAGATATTTATGATTCATTAGTAAGATTATTATCTTTCCCTGGGACTGCTGTTTTTTCCAATACTTCTCTATTGACTTGTTATTCTCAATTTATACATCCTTCCATTAAAAACTAACAGACTAACTTCCATACGAGACTAGTATATGTATTTAAAGTTGGGTGATTTTAACAGCAAAGGTTAAAAAATATATTTTTTAAATCTTTCTGCAGACATCATTTGCAACAATGTTAGTAACTCCTTATGCCAAATATTTGATTAGGGTGTGTCAGTTTACTGCACCAGCTGAGTTATGACGTTCTGTGCAAAAAGAGTTTACTCCTTGGAGATGGTTCATCTGCAGATGGTTGTTGCACTTCCTTTTTATTACATGTAGTTGATCTATCCTGTTATGTTGTCGGGACAGGTCCGCCGCTGCAGTGCGGAATCCAACCGCTGGATGTCGCTGATGATGTTTTGTAGCGCTGCCGATATGTGAGAGAAGTTCTAAGCTCATAATGTAAGCCTAACTCTTGAACTCACCCCATCCCCTAACCCCAACCCCTAACCCTCACCCTAACAGTTTACCTAAGCCTTGACTCTGATATGACACCAGATTATCGGCAGCGCCATGAAGTGGATGCTCACCACCACCACTGCTGCTGCCTGTGCTGCGCCAGCATAACAGGATAGGACCCATGTAGGCTTTGTAAGATTCACTATAAAACAATATTCTATTGAAAACCTACTTTTTAAATTGCATTGCATACAAATATGTGAGTTCAATTTACCTTTCACCATCTTTGCCATAAAATGCAAGTGTTTAAAGCCAAATCTATACAATTAATTGCAATTATCTCTCATTAGCAAACCATGTGAATCTCTGTTTGTGGGTGGATCAGAATGGGTGAAAAATCAAATGTCAACTTCAATGTCAGTTGAATATAGGAAAATGGTATCCAATTGACAAAGTACTAGTTATTATCTACCTCTTTGAATTACATGATACAATTTTTGGACTTGTGTATCACTTGAAGCTCATATCATCATCACCAAAGTGTTGTGTGGATAGTTATAGGATCTATCCTGTTGTGTATGCGCAAGAAATCACCAGCACTGACAGCTGCAGTGCCAGCAAGTAAACTAGATGGCGCCCTTAGGTTTGAGGGAAGGCCTATAATTATTCCCCTCTCCGACGTTGTGCAACTAGTTGACGCTGAATCAACAGCGAGGCCATCTCTATGATCATCACGGGCACTCGGCCCTTGAGGGCGTAGGTCGCGCCTCTCATAGCTCAAGGCCTCTTTTGTCGGTGCCCCTTATATGCACTGTGCAGCAGTATTCCGAAAATCGGCAGCGCCATGTAGCGGTTGGTGGCGGCACTGCTGCTGCCAATCTTTTGCGTAAGGGAAGAGAGAAAGGACCCAGTCATAAAAGAAAAAAAATACTTAGATGGTAACAATTAAACAGTATAAATATACAGGAGGTCCCTGGGTTACAGACAACACGACTTAAGACATTTCATACTGAAAAATGGGCTCCCAAGGCTTTTCCTGTTAGTTTGTTTTTATGTTCTGTTTGAATTACAAGTGAGAGCACAATAGTTTCTGTAACTTATTGTTACAGTATAGGGGTATTATTATTTTTATTATTATTACTACTTATGAGCCATTATAGTATTATTATTCATCAGGGATTCGACTTACATACAAATGCAACCTAAAGACATTCTCAGGAACGTATCTCGTCTGTAAGCCAAGGACCATCTAAAAAGTCTTATTAGTATAGGTTCTGGTCCAGTTTACACTGGCTTTGGTCCTGTCCATTGGACAAGGTCAATGACGCAGCTGCAATGAGCTAGCAATACAGCTGTTACCTTAAAAACTTCTGTATAGGCTGTGGGGTGCAAGGATATGGACACAAAGAGGTGGGGTCCATGATATCATAGCTCCACCAACTACCAAACTTCATCATGGTCCAACCTCCCCCCCTGCACTTGGAAAATAAGAAAATATCAATGCAAATTAACAAATAAACAAACATATAAACCTCACTTTAATATTTCTCTATTATTCCTTTAGCTTCCAAAAGAAGCTACCATTCGGTTGAGATGTTCAATCCTTTATTTTTAATGCGTCAACATATTCCGCAGTGCCATACATGAAAAAAGTACATGGCAAAAACAGAGTCAGCACAATGCAAATGAAAAGAGGGTCCTGTCTTTGAACTTAGAATCTAGGGTACATAGAGTCTTCTCAAGCACGTTATAAGAGTAAAGACTCACAAACTTACAATCTAAAAGGTTTGGTTGTGAAATAGGAGGATGATAGATACATTTTGCATATTATGAATGGTGATGAGTTTCATTAAACAGATGAGATTCTGAAGGTCTTGAGACAGGAGGAAAATCTAGTGGAGCGAGGTAAGGAGTTCCAAAGAATAGGGGCATCACACAAAAAGCCCTGAAGGCGGGAGTGAGAGGAGGTGATAAGAGGGAAGAAGAAGGTCATTGTCAGAATGGAAAGACAGGGTGGGGAGTATTTTGAGACCAGTGTGCTAAATGCTGCAATGATGTTTGTACTGACAGCGATGGTGTTAAGAGACAGTCCTATAAATTGTTAATGGTGTTCTGAGTGGTACCCAACTCTTCTCTATTTTTGTTGCAGCATTTCTCTGGCACAATGTTGCCTCACATACTACACATATGTAACTGGGATAGTGACTGGCTCATAATGGAGATGTACATGAAGAACCTAAAATCTGTGACATTCATCAGAAAGTAGAGTGACTGAGCTCAAAATCATTTTATCAATTTCAAAGGAATTCTGATAATTGCTGTTCTTTTGCCATAAAGTTATGATAGTTAAGGATAGGTTGCCTTTAGCTGATAATGTTGTTGTTTGGTCCTTCAGTCGTGTCTAACTCTCTGTAACCCTATGGACTGCAACACAATAAGCACATATTGTGTCCAGCTGTGTCAATACATTAGGTTTTCATGGCAAAGATACTAGAGTGGGTTGCTAGTTCCTTCTCCAGTGGACCGTGATTTGCCTGACCTCTCTGCTATGACATGTCCGTCTTGGGTGACCCTACATGGTATAGCGTACAGCTTCATTAATGTACACAAGCCCCTTCACCATGACACGGTCCTGAAGGGGATTAGCTGATGTATTAAGAAATTTTAAAAAAGGATACACAGGCATTACATATTTGTCATTTTATACCCAATTTTTTTTTTTTTATGTGTATCCATTTTCTTTTCTCAGCTGATGCAGTGTGTTACTTTCTCAAGAGAGTGTGTTCTTGTTCGATCAAATTAATGCACTGGAAGTTGTAGATGCCACATTTCCATTATGCGGACATACATTTCTTGAGTATTCCAAGTCTGATCTTATAAATAAATGGCAGATGCCACAGCAGCAGCATTGCATATAAAATTTAGTATATTGTAGGCTGTATATTTTTTTCTTGCCCATTCTAAAAACGTTCTGTTTATTTTTAAGGGTAACTGTTCACATTTGTGTATTTTATATGTATGACCTTAGTGGTCCAACAGTGTCCACAGTTGGAGGAGCACGATAATGAGCACATTTTACTCAATAAACACGTTTTTGCACGTCAATAAAAATTAGGTAAATCCTGTTTAAACTTCATTGAAACTAACAGGAAGTACAGAGAGTATTCGTTAGTCCTTTAGATCTCATTGGCTGACACGGGGCAAGCATCCAAGAGCAGTTCTAGCCTCTCCCTCACAGTGGAAGGAGAGGGTCTGAGATCCAAGATGGTGGGTGTTCCTGGAGAAGGAGGGAGAGGGGTCACCACCGGGTCTCACACTCTGGCTAAAGAGATTATTTTGGAAAAAATGTTTAGCAACTGGCAGAAGCTCAGAGTGATGCGATTGAGGATGAAATGGAGGCCTCAGTAAGTCAGGGCCACAGTTATACAAAAAGGGATAGGAAGGGAGTCTGAAACTGGTATACAAAGTATAATGGACAAGAAAAAGGAAAGCAGGAGATATACAGTGTGTGAGAAGGGAAGACTGGGGGTCCGAGGTGTTATCATTACTGGGAACACTACAGGTACTGCAGAGGCACCATCAGACCTGCAGAGCATCTCACAGCCTGGGCCAGAAAGCAGCAAAACCCGGAAACAGAAGCCAGTTCTGGTGCACAGGTGGAGGGAATGGAAAATCAGAACTTCATTGCAGGAACCTAAAGCTGTCCCAATCAGAGTCACCTGCAGCTGCACCTTGGAGTCAGGCCCTACATGCTACCACAGACATTGTGAGTTCACCTACAGCTGCACCTTAGAGCCAAGCCCTACATGCTACCCGAGTCGTTGTGAGCTCACCTACAGCTGCACCTTAGAGCCAAGCCCTACATGCTACCACAGACATTGTGAGCTCACCTACAGCTGCACCTTAGAGCCAAGCCCTACATTCTACCCGAGTCATTGTGAGCTCACCTACAGCTGCACCTTAGAGCCAAGCCCTACATGCTACCCGAGTCGTTGTGAGCTCACCTACAGCTGCACCTTAGAGCCAAGCCCTACATGCTACCCGAGTCGTTGTGAGCTCACCTACAGCTGCACCTTAGAGCCAAGCCCTACATGCTACCCGAGTCATTGTGAGCTCACCTACAGCTGCACATTGTAGCCAAGCCCTACATTCTACCCCAGTTATTGTGAGCTCACCTACAGCTGCACCTTGGATTCAAGCCCTACATGCTACCACAGACATTGTGAGCTCACCTACAGCTGCACCTTAGAGCCAAGCCCTACATGCTACCCAAGTCATGGTGAGCTCACCTACAGCTGCACTGTGGAGCCAAGCCCTACATGCTACCCGAGTCATTGTGAGCTCACCTACAGCTGCACCTTGGAGTCAAGCCCTACATGCTACCCCAGTTATTGTGAGCTCACCTACAGCTGCACCTTGGAGTCAAGCCCTACATGCTACCCGAGTCATTGTGAGCTCACCTACAGCTGCACCTTGGAGCCAAGCCCTACATTCTACCCCAGTCATTGTGAGCTCAGCTGCAGCTGCACCTTGGAGCCAAGCCCTACATGCTACCCGAGTCATTGTGAGCTCACCTACAGCTGCACCTTGGAGCCAAGCCCTACATTCTACCCCAGTCATTGTGAGCTCAGCTGCAGCTGCACCTTGGAGCCAAGCCCAACATTCTACCCCAGTTATTGTGAGCTCACCTGCAGCTGCACCTTGGAGTCAGGCCCTACATTCTACCCCAGTCATAGTGAGCTCACCTACAGATGAACCTTGGAGTCAAGCCCTACATGCTACCACAGACATAGTGAGCTCACCTACAGCTGCACCTTGGAGCCAAGCCCTACATGCTACCCGAGTCATTGTGAGCTCACCTACAGCTGCACCTGGAGTCAAGCCCTACATGCTACCCCAGTCATTATGAGCTCACCACCACCTGCATCTTAGAGTCAGGCCTTGCAAGCCATCCAGTCGCAGGAAGGTGATGGGAGCAGTCTGAATGCAGCAGTTATACCTAAAAGTGTGTAGCAAAAGCAAGACCTTCCCGAGGTAGAGATGGCTGAATTGCAGAGAATGCTAAAAGCTGTAGAAACCTTTGAAGCAGAAATTGATCCATTTGATTGGTGAGACCCTCCCAACGCTGACCCTTGAAGTTGATCAGATGATCCAGCCCCAGGAGTCAGCATGGAATTCCACCACAAAGGTACAGCATTTAATACCTTGTTTACTGATAATAGGCAGCATAGGATTGTAGTGATACTCCATTACTGTGGGCAGGAGAACATACCAGACAGATTTGCTGTTGGGAATGACTTGCTCTCTTGGTTTTCAGCCCAATGTGGTCTGTGCTTTGTTACATGCTCCTAACAACAGGAATTAAGTAATTAGATGTAAAACCCCATGCAGGTATTGGAGATTTTAATTAGATTCATTAAGATGTATGGCCCCCAATCTATGATAGAAAATATGTATTTTCTTTGGTAAGGCCATATATTCACACTGCACGAATTGTAGTATTTTTACAAACTTCAGTTGTGTTTCAGTGGTAGGCAAAGGGATCAAATTCAGTATGATTAAAATCTCCTAAATACTGTGTGCTGAAGCGGATTTAGTGGATATTTTAACGCTCAAACCCCTGAGGTTCCTGGTTACACTTATATAAAATGCAATTCTAAAAGTCAAATTGACAAAATCTTTGGGGAAAAAAACAAACTAAATGTATTAAAGTTTTGGTGAGACCCGTAGAATTCTCAGATCCTGCTCTTGTAGGTGTCACCCTAAACATTGAGGAGTTGGTCTTATTTGGACCCTGATACTAGGAGCCTCATTCAATTGCGAGTTGCACAATTGAATAGGGCTCTATATAAGCACATAGAATATTTTTTTGACAGAACTTTTTAGTTAATGAACTTCTATCCAAAAGCAAGGTCTTCACTAACTAAAAACTTCTGTCAAAAAAATATGTTATGTGCTTATATAGAGCCCTATTCAATTGGAAAAATTGCAATTGAATGAGGACCTAGGAATCTAGTTTTAATATTCTCAAATGTGATAGAATGGTCTCCAGGTTAAAAGCCTGAAAGAGGCAAGACTAATCATAAAGAAAATGTATGGTAATGCTGGTATATGGTGGGAAGAAACAAAACCAGAAACTAAGGATTTATTTAAGAAAGAAGGAGGTAGAGCTCATAGATTTTATTTATTTATTTATTTATTTATATATATATATATATATATATATATATATATATATATATATATAAAATGTTTTGGGGGGAAAAACACTCTCATACCAGTTTTTTACTCTGAAACCCAGTCATGATACCAAAACACAGAGTCCTCTGATAATCTTCTTCTTATAGATTTTATTTGGACAAAAACGTGAGTCCGTAGCAAAACGTCCATAATGGCTGCTACTGACCGGCTGATTGACAGAAACGCAAACAAACACAGCATTTATAATTGTTTACATAAAGACAATGGCAAAATCCATCCCCACCCCCAGAAACATGGTATAACCAATGAAAGTTTATTTACACTATGATATCCAATAAGCTAGAACACATGTGATGAGTACTTATTAAACATGTCCTTGGCACATGCAAAAAATACTTATTTCCTATCTTCTGCGCAAAGGGCAATAATTGACCTTATATATGACTAAAAAAACATATTTTGTTTATGCTTAAAAATTGTTTACTGTCTGTATCTGAAAACTCCTTAATTTGGTAAACACTTATTCGAAGAATTTGTGGTCCTTTCCCTCGTCACCATCGCAAATTCTGACAGCTGCAGTTCCGCCTGCCGATTTTTTTAGCATATAAGGCGCAACGACAGAAGAGGCCTTGAGCTATGAGAGGCGTGCCCGAGGCCCTGGGGGCCCAAGCTCCCGCTCCGAACATAGCGATGGCCATGCTGTCGATTTAGCGCCGTCAAATTGCGCCACGTCGGAGGGGAGAATAGTTATTTGCTTTCCCTGGAACTTGATGGTGCCGAAAACTCACAGCGCCCTCTGGCGGATGGCCCCATGTAACTGCAGTTGTCAGTGCTGCAGAAGAAATGCGCAGGCAAAGAGGCATAGATCTGAATTTGTTTAATGAGAAAAAACATTAATAAAAGTCATATCCAGAGAGCATTGAACCAAATAGAGAACCCCAAACTGGATTCCGATCTTAGCATCAATATGTGGGACCAAATCGCAGTATCTGAGGTACAGGCAGCTATTAAGTCTCTAAGGATTAGAAATGTTCCAGGTTCTGATAGCTTACTATCATTATTTTACCAGTTTTTTTAGTGAGTTGCTGAGCCCAATCCTTTGTGAAGTATATCATGTTTTGCTGAATGATACAGAATTGTCATCTTCACAGTCTCTGTCCTTATTGGTAGTAAGTATAAAAAGATATATTAAAAAAGGCCACCAAATTGCTTTACTTAACATAGATTATAAAATCCTTGTAAGATTGTTTGTTCGGTTCTGTGGGTCATTGATAAGTCCGGACCAGTCCTGTGGTGTACAGGGGAGACAAATTGCAAACTCCCTCGTTACAGTGTGAGAGATGGTTGAGTAGGCAAAACGAGGAGCTTTATATGAATATGTGGTGGGTTTAGATCAGGACAAGCGTTTGAGTTAATCACTTGTACATCTTCTCAGTGTTATAAATGTACAGAATACCAGGAAAATGTGTGTCCTGGCTCAGCGCTCTCTATAGGAATACTGAGGGGAGAATAATTAGAAATGGATGGATTGGAGGAAGTTTTCCCATAAGATCAGGAGTGTCCCCTTGTATGTTTTTCTATTGATCTTTTTATTTTTGTTGAAGATGATTGCGACTAATACAAATACCCAACAGGCTCCAATGATCGATGTAAAGTGTATTGATTATGCTGATGAATTATTGGTTGTTGTGAATTAATTTGTCACTTGAAAATAGGGTTAGGGTTGTTAAATCCTTTTTGCTGTCCATCCTTTGTTTACCTGAGCTCTGTTATGTATACACTACCCAGTGGCAGAGCTAGATAATGGAGGCCCTGGTGCAAAAACATTTCAGTGGGCAATTTACTCAGTGCCCCTCCCCAAGAGCCCTTCTCATAACAGCTTCCCTAATTAGGACCCCTTCCCAACATAGCACCCCATCCCTTACCTGCTGCCTGTGCGAAGCTCCTCTGCCTGCAGCATAGCTCCAGGACTCGGCCAGGGCTAGCAGGCTCCAACATTACACTACAGAAATAAATATACTATCTCTACATAACACCCAGTCCCTCTCAAAATCCACCCAAACACAGCACCCATCCCTTTTAGCATCCATCCCTAAACTACAGAAGAAGAAAAAGTAAATGCAAAAGAAAAAAATTACGTATCACTGGGCCCCCTCCCAGAGATGGGCCCTGGTGCACTGCACCACTTGTTGTTCCACCCCTGCCACTACATGAAAGAGCTTACAAAATCTCTTCTTTCAGTTGCCTTGGGGAAACAGGTTAAATCTGGAAAACAAGAATATAACATGTGTGCCAAAAAAAACATAGCTGGGCTAAATATGATACAGAGATATTTTTCAGTTTTGATATTTTTGTGTTGGAATTTTGGATGGATGTTTTTGGCACAGGCACAGTGAAGCTGTCCCTTTTTAAAGGTTGGTTATGAATATTTGAGCCATGTTTTCATGGTAGATGTATTAAAAGGGTCACACAAAAATAGGATATGTGCAACAACATGCAATCCAGGTAGTTCAAATTATCATGAAATTTAAAATTGTAAAAAGGGAAGTCCAGAAATCAATTTTATAGATTAGTATTAGATAGAACATCGCCCAAATTGGACCTGAAGTACTATCCAGAGTCCATCCACCTTTTTATAGCCGTTAAATGACCCCAGATTACCCCCAAAAATAAATGATATATCATAGTTCTTGTTATATGGATAAAATCTATGTCAATGACATAGAGACAAGTTACTATTAGACTGTCCAAATTCTGTAGCTGTTTGGAATAGGACTTCAGATTTTTTTGATTTTTTTTTTTTTAAACTTCAAGTTGTTAAAAATCAATGTTATCCTCAAATAGTTAACATATTAGTGAATATATTATTCCTTTACCATTTATGGAATGCATGGTATTCTGTCTGTATCTATAAGAAGACATGTAAGGTCTATAAATGTAATAACTAATCATATTATAGACAACTTTTAGACAATCTGAGCAAATGACAGGAAAGAGATTTAAGTCACTCTAGAAAGGCTTCTTTTGCTTAATATGTTTTTGTGCTCAGAGACCTGTATATTAAAACAGAAAACACACTGTGACATATTATAAAATACCCTCTATCTGATGCAATGGGTTCCCTGGTGGTCCAGTGGTTAGCATTTGGTGCTTTCATCACTGTGACCTGTGTTTGATTCCAGTCAGGGAACAGAGAGATCACACTATCGGGAAGCCAAGCAGGGTTGGGCGTGGTCAGTACTTGGATGGGAGACCACCTAGGAATACCAGGAGCTGTATGCTGTGGCCCACTGGAGAAGGAACTGGCAACCCACTCCAGTATCTCTGCCATGAATACCAAGTGGATCAGCATGGTGTGTTGTGGTCCATGAGGTCACAGAGAGTCGAACACGGTTGAAGGACACAAAGACACATCTGATGCAACACTACAATTATTTCCATGTCCATTTAACAAAGCAATGGCTGGCACCAATACATTGTTATAGTTAAAAGACCACTGAACTTTTGGCAATCCTAATGAGCATTAAAACAGCTGCCATTTTGCCTCTCCTGTTCTCCCCTCACTGACATCCGTCCATCTTGTTTAGCTGAAGAGAAGATGCCACCGGTGAGGGAAAGCCATCCACACAGCTGGGCAGGCGCCATTTATAATAGAACAGCAAAGAGCTGTTAGTATGATTCACCCCCAGCAAGAAAGCAGGACATTATTAAACAAATACATTATAATACAGTATATATTACTGTACAACACCCAAAACTCTTCCATTTAATAAAAACAAATTATACTTAAATATATATATATATATATATATATATATATATATATATATATATATATATATATATACATACATTGTAAAGCTGGACATAAACTGCATTGAGCACAGGATATCCCTTCGAGCACACCCAAGGCCTATTTACAAAATAGAGGTAATTTGATTATTAAAAATTAACATTTAAAAAGTTAAAATCTTGATAAAGGTAGGTGACGTAAAATTGAAATGTAAGTGGAATAGATTCAATGTGCTTGCTTTGACACTTGAATAAATAATCCCAGGAAATCCCAGTACAATTGGTGATCCTATTATAAAGTGATCCAATAATAAAGTGCTATTTGCTTATAGAAAACCATGAAAAAGTAATTGATGGTATATAAATGGTAAGGTGAATAGTGCTTAGTGCAAGAAAAGACTGTGTAGAGTCACACAGTAATAAATGTAATGAATATCAAGTATAATTGATATGTATGGTCCACATAATACCCTGAAATAGGGATTTGGAAAAATCACTATGGATAGTGAATGAAAGGGTGTATCCTGGGATATGAACTGATATTGCAAGTAATGTCACAAGGTCTTAATAATTCTAAAAGATCCACTTTTTTTTAAAACAACGGAGCTAATACTGCAGGGGACCTAAGATGCCTAGTTTGTCTTTATTGAGTCCAATACTCTTAAATCAAAAATGTGAGGGAATCTTCGGTCAACGAAAGGCCTCAAATTGGCGGGTTTTGTGCCCATTAGGAGACACACAAGGTCAGAGCTCCCTAAACCGCGAACGCTGCCTATGCACCTATTACTGATGTCATAGGTAAGCGTTGCGGCGTATTACGTAATGTCACGTAAAGAAAAACCCAGAAAAAGTTTGGAAAAAAATAAGAGCCGCGGGACTTGCTACATAAAAAAAAAATAACGCGGGATGAGAAAAAAAATGGTGGATCAAAAAAAATTCAAACTACACTAAAGGAGACAGAGCCACGAAAATCATCCCCAGCCACGTACAATTTAACTAGGAACGTATGAGATATAACATTACAATGGACGGAAAATGCTTGCGAGCCAAGTAACACATAGACAATCTCAGCCATTTTACAACACTAACTTGCAACTAATATTATTAGGATTCTAAAATGGCGCTTTACCCAACTGAACAAACAGTTTGCCCTCGCACACGCAGCCTAGTTACACTGCACACTTGGCACGTTGCTGGCACTTTCTCCTCAGATGATCAACACTCCAACTGTACATTTTCAGATGCCGGAAAATCCAATGAGATTGTTAGCGCTTCAGGATATTGATTGCTGCGTATTAAATATAAATAGGTAAAGTATTTTAATTCATATTACTTTATTAATTCACTGTACTGAATTTTTTTGTTATTTTACACTGTACTTATATATCTGTCTTCGCGATAAGTGCTAAAGGTGATAGCTGCAAAGCAGGACACTTGAAGCACACGAGGGGAGCGCCGAAGGTCCACAGAGGAACAAAACCCTTACATTATGTGGCAAACGGCATTGCCATGGCTTGAAATTGTATTGCTGTCATTTTTGACGGGCAAGTCGCTAGTGTGTGTGTTTATGTGTGTATATATACAGTGTGTATATATATATATATATATATATATATATATATACACACATAAAGTTGTTAGTCGTTCTTTCATGTCTGACTCTGTGACCCTATGGACCACAGCATGCCTGGGACATCTTTCAGTCACTGCCCCTCCGAGCTTGATAAAGCTCACGTTCATTGCTTCATTGACCTAATATATCCATTTCCGCCTACTGTCCCCCTCTTTCTGTGCCTTCAATCATTCCAAGCATCAGAGTATTTTTCTATGGAATCCTGTCTTCACAGATATGGCCAACATATTTTAGCTTCTAGTGAACAGTTAGGCTTGATTTCCTATATTATTGATTGGATCTTCTTGCAGTCCAAGGGACTCTCTAAGCAGCTTTCTCCAACACCACAATTTAAAGGTGCTCCGCTTTCTTTGTGGTCCAGCTCTCACATCCGTATTTTACTACTGAAAATTAGTGATGTCGCGAACATAAAATTTTCGGGTTCGCAAACGCGAACAGCCGCAAATGTTCGCGAACCCGGCGAACCGCCATAGACTTCAATGGGCAGGCGAATTTTAAAACCCACAGGGACTCTTTCTGGCAACAATAGTGATGGGAAAGTTGTTTCAACAGGACTAACACCTGGACTGTGGCATGCCGGAGGGGGATCCATGGCAAAACTCCCATGGAAAATTACATAGTTGATGCAGAGTCTGGTTTTAAGCCATAAAGGGCATAAATTACCTAACATTCCTAAATCGTTTGGAATAACGTGCTTTAGAACATCAGGTATGATGTTGTATCAATCAGGTAGTGTAAGGGTTACACCCGCTTCACAGTGACAGACCAAACTCCCCGTTTAACGCACCGCAAACAGTCCATTTGCACAAGGTTGGATACCAAGCTAGCCATGTCCCGTTCCTTGTCCTCACTGATGTCATTGAAGGTCTCTTCCTCTACCCAGCCACCAAGGGTCCCTGAAAGTTGACAACAAGCCCCCTGGGACGCCTGCTGTGTTTGGTCTTCCACCTCCTCAAAGCCACCTTCCTCCTCTGACTCCTCTTCTTCAGACTCCTCTCACTGCATTGCCTCTCTCTGCATTATTATAAGGTGTGTTAAGTAGTACTACTCCTATCAGTTTAATACCTGTTACGTCACCTATCAGGGGGCGTGTATAAGGCCTGGATTTTTAGAACCGGGAGATGGAAAAAGATGCTTTGTTGGTCGTATCACTTCAATTTTGGGGCACTTTGTGACATTAGCTTCTTACGCTCAAACATGTCCTTTACAGGCACCTGACTATGGGCAGATGAGCAGGAACTGATCAAGGCGAGAGACGGAGTGGCGGATGGTTGAGAGGGGGCAACGAGGACAGCAGTGGTTGATGTGGCTTATGATGCTGCACCAGGAGGAGGATGGCGGCTTTGAGTTTGTGTGCTGCTTGTACTCATGTGTTGGTCTGGAGTCACCCAAACATTAGGTCTCAACCTGTAGAGGATAAGGGAACCAGGCTACTCTAGACCTCATTCATCATTACCGGTTTTGACAGATTGGTACTATGCGTCCAAGCTACTGTGACAACAGATATGAGTGGCACTGTGCACTTGCAGAAGTTGGTAGAGTAGACGCTGTAGGTCTGACACACACGCTTGCAGACAACTAACTGCTATGCAATCTATTACAGTACAATTTTTGTTTTGTTTTAATTGTACACTACTGTTACACCAGATATGAGTGGTATGTTAAGTAGTACTACTCCTATCAGTTTAATCCCTGTTATGTGCCTTTTTTGTGGGTTTGGTTGTTGAAGCCACAGTGCAGCACCAGAGGCCAGAAAAATTAGGCATGTACACATGCCTGAAAAATTAGGTATTGTTGATATTGCAGCGAGCATAGAAGAAGGTAGGCCTGATTCAACGCCCCATCCCTGCATATCCACACTCAGAGATTGAGGGGACGACCCTTACAAGGCCACGGGCCGGATATATAAAGGGGGGCCATCCCAAATAAGCACACAAGCTGGGACAAAGGTAGTGAAGGGGACATAGAGGCCCATGGACTGACGGTCGCCATCTTGGCAGGAAAAGGGCCCAGCAATTAAGCCAAACTGACCCAGCACAGGCAGCTACTTGAGTCAAACGCTGTACAATTACACCTTAATAAAGCTGAAAAATGCAGCAGCAGGGATTCTAAACGGCCACACGGGGACAAGGAGGCTAACAGCCCCCACAGTCTCTGCACCACTCTTTTTAACAGATAACCCAAGGGGCTAACCAGGGACCTTGCCCACAAAAAAAAAAGCTGAATTTTATTGGAGGAATTATTAGTGTCTTTACCCCCCAAGAGAGGACATAATATACGGTATCTTTAGACTACCTGATGGCCAAACCTCATTTAGCCCCAATGCTATCCAAGAAACATTTCAAAACTTCTATCAGACCATATATTCATCCCAATCCCGCTGCAGCGGATCTGACATAGAGTCCTTGCTACTACAGCAAGAAGTCCACAAAATACCTGTACCTCAATTGGACAGCTTGAACCTAGACATATCCCAAGAGGAAGTTAAATCTACAATCCAAGATCCTAAATTTGGCAAGTCCCCAGGGCCAGACGGTTTTACTCATCTGTACTATAAGAAATTTGAGCCCTTGCTTACCCCCGCACCTAACATCTTTGTTTAACGCTATACTAAATGGAGAACCTATGCCCCCTTAATTGAATCAGGCCGACCTTATAGTCTTTCCAAAAGAGGGTAGGGACCCGAATCTCAAACTGTATTACAAGGCAGCGCAGCTGGCTTTCATTCCTCTGGCGCATTCTCCAAAACACATCAGCCGCTCTTGGTATTTATGGAAAATGTAAGCATGTCACCTTAAACATGGGATACAGTAATATGGATTCCAGGCCTGTATACTTTTTTGAGAAACTTGAAAAACCCATTGATTAAGCACTCATTAAAAATATGGACGGAGATTAACTGGACACAAAAACTGGACACTCGGGTATCAGATCTTACCCCTATCGTACCCAATCCCCACTTTAAGATACATCTTCCGGAAAGCTCTCTCAGTTGGTGGAAGTCTCAGAACCTACTAAGGGTTGGTCCATGGTGGCATGACGACAAAATAATGACCTTTGAGTGGGTGAGAGATAGATACAATTTACCCCTGGCTGAACACTATCATTTTTGCAGGATACATCATTTTATATATATATACGATAAGTGGTAGGGGAACCCCCCAAAGAAACACCTGGCTACTAAAAAAAATGTAGGGATTCCCCCTTTCAGCCTGGTATTATTAGCCTCATGTATGAACTATTTAATGAAAACTCATGGGCAAACAAACCAGACTATACCAAAGCCTGGGAGAGGGATTTGGGCACCGAGTTGGCAGATAGCACATGGGATAAAAGTTGGCAAGGCTTAAGTAGGGGATCTTTAAATTATAGTCTTCTTGAGACTTCAATAAAGGTCCTACACAGGACATATATTACTCCTTTTAAGCTAATAAATGGGATCCAGAACGGAGCAGCTGTTTTAGGAACAGTGATAATGAGGCTACATTTATTCATGTCTGGTGGGAGTGTTCGGCAGTCATAAGACTATGGGAAGAAACATGCTTACTAGCTACTAAAATGTTTAAGATTGACCTAATAAAATATTTTTTGAAAGAAAAAATACACATAGCTAGTAGTTGGAAAACCCCAAATTAAAACTTTCAGGAATTAATAAAAAAATCAACTATTTACTGCTCAACGAGAGATTTAACCATGTAGTCTTGGATAGAATCACCCAGTTCCAGACAATTTGGGATCCCTGGATAACATCCCCATTTAGTGCCCCCCTAATATAATAAAACATTTGTTAATGGTTGAAGCGACTCGGGGGGAAGGACCGGAGTGGGGGAGCCCTGGAGGAGACCCTTCAGAAGCAACCGGCGGCAAAATCATCCGAGGAAAGGAGAGGTCGCCTACTGAAGCCTGCCCTAGGGTAACCCAAGGGCGATTGAGCAGGTTAGATATTGTAAAAAATAAGCTACTGCTGGAGTGATGATAGATAATAGGACTTTAGTGTTAACTGCTGATATACTCTTTACTATTGTCTGTTTTACCATGTCTTAGGTTTCTCTTAAAAATTGCAATCACAGTAAAAAAAAAAGAAAATGTATTAACCAAAAAAGTAAAAAAAAAGAAGGCCTAGCCACCTAATTTTAACAAAATGTCTTCATTGTAAATATGTATTTTTGCACAACTGTTGTGTTACGCAAGACTGTTCATTATGCTTTCTTTTTCATTACATGCCGTACGCCTTCTGGCATAAAAATTGAAATTGAAAAATTAGGTATTGTTGCAGCTGCTGCTGTTGCAGCGGCCAGAAAAATTGACCTTTGTTCCCCAGGCAGAAAGTGCCATAAAACATTGCGTCTTCTTGAACCCTAGTTGGTGGCGGATAAGTCACGCAAGTCATCCGGCATTCAGGGATAAAATACAGCAGCTTGTGGACCATTTTTAGCCGAAGGCAGCTCATCTCATCAGGCCTTTTTCAGTCGAATGTATCGCCCAGTGTCAGTCCCTTCGGGATCCATTCCTCATTCATCTTTATAAAGGTGAGGCAATCTAGACTTTTTTGCCCTAGGCGACTTCTCTTCTCTGTGACAAAACCTCCTGCTGCACTGAAGGTCCTTTCTGACAGGACACTTGAAGCGGGGCAGGCCAGAAGTTCAATTGCAAATTGGGATAGCTCAGGCCACAGGTCTAGCCTGCATACCCAGTAGTCAAGGGGTTCATCGCTCCTCAGAGTGTCGATATCTGCAGTTAAGGCGAGGTAGTCTGCTACTTGTCGGTCAAGTCGTTCTCTGAGGGTGGATCCCGAAGGGTTGATGCGATGCGTAGGACTGAAAAAGGTCTGCATGTCCTCCATCAACAACACGTCTTTTAAACGTCCTGTCCTTGCCGGCGTGGTCGTGGGAGGTGGATTACTTTCACCTCTTCCCCTGTTATATTGCCCTTGTACTGTGACATCACCCTTATATGCCGTGTAAAGCATACTTGTTAATTTGTTTTGGACCTGCTGCATCCTTTCTGACTTGCGGTAATTTGGTAACAAATCAGGCACTTTCTGCTTATACCGGGGGTCTAGTAGCGTGCACACCCAGTACAGGTCGTTCCCCTTCAGCCTTTTTATACGAGGGTCCTGCGACAGGCACGACAGCATGAAAGACCCCATTTGCACAAGGTTGGATGCCGAGCTAGTCGTGTCCCGTTCCTCGTCCTCAGTGATCTCGCTGAAGATATGTTCTTCCCCCCAGCCACGTACAACACCACGGGTACCAGATAGGTGACAACGAGCACCCTGGGATGCCTGTTGTGATTGGTCTTCCTCCTCCCCCTCAAAGCCACATTCCTCTTCTGACTCCTCTTCCTCACAATCCTCTTCCAGCGTTGCCGCAGGTCCAGCAAGCGATGCTGATAAGACTGTTTCTGGTGGTGATGGTGACCACAACTCTTCCTCGTCACGCTCATCTACGGCCTGATCCAGCACTCTTCGCAGGGCACGCTCCAGGAATAAAACAAATGGTATGATGACGCTGATGGTGCCTTCGGTGCGACTGACAAGGTTTGTCACCTCCTCAAAAGGACGCATGAGCCTACAGGCATTGCGCATGAGCGTCCAGTAACGTGGGAAAAAAATTCCCAGCTCCGCAGAGGCTGTCCTAGCACCCCGGTCATACAAATACTCGTTAATGGCTTTTTCTTGTTGGAGCAGGCGGTTGAACATTAGGAGTGTTGAATTCCAATGTGTGGGGCTATCACAAATCAAGTGCCTCACTGGCATGTTGTTTCGCCGCTGGATATCTGAAAAGTGCGCCATGGCCGTGTAGGAACGCCTGAAATGGCCACACACCTTTCTGGCCTGCTTCAGGACGTCCTGTAAGCCTGGATACTTATGGTCAAAGCGTTGTACGATCAGATTACACACATGTGCCATGCACGGCACATGCGTCAACTTGCCCAAATTCAATGCCGCCAACAAATTTCTTACGTTGTCACAAACCACTTTGCCAATCTCTAGTTGGTGCGGAGTCAGCCATTGATCCACCTGTGCGTTCAGGGCGGACAGGAGTGCTGGCCCGGTGTGACTCTCTGCTTTGAGGCAAGTCAACCCCAAGACGGCATGACACTGCCGTATCCGGGATGTGGAATAGTATCTGGGGAGCTGGGGGGTTGCCGTTGATGTGGAGCAAGACGCAGCAGCAGAAGAGGACTCAGCTGAGGAGGTTATGGAAGAGGATGGAGTAGGAGGAGTAGAGGAGGTGGCAGCAGGCCTGCCTGCAAGTCGTGGCGGTGTCACCAACTCCTCTGCAGAGCGACGCATTCAATGTTTGGCAGGCGTCAGCAGGTTTGCCCAATGCGCAGTGTAGGTGATATACCTGCCCTGACCATGCTTTGCAGACCAGGTATCAGTGGTCAGATGGACCCTTGCCCCAACACTGTGTGCCAGAGATGCCATTACTTCCTTTTGCACAATTGAGTACAGGTTGGGGATTGCCTTTTGGGCAAAGAAATTTCGTCCGGGTACCTTCCACTGCGGTATCCCTAAAAACTTTTTGAATGCCTCAGACTCCACCAGCTTGTATGGTAAAAGCTGGCGGGCCAAGAGTTCAGACAAGCCAGCTGTCAGACACCGGGCAAGGGGGTGACTTTGTGGCATTGGCTTCTTACGCTCAAACATGCCCTTGACAGACAGGAACAGCAAGAGGCGAGAGACGGAGTGGTGGATATTTGAGAGGGGGCAAGGAGGACAGCAGTGGTTGATTTGGATGAAGATGCTGGACCAGGAGGAGGAAGGCGGCTTTGAGTTTGTGTGCTGCTTGTACTCATGTGTTGATCCCATTGGCGTTTGTGATGTGGCATCATGTGCCTTCGCAAAGCAGTTGTACCTAGGTGGGTGTTGGACTTCCCACGACTCAGTTTCTTTTGGCACAGGTTGCAAATGGCATCGCTGTTGTCAGAGGCAGACACACACAAAAAAATGCCACACTGCTGAGCTCGGCGGTGACGGTATTCTGGTGGTGGCAACAGCATGCGTTGATTGGCGTGCTGTCTGGCTGACCCCGGGTGCTGATGCATGCTGTCTGACTGTGCCACTAGCTCGTTGCGATGACCTCCCTCTACTTCCAACTCGTCTCCTCCTCCTCTCTGTCTCCCCATCTGAACTTTCCCCCTGTTCTTCTTCTCTTCTAGCAGGCACCCACGTGACATCCACGGATGCATCGTCATCATCATCACCCGCCTCACTTGTATATGACAACTGAACAAAGGAAGCAGCAGCGGGTACATCATCATCATCATCACATCGTACGTATATGTGTGTAATGCTGCCTGACTGAGACATATCCCTGTTATCTACATTCTCTGGCAATAATGGTTGCGCATCACTCATTTCTTCAAACTGATGTGTAAATAACTCTTCTGACTGATCAATTGAATTGGCTGTGGTACTAGTGTTGGTGGTGGCGGCAGGCGGGTGAGTGGTAACTTGAGAGGTGCCCGAAGCTAAGCTGGAGGAGGATGGTGCATCAATGTTCCAAGCGGAAGCTGTAGAAGATTGGGTGTCCTGTGTTAGCCAGTCAACTACGTCCTCTGAACTTTTCAAGTTCAGGGTAACTGGCCTCTGAACACTGGGCATTATTGTAGGGCCAAAGGGAATCGCAGCACCACGACCACGACGGCCTCTGCGGGGTGTCCTGCCTCTGCCTGTCATTTTTTTAAATGTGGACTGTTGGTACCCCAAATAGGTTGGATTGGTTGAACTTGGCACAGTACTTGTAAGCAGGACACACACTATGGGTAGCGGTCAAGCAAATTAACTTTGATTAACGGTTATGCAAATAAACTTAGATTTAAGAAAATAAAAGTTTGGGTTTTTTTAAATGTGGACTGTTGGTACCCAAACTAGATTGGATTGGTTGAACTTGGCTCAGTACTTGTAAGCAAGACACACACTATGGGTAGCGGTCAAGCAAATGAACTTTGATTGACGGTCAGGCAAATGCACTTAGATTTAAGAAAATAAAAGTTTGGGTTTTTTAAATGTGGACTGTTGGTACCCCAACTAGATTGGATTGGTTGAACTTGGCTCAGTACTTGTAAGCAAGACACACACTATGGGTAGCGGTCAAGCAAATGAACTTTGATTGACGGTCAGGCAAATGCACTTAGATTTAAGAAAATAAAAGTTTGGGTTTTTTAAATGTGGACTGTTGGTACCCCAAATAGATTGGATTGGTTGAACTTGGCACAGTACTTGTAAGCAAGACCTACACTATGGGTAGCGGTCAAGCAAATGAACTTTGATTGACAGTCAGGCAAATGCACTTAGATTTAAGAAAATAAAAGTTTGGTTTTTTTAAAAGTAGACAACTAGTAAACAATATTATATTGTATGCGTTGTGCACACACAGTATAAGCTGTGAGCCTGACACACACACTTGCAAGCAGGGGCTAGCAGGGAGACAGGCAAATGAAATTAGATACAACGGGAAAAAAAATGATGTTATAGCCCTAAAAAGGGCTTTTTGGGGTGCTGTGTTTACAGCAGAGATCTGATGAGTCCTTCAGCACTGCACTGGACACTGAATAAACTTGCCTAGCTATTGATTTCCCTATTCAACCAGCATCACCTACACTCTCCCTCCTCTCTGTAAGACTGCAAGTTAGTTATGATTCCAAAATGGCTGCTGTCCATGAGGTAGATGGCCCTGGAAGGGAGTGTATGCTGCTGATTGGCTGGAATGTTTCTGCTGACTGTTACATGCAGGTTAAAAGTTTGCTCAATGATAAAGTATTGGGGGCGGGTCGAATCTCGCATATGTTCGCTGTTCGCCACGAACGCGAACATGCTATGTTCGCCGGGAACAATCCGCCGTCGAACTATTCGTGACATCTCTACTGAAAATAACATAATTCTAACTATGCAGACTTTGGTTGATAGTGTAATATCTTTTATTTCTAATAGCTTGTCCAGATTTGCCAGAATTTTCCTCTCCAGAAGCAAATATCTCTTAATTTCATCACTGCAGTCGTCATCTGTAGACATCATCGAGCTCAGAAATTAAATTAAAATCTGTCACTGCCTCCACTTCTTCCCCACAGGAAATGAGATTGCTGTTTGACATGATCTTCATGTTTTTAATTGTGAGCAGAAGGCTGAATTTTGCACCCTTATCCTCCTCCCCTTCAACTGTCCGGGAAGTATGATGAGCTTATTAATTCTGGATTTGTTTTCCAGCACAATATTTTAATGAAAATAGTAACTTAGACTAATGTGCACATGGTCTTTCACTCTGTGAATGGCAGTTATAGGGAATTAGGAGTCCCTTTTAACCAACTAGGAATTCAAGTGAAAGTAAGTGAATTAAATGTAACATATCAGTATTAAAACATCTCAAATATATTAAAAGAAGAAAATTTACCCTGAGGAGTAAGTTACGCTGAGCTCCTCCCATTTACCTTGAGTTGTAGCACAATGCGATTTATAATTTACTTGGCTGTTCTTCGCTGTGTAGCAATTAATCAGCTGCAGGGAACTGTTCCCCATACTCTAGAAAATGTACAGTATATTTGTAAAATAAATTAGGTGCTATTGCATACTAATGAAGGGAAAACATGATATTTTCAGTGTAAAAGTTATTTTTCTTCACTATAAATAAAAAAATAAAAATTGGTGTTTACTACTAAAAGTAATATAAGCTGGACCATTGCAGTGAACCTTTAACAAAGTCTTGGAAAAAGCAAGACATTACTGTGGAGACAGCATGGGGAGTACTTGGAGTTGAGAGTAGAGTATATAATGTTACTATGAGCAATGATTTTAATTTGAATTCCTTTCTACTTTGCTTAAACACATGTAAGACAGCTGAAATAATGAATCCCAAGTCCCTTTTCTTTGTTATTGTTGTCAGTGCCATTAATCAGAAATTCTACCTTAGGAGTTTTGTGCCTCAGATGGATTATATTGTGCTTATTGATATTAAATTACTGCTGCTACACTGTCATTAATTACTTTAATTTATCTAAATCATTTGATTTATACTTATAATGTTACACATATTTTCTTCTAGATATTTTGTAATATCAGTAACATAAAAAAATACTAAAACTATGGGACCAGCACCGATTCCTGTGGTTCTCCACTAGCGTCAGTGAAGGACTTGGTGTATATAATATACCGTAACTGACCTGTCCACTCTTCTCCTGCAAATCATTTCTGTTCTAATGATTACCAATTCAGATGAGGAATCCTATATGGGCACCAAATATATTGACATACTCGTAAGCCATTGCAAAACTCCATGCACCAGCAGCACACAATTTTACGCTTGGCCAAAAATACTTCCACTGGAAACCAAACTAAGATCCATCCCCAGGACTTTAGAACTTGGGACAAGAGTCAAAGATACCAATGCAATCTTTCTTGTGTGAACACTAGCCGCCCAAAATGGAAATGTAGGGTTCCACAAAAGAGCAGTTAAAAACATTGTTCAAATATCATCATTACTAATGACATCAGCTATTACATCATTGATAATGAAAAATGGCATCATAGTACATTTCTTATGGCAACTCCTAGAAATACATTTTATATTTAATTATGGAGGTCGCATACATTTAGTTGACATTTCTTTGCCCATCTTCTATACAGAAAATAGAATTTGATTATAGGGACATTTGCATCTAGACTCATAATAGGTTTTTAGCTTGTTATCACTTTAAGTTTGCTTTAAGTTGTTCAATGTGATGACACAAGACAGACTGCCGGTGGTAGCTACTGATGTCCCAGCCAGGGGTGTTACCTCAGATTCAGGAGGTAATACAACACAAGACATCTATCATCACCAAAAACAATGCCATTGTGTCAATGGAGAAGGAGGAAATCCCAAATAACTTTGAAAATGAGATTGCTGTTTGACATGATCTTCATGTTTTTAATTGTGGGCAGAAAGCTGGATTTTGCACCATTATCCTCCTCCCCTTCAGCCGTCGGGGAATTATGATGAGTTTGTTGATAATTCTCCCAGCAATATTAATTCTGGATTTGTTCTCCAGCACAATATTTTAATAAAAATAGTAACTTAGACCAATGTGCACATGGTCTTCCACTCCGTGAATGGCAATTACAGGGAATAAAGAGGACTGGTGTTGCTTGCACTTGCCTTAATGGGGCCAAAATCACTACCCACCCACTTTCAACCTGCCTGATTCTGATTTATCAGTGATCCATAGTCTCTGAACATCCCCCACTTGTCTTGTTATTTAGGATCAGCTCCAATCTGTCAACATTGAATAGATAAGAAGTACGCCTGTGGAGTGGCTGCCAGGTTGTCTAGTGATTATTGTGCTGAGGTGGCAATTTCCTCCAGTTGACTGCTGTCCAAGTGTACTTCGTAAGATTTGCCATAGCCCACATGCACCCTTCTGAGTGAATCTATCCAAATGGCTATACTTTATTATAAACTATTGGGCCACTAGTCAGCCAGGTTAGGCCAAGTTTTCCTCTAGCCTTCCTGCTCCAAACGGTGCAATTTGGGCTGACACCGTGCACCATTTTTTTCCAAGGCAGCATTTTTTTATTTGCAAAATTTTATTTGCATTTAAGACCATATAAAAAACATAACCATATTCATACAGTACCATAACAGGTTAGAGAGGAGCATGTTCGTATATATCATTTCCTTAGACAAGAAGATATCTAATAATTTGTCAACATAACTTATACCTTTTAGATATTTACAATTTACTTTTGAATAAATCCATCCCAGAGATGCCATATGGAGTCTATGCTCTTTCCGCATATCAAATTGGGCGTAATCTTTTTCAAGTTCTCTATCTATTAAAGTGAGAGCGGAACTTGTTCTGATTTCGATAATTGTACTAAATACCATTTAGTGACCAATAGTATTTGATTAATACTATTAGTTATGAATATATTTTTTATCTATTACAAAATGTAAGATCGCTTGTTGAGGAGAAAGCATTACCCACACACACATACAGTGCACCATTTAATGGCCTGTTTCTTCTGACTTTAGTACAAGACTCCCCTGCATGGAAGAGTTTATATTCTGGTTCTTCATTGTCACGAGTTGATTAAACCATTGTAGTGGCCATAGAATAGGGGTTCATTTAGTAAGTAACTGATAAACAATAAAATTAGTATATAATGAACATTTTATTTGAGTGTTTCAAAAATAAATTAGATTTTTAGTATGACCCCTGGAGCAGAATTGTTTTTCTCCGCCTGCTATTCAGGTAGTGCGAGCAGACCAGCTCAGGAGACTGTCCTAAATGTTTGTTTCTTCTAGATAGGTAAGTTTTCCTTCTGTGGCCAATGCAAGAAAGAAGGCAGAGAAAACTGCTCCCAATCTTTAAACAACAAATTGAGTGAAACGTATGTTTTAAAAGGTACAATTACATTTTTTCTCCATATACTTGCTAAGCAATCATGCAATAAATAAATAAAATACTGTTGTATGACCGCTGAAATGGTCCTTTAAACTAATTAGTACATAATTCCTTGTGTTTTTCCTTTTTGTTCTCTGGGATTAATGATAAAATGTTGCTAATGTTTAAAGGAGGACTAAAAAAATCGATCCATCCATCTGTTTATCTGTATATCTATCTTTCTACAGTATTTTTTTTTTGCAGTTATCTATGTTTGGCATCTGGTCTTTGTTTGCAGTATAAATAGTTAATTATAATATATGGTAAACATTAATAAAATGTTAGGTAATTCCCATAAGAGCATGAGATCTGTGCTGGCAGGTGGATGTTAGATAGTGCTTATCACAGATGTTTCCTCTCAGGAAATTAAATATCCTGTATTCCCCTTCCTTTGCATTAGGATCTTAAGCCTATTAAAGTTTACACTTGGCATAATGTTTTCAAAATTCTTTCTTGATATGCAATTTTGTTTGAGCATTGAGGGATTTATTGAAAATGTGACCAAAAATAAGCACAGTGAAAAATAACTCTGATCAGGCACCTCTCAAAATGTAGTCCATCGCCCAATGTATCTAATCCTCAGAATTGTTACCTACCGGTAAATGCATTATTCTGCCTACCCTAGGATATTACTAGATGACCACGCTTGCTGAAGAAAAACTCCACACGTTTGTGAAATATAAAACTAACATTAACAACTATGTAAGCTATGAACATAAAAACTCCTTGAGCTATAATAGCCAGATGCTCTCGGTTCGTGCTCTTTTTGATTGATCGATCGATCTATCATTCATTCCATCTTGTCTGGTGTAATCACATTACTTCAGCTTGATGTCTGAGGTATGGGGTTATCTCTATGAAGTAAGGAAGGATGGAACAGGTGAATTGGTAAAATGTCTGGATTGTTTTATTGTTTCACACCCAGCCTCTTCTTCGGCATATGCTCAGAAACATCTTGAAATGCTCACGGCAATGTTGTAGAAATGGAATTTCCATCTGATATACCCAACCTTTACAGAAGTATCATGTTTGTCTCCAGGGACTAGCAGCAAAATTATTTTTAATTAAAAAAATATGTTAACCTGTTCTTTCTAATTATACTATAAGCCAGATTATATATATATATATATATATATATATATATATATATATATATATATATATATATATATATATATATATATATATATATATATATATATATATATATTACACACACAGTGGATATAAAAAGTCTACACACCCCTGTTAAAATGTCAGGTTTCTGTGCTGTAAAAAAATTAGACAAAGATAAATCCTTTCAGAACTTTTTCCACCTTTAATGTGACCTATAAACTGTACAACTCAATTGAAAAACAAACTGAAATCTTTTAGGTAGAGGGAAGAAAAAATATAAAAATAAAATAATATGGTTGCATAAGTATGCACACCCTTAAACTAATACTTTGTTGAAGCACCTTGTGATTTTATTACAGCACTCAGTCTTTTTGGGTATGAGTCTATCAGCATGGCACATTTTGACTTGGCAAGATTTGCCCACTCTTCTTTGCAAAAACACTCCAAATCTGTCAGATTGCGAGGGCATCTCCTGTGCACAGCCCTCTTCAGATCACCCCACAGATTTTCAATCGGATTCAGGTCTGGGCTGGGCCATTCCAAAACTTTAATCTTCTTGTGGTGAAGCCATTCCTTTGTTGATTTGGATGTATGCTTTGGGTCGTTGTCATGCTGAAAGAGGAAGTTCCTCTTCATGTTCAGCTTTCTAGCAGAAGCCTGAAGGTTTTGTGCCAATATTGACTGGTATTTGGAACTGTTCATAATTCCCTCTATCTTAACTCAGGCCCCAGTTCCAGCTGAAGAAAAACAGCCCCAAAGCATGATGCTGCCACCACCATGCTTCACTGTGGGTATGGTGTTCTTTTGGTGATGTGCAGTGTTGCTTTTGCGCCAAACATATCTTTTGGAATTATGGCCAAAAAGTTCTATCTTGGTTTCATCAGACCATGACAGCCTTTCCCACATGCTTTTGGGAAACTTCAGATGTGTACCTTTTAACAATGCCTTCCTCTGATGCTTTGGAAGCTCTCTGTGGACCATGGCTTTTGCTGTGGGATGCGACTAAGAAAATTTCTGGAAAGACCAACTAGAGCAGCTGAACTTTATTTGGGGTTAATCAGAGGCAGGTGTATGCTGACTCCAGAATTAAGCAATCACATTCCAAATTGTGTTAAATAGAACACAGCTACATCCCCACACACAGTAGCGACTTGCTTGTCAAAAATGACGGGCAATAAAATTGTAATGCTGTTTGCTGCAGACAGTAAGTGTTTTGGTCGTCTGAGATCCTTCAGCGCTCATTGCGAGCCTCTGGGTTGGTGTATTTTTTGTTATCAGAGGTGCCTTTGCGCTTACTGTAAGGTCCACGCTGATCTCCTTTTTGCACTTATTGAAAGCCTCTCCCCTGGTGTAGTTTGTGTCCTATGAGCACCGTTGACGCTCCTTGTGAGGCGTATAGTGAAGGGCTTTGTCGTTTATTGCGATACAGTGGTGTTTTCTTTTGTTGTTTTTTTGTATATGTATTTTTTCATGATAAGTAATTAATGAAATCATAAATTAATATACTTTACCTCTTTGTAATTATTATATGCAGCAAGCAATGTGCTGAAGAGCTAACAATCTATTTTGATGTAGATTTGCACTGTTGTGTAAGTGAAGGCAATGTGTGTAGTGTAAATAGGCTGTGTGCACGAGGGTAAACCGTTTGTGTTGCTGGGTAGATTTTGGCATGTTCGCGTTCGCAGCGGACGGCGAACACATGCGCTTTTCGGTTCGCCCCCTATACTTTATCATTGAGGAAACTTTGACCCTGCACCTCACAGTCAGCAGACACATTCCAGCCAATCGCCAGCATACACTCCCTTCCAGAGCCTTCCATCTGAAGGACAGCAACCCAAAAAGCCCTTTTTAGGGCTAGAACATCATTTATTTTAGTTTATGATTTTTTTCTGTGTAATCTAATTGCATATGCCTGCCTGCCAGCGTGTGTGTGTGACAGGCTAACACCTAACAGCTTATATTGTGCTCAGTGAAATAAAACAACACTTTTTTGACTGTAATAGATTGAAAATCAGTTGCCTGCCTACAGACGTGTGTGTGAGGCTACAGCGCCTACTCTGCCAACTTTTGCCAGTGCACAGTGACACTCATATCTGGTGGCACCTTAGATTGCTCGCGCAGTGCCCCAAATTGGAAGTGTGAGGACCGACCAAGCATCTTTTTCCATCTCCCTGTTCCAAAAATCAATGCCATATACACGTCCCCTAATAGTGGAAGTAACAGGGATTAAACTGATAGGAATAGTACTACTTAACTGTACACACCTTATAATAATGCAGACAGAGGCAACGCAGAGAGAGGAGTCTGAAGAAGAGGAGTCAGAGGAGGAAGGTGGCTTTGAGGAGGTGGAAGACCAAACTCAGCAGGCGTCCCAGGGGGCTTGTTGTCACCTTTCGGGGACCCTTGGTGGCTGGGTGGAGGAAGGGACCTTCAATGACATCAGTGAGGACAAGGAACGGGACATGGCTAGCTTGGTATCCAACCTTGTGCAAATGGGGAGTTTGCGGTGCATTAAACGGGGAGATTGGTCTGTTACTGTGAAGCGGGTGTAACCCTTACACTACCTGATCGATACAACATCATACCTGATGTTTCTAAGCATGTCATTCCAAACCATTTAGGGACGTTAGGTGATTTATGCCCTTTATGGCTTAAAACCAGACTCTGCATCAACTATGTAATTTTCCGTGGGAGTTTTGCCATGGATCCCCCTCCGGCATGCCACAGTCCAGGTGTTAGTCCCCTTGAAACAACTTTCCCATCACTATTGTGGCCAGAAAGAGTCCCTGTGGGTTATGAAATTCGCCTGCCCATTGAAGTCTATGGAGGTTCGCTGGGTTCACCTTTTCGCGAACATTTGATGGAAGTTCGCGGCCGCTGTTCGCGAACCGAAAATTTGATGTTCGCGACATCACTACTTCACATTCTGTAAGTTAGTGTTGTAAATTGGCGGTGAATGAGTATGTGGTAAGCGGGTGTGGATGATTTAGCGTCCTTGCTAAAACTGTATTTTGTACCTTGTATGGGTTTGTGTAAAAGTCGTATGTGCTTGGCGGTGTTTTGCGAGTTTAGGGGTCGTGTAGCCTCGTGTTCGTTTTTCGGTGGCCATTTTTTCTCTCGCTTAGGGGATTTTCGAGGGTCTAAAGTCTGTAAATTGGACTTAACTTTTTGTGCAAACTGACTCCCAGACATCCTTGCTGTCCCCCCTTGCTGTGTGTAATATTTTTTTTTGTATATTTGTGTTTTCTTTTAATTTTTATTTATTTTTTATTTTTTTCGGTTTGCGCGGGTCGGCTGTTAAGGTTGAATTTTAAGTCCGTATTTTGTCATTGCGTGATATATATATTATTTTTTCAAAGTCCCGCTTCTGTGGCTGTTTGTAACCGCTTGTGAGGCCTCGTAGAGCCTCCACCTTCTCAAATGTGGCCCCTCGCTTCACGAGGGTCCGCATTTGCAGCCTGCAATGAGCCTTCAGAAGGGACGTAGTTCTTGCAAGCTCGCTTTGAGAGCTTGCAAAGCGTGAAGACGTTTCGTAGTTTAACTACTATATGTGATCTTTGTCAAGCATTGGAGTGTGGTTCTTTTTAAGCTAGTGCCTAAAGTGTTTTTACTATAATGCGACTGCTTTCAGAATATATTGGCTCATTTAGCTTGGAATTTTAATTACACAAAAGTCACATACAGCTTTTCACAGCAGTGTAACAAATTACAACAGTAGCTCAAATTAGGCTAAATAGAAAGGTCAATGGTGAACAAGTGTAATATAGCTTGCTAATATCCTTGCACAAATAAGCAATTTTTCCAATTGTCAACTTTTCTTAGTTAAACCAAGTGTAAGTTATGTTACCATGCGTAAAATACAGTATATGGTAAATCTTTGACCCCAAAAAACGTATTTACTATTCAGTTGGGGTTGTTAAATATTTTGAATTTCGGTAGAAAAAATAGGCTGTCTTTGCATCTCAGTAGACCTATGTTGCATTCACTTCTACATGATAAAGGCTATTATAACTCTACTTGTATATGACTATAAATGCTCAGTCACATTGATAACATGGGATGTCTGTATGCCAAAGACAGCCAATATCCATGAAAGTGGATCTACTATTGGAAAAGGTTAATAATACAACATTTTAGAAATAAAGCTCCCCCTGCTGTACATAAGAATCAAGCTATGTTTTCAACATATACTTTTAAATAGATTTGTATAGTGTTATCATTGCCACTGCTGACCTCACTCTTGGTTACGGCTGTACCACTTGTTGTCTCCAAGAACACCATGAAACATGACTGTGCTTTTGAATGGGTATTTTCAAAAGAAAACTAAAATATAGTTCTCTCTTTTTAAAGCAAAGCTAAATTGACAATATTTTTTTTTTTTCCCTGCTTTAGGCTACGACTGACTCTAAGTTTTGATAAGGACCAAACTTTACCTTAGACATTTCTAATGTCTAAGGTCATAAATCCTAATATCTGTGAAAATGACCATAATCCCTCAAAATGTTCCTTCCTTTTACCAAGGCATACTGCACCCTTTCCTCATCTGTGCATGCCTTTAAATGGTCCGTAACATTCAAGTCTGAGGACCTGCAGAGCTTAGGTGGACAATATGCCTACTTGCTTTGAGAATTTTTTTTTTTGTTCCCTACAATGACCAGTACTGTAAGGACAACAAAGTCAGAGGTGCTCATCGGAGAACTAACTAGCCTTAACAGATTGGTTCTGTGGACATAAACCACTCTGAGATCAGCCTCTTCTAGCTCACTCATGTCCTTCACAGGGAGAAATATTGTGTAGTATCAGTCTGGTCTCACTCAAAAGAGTAACCCAGCCCCAAAATAACAGGCAATTCTACCCTGGACAGGAGAAACGTCAAAGCCCAGACGCGTTTCACCCTCTATGGGCCTCATCAGTGAGGTGTAGCTGAACCCCCCATAAGGCACAATGAGCAAGTGGTCCATGTCTCGAGTCCCCTATTACCCTTAGGGAGACAATAAACACTAAGATAAAAAAAAAAACAGTGGATAGATGGCATAATTAGCCATACATACATCTGTAATTAATTAATAGACCTTCAGACATGAAAAATAAGATAATTTTCATATATTTATATAATTAGCCTTTCCTATTGAATTTCCCCTGTGAAGATATCAAAATTGTTTTCATTGATTTTTAAATACAATATATGTATAACATAGCATTTACATCTTATGCTAAATTAAAAAATATATAAACGTGTTTCTACCATCAACATATCTTGAATATTTACATATATTAATCTGTAGATTATATCTAAACTTGTAGTAAACCGTGTAATTTTTTATTCTTTCGATATTCTAGTTAGATTTCAACAAAACTAATTTATTTTATAATATAACAACTATTATAAAACCTATTGATTTCATCTATAATTTCCCAATAGAGAGAATTGTCACAACTCTTGCTAACGTCGCAATATCTCCTTTGTCTCGTTATATTAAATTTTGAGGCCAGTCATGACTACATAAAAATTTTGGCTATTAACAAAAGAATTGTCAGTAAAATGACCTAAATTAAACTGGTGGTACAGATTTATAAAGCTTTTAGAACTATTTAATTGAAATCACTTCTAAGACTTCAAGAAGGAAATTAAAAAAACTAAAGGAAACTTGTAATTTGTTAGACACACTTAAATATGGTAATTTAATAACATAATCTAGATTGTCCAGTAACATATTTAAAATAAAGTAAGAAAGTGAATCCACTACAAGATTTTATAATAACTTAAAGGGCCACGGTAGTGATTTTAAATATTTAAGTGGTATCTGAGAGGACAGAATATAATTCCTAGGGCTCACAGTGCAAATTTTAAAAACTCAAGAGAATTATTTACTTTTTTGTTTTCTGACATTTACATGCTTTTAGATTTATTTTTACATGCCAAAAAATGGCATAACACATTGTATAATATTGTAAAACATAAACACAGACTATTAAGTTCTCTAAAATAACTTTTAAAATAGAACAACATATCAAATTGTTTTGTGATTAATTGTTATTTTCTACCCAAAATACCCAGTGCCAATACATTGTTCACTTTTCAAGTGTAGAGCCTTTTAATAGCAAATTTCGTAGTTGATATTGGTGTTGATTACATGGCTCCAATAGGAACTCCAGCAAGGATGATACATAGTTATGGGAGTTCTTAAGAGAGAGTTTATGTAGCTATTACATGGTTCCCACAAAAAATAAGTTGACTCGCGACAATGGGGAATTTCACATAACTCTCTCTAGCTCGTCACCTGCTAATATCTGCTTGCAACCTGCCTTACATATACATTTAGGAGACTCCAAGTGTGGAACTCGGTAGGCTCCATAGCAACACTACCCCTACCTAACACAATACACAGACTAAATATCCTCCCATGCATCAATCTACCCATCCATCTATCTATATAACTCCCCTCACATGGCATACAAATGAAAAAAGTCAGTGTGGGGGGATTATGACCTCTCTACTGGGAAAAAACTTTAATTTGAGGGTATTTACATCCAAATCAGGTGAACGGTGTAGGAATTACAACAGTTTGTATATGTGCCTCCCACTTTTTAAGGGACCAAAAGTAATGGGACAATTGGCTGCTCAGCTATTCCATGGCCAGGTGTGTGTTATTCCCTCATTATCCCATTTACAAAGAGCAGATAAAAGGTCCAGAGTTAATTTCAAGTGTGCTATTTGCATTTAGAATCTGTTGCTGTCAACCCTCAATATGAGATCCAAAGAGGTGTCACTATCAGGGAAGCAAGCCATCATTAGGCTAAAAAAACAAAACAAACCCATCAGAGAGATAGCAAAAACATTAGGTGTGACCAAATCAACTGTTTGGAACATCCTTAAAAAGAAAGAACGCACCGGTGAGCTCAGCAACAACAAAAGACCCGGAAGACCACGGAAAACAACTGTGGTGGATGACGGAATAATTATTTCCCTGGTGAAGAAAATACCCTTCACAACAGTTGGCCAGATCAAGAACACTCCCCAGGAGGAAGGTGCATGTATGTCAAAGTCAACAATCAAGAGAAGGCTTCACCAGAGTGAATACAGAGGGTTCACCACAAGATGTAAACCATTGGTGAGCCTCAAAAACAGGAAGGCCAGATTAGAGTTTTCCAAACAACACCTAAAAAAGCCTTCACAGTTCTGGAACAACATCCTATGGACAGATGAGACCAAGATCAACTTATACCAGAGTGATGGGAAGAGAAGAGTATGGAGAAGGAAAGGAACTGCTCATGATCCAAAGCATACCACCTCATCAGTGAAGCATGGTAAAGGTAGTGTCATGGCGTGGGCATGTATGGCTGCCAATGGAACTGGTTCTCTTGTATTTATTGATGATGTGACTGCTGACAAAAGCAGCAGGATGAATTCTGAAGTGTTTCGGGCAATATTATCTGCTCATATTCAGCCAAATGCTTCAGAACTCATTGGACGGTGCTTCACAGTGCAGATGGACAATGACCCGAAGCATACTGCAAAAGCAACCAAAGAGTTTTTTAAGGGAAAGAAGTGGAATGTTATGCAATGGCCAAGTCAATCACCTGATTTAAATCCGATTGAGCATGCATTTCACTTGCTGAAGACAATACTGAATGGAAAATGCCCCAAGAACAAGCAGGAACTGAAGACAGTTGCAGTAGAGGACTGGCAGAGCATCACCAGGGATGAAACCCAGCGTCTAGTGATGTCTATGCATTCCAGACTTCAGGCTGTAATTGACTGCAAAGGATTTGCAACCAAGTATTAAAAAGTGAAAGTTTGTTTTATGACTGTTAATCTGTCCCATTACTTTTGGTCCCTTAAAAAGTGGGAGGCACATATACAAACTGTTGTAATTCCTACACCGTTCACCTGATTTGGATGTAAATACCCTCAAATTAAAGCTGAAAGTCTGCAGTTAAAGCACATCTTGTTCGTTTAATTTCAAATCCATTGTGGTGGTGTATAGAGCCAAAAAGATTAGAATTGTGTCCATGTCCCAATATTTATGGACCTGACTGTATATTACTTAGAAAAAGGTAAACTATATTAATATATTATTCAATTAATCATTAATTAGTATTTAAAAAAATATAGAGAAGGAGCCAAAGGAGCATTAGAGCATTTGTTCCTAGCTAGCGTAGTTTCCTAATATATATTAATCCCTTGAGTACTGAGGTGTTGTGCTATTATGACATCATTAGACAACATCATTATTTATAATTACACATATGTTGCTATTGGACTGTTGAGTGTCAAATAATGTTGAAATATTCATATGTTTTAGTGTTGTTTTCAGGTGCTAATTCATAATGTTTTAGCAGGGCACAAATTGGTGGAGATTTGTGCCATGCTTTTTTGGTTTTGTTGTGCCTCAGTGACTCATAGCAATTATTTCTCAATTTTTTAGGGATGGTGGAATAGCATATCTGGGTGGGATTAACTTTACTACGGCACCCATAATTGCAATAGAGGGGATTAGTTTAGGCCCCTATTTATCTTTTTTTCCTGTTTGGTTTCCCATATTTTACCTTGAAGAAGTTAGGCCTACCCTGATGATGGCTATGGGGCTATATCTAATCATAGCGCAGTTTGTACCACATATTGATTTCAAAAGTAGCAAAGGATTCTAGGTACTGGCATGCAAATGAGAAACTAATTGTATTGAATATAAATGTTTATATATTTTTTAGATTTGTCTTAGAAGGAATTTTTGGTTATCATAAATAGTGGATCTATCCTGTTATAGTTACGGCACAGGTCCTCCGCTGCAGTTCGGCGACCAACCGTTAGATGGCGCTGCAGATGTCAGAAAAGTTCTAGGCTTAGCATGGTAGCTTAACCCAAACAGTTTACCTAAGCCTTGACTTTATGATATGGCACTGGAATATCGGCAGCCCCATCTAGCGGTTGGTCACCACACTGCAGCGGCGGACTGGTGCCGTCACTATAAAAGGATAGGACCAAAATAGTTTCTTTGAACTATGACTATCTATACAAATAGCATTATTACCAAATGATTATTTAAAGAGATTCATTTTGAATTTACATGATCATTGTCTTTTAATCTAGTAATGTTCAAAAGTCATGAGAAGCAGCAGTAGATAAAATGCATTTAGTTCAAATAATTTATTTGGGCTCCAAAGCTAGATAACCAAGCAAAATATCTAATTTTTTTTCTTAAACAAATATATAAAAAAATATATATTTTGTATCATTTCCCTGGGATGATATCAGTAGATACCACAGAGCAACTATTCATTGAATTCATTTTATAAGAGTATTTGATTTCCTATATTAGGCACAATACCCTTTGTATTTTGAACTGTCTGTCATGAATTAACTGAAACCTGGCAACTGGATTACATTAGCAGCAGCAGATGACAATGTGGCACTGAATATATTTTCATTTGCCACTCACACTTTATGCTTGTCTATTTGAATAAAATGATCTTTGCTGATATAACTGGGTTTAGCATTTGTTGATGTACTAAACTGGCACATTTTGCATTTTTATTGCTATTTTCTTTTGCAAATACTTTGATAAGATTTCATTAAAAATATGCATTCTTTTCATGATCTTATAACAAGAATTGTATAAGAAATCTATTATTTGCAGAAATTGTGGCTGAAGAGTAAAGAAAAGCTAAAACATATTATTTAGTGTTGAGGTTGTGTTATTGTGTCTTGTTTCCAATTAAATATTTTAAATATAAAACAGTCATTATTATGTAGATGCAGATTTCATCATTTTTAGGGCTGTTGTAAGCAAAACAATGTAACCTATAATGTTGGAGAAAAAAAACATACCCACAAACCACAATTTACTCTGAAACCCAGTCATGATACTAAAAACGTGGGTCATCAACCAAAAACATCCAAAATGGCGGCTGGTGACTGACTGACAAATATAAACATAGCTTTTTATAGTGAATCACATAATGAACATGGTATAATCCATTACCCCTGTGTCGGAGTTGGAACACAAATCCAATATCTCCGCTGGTATACGGTAAAATATCCAAGAAGCACTACAGTCTCACCATCCCCGACCTCCCATATTGGACGACACTCAATTTGGGAGTCAAATGAATACTGACTTTATTTTGTTATATGCAGAAATATATATACACATCTCTTTGGCCACAGGTAATACACATGCCCATATTTGGCCACACAATACACATAGAGGGACAATAGGTGGGTCACACCTCTCTGAGGCTACCTGGCAACTTTGATACAATCGGACAATGATTAGATCATCCTTCTTTGTTCTTATGTCTGAGAATGAAAACACTTTATACAATAGACTTCCTTATCTTATGAGGAGTCTCTGTAATAGGATTATCTATTATGCCAAGGTCTGCAATAGTCTGGGCTAATATTTTGCAGAGCATAAACCAACATACATACAGTAAAATAGTAGGATCATATTTTAACCAAGAATTAAATAACCATAAAACAGGGTAAAACAGTGATGGGTTCCGTTACAACCCCTTCTATAAAAATGACACATCCCAGCAACAACCAATAAAATATTATTTATATTAGTAGACCAATAAAATACGATGCATGTGCTAGTCATACCTGGTACGTCACACTAGATGCGCAAAAAAACTCTTAAATCTTTGTTATCTCTTGCGCATAGGGCAAGTGCTGATCTTGAATTTGGCCTAGTTCTAATACTGAAATACATATTGTTTAAGCTAATTAATTGTTGATTGTCTCCAGAGCAATTATTGATGGTAAGAAAGGACTTGTTTATAGTTATTGAATAAATACAATGATTTTATCTAAAAGCAGAATAAACAGTTTCATACCTTATGGCCTACAATGGAAAAATACTGGTTCAGAGCAAAAATTCACAAGTGCTACAAACAGTGCTAAATGCTATATACATTAAATAATGTAAGGATATTTGTATTTTACCAAAACAATAATTTGAAAGAAAACCTTAAATGTATTTTCTTGAGCTTATCGAAGTCATTGGAAAGCAACCATTTTCACTTCAAAAGCTGTATGTGCTGCCTTCAAAAAGGTCACCTATCTGGTCTGAATATTGAAAATAAATCCCAAAGGCAAAAATACTTATTTCTTTTGAGAAAGATAGTCAGATTCTTAAGACTCTTATAATATAATAAATACAATTTTCCTTTTCCCTCCTAACCCTCCAATCACTAATAAAATAGCCAAGGCCTTGAAGCCTCCAAGTGTTGATGGCAGATAAAATGAAACGTTCTATGCACCGAATCTTAAGTTAAGATTTTGTTTAAATATATCTTAAAGAGCAACTGTAGTTTGGTAAAAACTTCACAAGCTTGCAAAATATGTAACAAAAGAGCATATATGTATTATTCAAACAACTCTGATTGTATCATCTTAGACTGCTAGTCTGTCTTTATTTTGAGGGGTGAGTTATTCTATGAGGCCTTGTTCTGTTAAATAGACCAGCCTCAAACAGCTTATGACATCGACAGAAGTGAATACAGATCTATCATAGTCCCCTGTTTCTCCTACTCCTTTCAGATTTCTAATTCATTCATAAAGACAATATGTTCCTCATTGTTAAAGTAAAATTGAATACAGGAATTCAAATGTAAAGGCTGTACATTTTTATTTTAATACTTTTAAATATTTTGCCCATTATTAAGTCAGGCTCTTCAAAACTACATACTAATAAATATGACCCTTCAGTGGTCCTTTAGTGATCATAGCTTATAAAGCCACTAAAGTTGTTAGTTTGTTACATAATTCATAATATTGTGAAGTTTTTCCTGAACTACAGAAGTCCTGTGCACTTGTTTATGGGGTGAGTGGATGTATGTTAGTATATGCTGTATTATAAAAAAACAAACGGAATTACTGTCCAACTAAACTAAAGGAAATTGTGATGTGATATGGGCCGTTCTCTGGAGCTGGGGCAGCTTGTGGTCCAACTGTTGCTACAGTAAGTCTGTGGAATACAGATACTGAATATAGTAAATTTCAAGATTAAAATGCACTATATACATGGAGTATGTAATTTGTGTTTTTTATATTAAAAATATAATTTTCATTTTATTCTTCTATCGCTCATGTGCTTTGAGATTAGTGCACAACTATGTCACACGAACAACAAAGCATTGGACCAGCTCGGAGTCTTCCAGGGAATGTCACAAAAAATACGTTTCCGCCAATAAAATTTAGATTTAGTATTTGCCATTTTTTTTCATTTTTATAGCTTGAGAAACTAAATTCATACCAATATCTAAATATTCTGTGCAGAAAGTAGGTATAACTCGCTCGCTCTTGCTCGCTCTTTCTTGCTCGCTCGCTCTTTCTTGCTCGCTCTTTCTTGCTCGCTCTTGCTCTTTCTTGCTCGCTCGCTCGCTCTTGCTCGCTCTTGCTCGCTCGCTCGCTCTTTCTTGCTCGCTCGCTCTTTCTTGCTCGCTCGCTCTTTCTTGCTCGCTCGCTCTTTCTTGCTCGCTCTTTCTTGCTCGCTCTTTCTTGCTCGCTCTTTCTCGCTCGCTCTTTCTTGCTCGCTCTTTCTTGCTCGCTCTTTCTTGCTCGCTCTTTCTTGCTCGCTCTTTCTTGCTCGCTCTTTCTTGCTCGCTCTTTCTTGCTCGCTCTTTCTTGCTCGCTCGCTCTTTCTTGCTCGCTCGCTCTTTCTTGCTCGCTCGCTCTTTCTTGCTCGCTCTTTCTTGCTCGCTCGCTCTTGCTCGCTCGCTCTTTCTTGCTCGCTCTTTCTTGCTCGCTCTTTCTTGCTCGCTCTTTCTTGCTCGCTCTTTCTTGCTCGCTCTTTCTTGCTCGCTCTTTCGCTCGCTCGCTCGCTCGCTCGCTCGCTCTTTCTTGCTCGCTCGCTCTTTCTTGCTCGCTCGCTCTTTCTTGCTCGCTCGCTCTTTCTTGCTCGCTCTTTCTCTTTCTTGCTCGCTCGCTCGCTCTTGCTCGCTCTTGCTCGCTCGCTCGCTCTGTCTTGCTCGCTCGCTCTTTCTTGCTCGCTCGCTCTTTCTTGCTCGCTCTTTCTTGCTCGCTCTTGCTCTTTCTTGCTCGCTCGCTCGCTCTTGCTCGCTCTTGCTCGCTCGCTCGCTCTTTCTTGCTCGCTCGCTCTTTCTTGCTCGCTCGCTCTTTCTTGCTCGCTCGCTCTTTCTTGCTCGCTCGCTCTTTCTTGCTCGCTCGCTCTTTCTTGCTCGCTCGCTCTTTCTTGCTCGCTCTTTCTTGCTCGCTCTTTCTTGCTCGCTCTTTCTTGCTCGCTCTTTCTTGCTCGCTCTTTCTTGCTCGCTCTTTCTTGCTCGCTCGCTCTTTCTTGCTCGCTCGCTCTTTCTTGCTCGCTCGCTCTTTCTTGCTCGCTCGCTCTTTCTTGCTCGCTCGCTCTTGCTCGCTCTTTCTTGCTCGCTCTTTCTTGCTCGCTCTTTCTTGCTCGCTCTTTCTTGCTCGCTCTTTCGCTCGCTCGCTCTTTCTTGCTCGCTCTTTCGCTCGCTCGCTCGCTCGCTCGCTCTTTCTTGCTCGCTCGCTCTTTCTTGCTCGCTCGCTCTTTCTTGCTCGCTCGCTCTTTCTTGCTCGCTCGCTCTTTCTTGCTCGCTCGCTCTTTCTTGCTCGCTCGCTCTTTCTTGCTCGCTCGCTCTTTCTCGCTCGCTCTTTCGCTCGCTCGCTCTTTTTTTTTTTCTCACTCGCTCTTTCTCTCGTTCGCGCTTTCTCTCTTTCGCTCGCTCGCTCTTTCTTTCTCACTCGCTCTTTCTCTCGTTCGCGCTTTCTCTCTTTCGCTCGCTCGCTCTTTCTCGCTCGCTCGCTCTTTCTCTCTCGCTCGCTCTTTCTCCCGCTCGCTCTTTTTCTCTTTCTCTCGCTCGCTCGCTCTTTTGCTCTTTCTCTCGCTCGCTCTTTCTCTCTCTCGCTCTTTTGCTCTCTCTTTCGCTCGCTCGCTCGCTTGCTCTTTTGCTCTCTCTCCCGCTCGCTCTTTCTCCCGCTCGCTCTTTCTCCCGCTCGCTCGCTCGCTCGTTCTAGTTATAGTTATAACTAGTCATCTTCTGATGACTTTTGATGGTTATTTCGCTCGCTCTCTTTTTCGCTCGCTCGCTCTCGCTCGCTCTTTTTCGCTCACTCGCGCTCGCTCGCTCTCTTTTTCGCTCGCTCGCTCTCTTTTTCGCTCGCTCGCTCTCTTTCGCTCGCTCGCTCTTTTTCGCTCGCTCGCTCTCTTTTTCGCTCGCTCGCTCTCGCTCGCTCTCTTCTTCGCTCGCTCTCTTTTTCGCTCGCTCGCTCTCTTTTTCGCTCGCTCTCTTTTTCGCTCGCTCGCTCTTTTTCGCTCGCTCGCTCTTTTTTGCTCGCTCGCTCTCTTTTTCGCTCGCTCGCTCTCTTTTTCGCTCGCTCGCTCTCTCTTTCGCTCGCTCGCTCTTTTTCGCTCACTCGCGCTTCCTCACGGAAGTTTGTTCGTTCGCTTTTTCTCTTGCTCTTTCGCTCTTTTGCTCGCTCGCTCTTTCGCTCGCTCGCTCTCTCTTTCGCTCGCTCGCTCTCTCTTTCGCTCGCTCGCTCTCTCTTTCGCTCGCTCGCTCTTTCTCTCGCTCGCTCTTTCTCTCTCTATCTCGCCGGCACGCTTTCTGGCTTACTCTCACGGCTCTCCGCTTGCTCTGACTGGACATTATTATTTATGATAACCTTTTACCTGCATCTTCTGATGACTTTTGATGGTTATTTCTCTGTGTTTCTCTCGTTCGCGCTTTCTCTCGTTCGCGCTTTCTCTCGTTCGCGCTTTCTCTCGCTCGCTCTTTCTCTCGCTCGCTCTTTCTCTCGCTCGCTCTTTCTCTCGCTCGCTCTTTCGCTCTTTCGCTCGCTCGCTCTTTCGCTCGTTCGCTCTCTTTTTCGCTCGCTCGCTCTCTCTTTCGCTCGCTCGCTCTCTCTTTCGCTCGCTCTCTCTTTCGCTCGCTCGCTCTTTCGCTCGCTCGCTCTCTCTCTCTTTCGCTCGCTCTCTCTTTCGCTCGCTCTCTCTCTCTTTCGCTCGCTCTCTCTCTCTTTCGCTCGCTCTCTCTCTTTCGCTCGCTCGCTCTCTCTTTCGCTCGCTCGCTCTCTCTTTCGCTCGCTCTCTCTTTCGCTCGCTCGCTCTCTCTTTCGCTCGCTCTCTCTTTCGCTCGCTCTCTCTTTCGCTCGCTCGCTCTTTCGCTCGCTCGCTCTCTCTCTCTTTCGCTCGCTCTCTCTTTCGCTCGCTCTCTCTCTCTTTCGCTCGCTCTCTCTCTCTTTCGCTCGCTCTCTCTCTCTTTCGCTCGCTCGCTCTCTTTTGCTCGCTCGCGCTTTCTCTCGCACGTTTGTTCTTTCGCTCTTTCTCTCGCTCTTTCGCTCTTTCGTTCTTTCGCTCTTTTGCTCGCTCTTTTGCTCGCTCGCTCTTTCTCTCGCTCGCTCGCTCTTTCTCTCGCTATCTCGCCGGCACGCTTTCTGGCTTGCTCTCTCGGCTCTCCGCTTGCTCTGACTGGACATTATTATTATTTACGATAACCTTTTACCTGCATCTTCTGATGACTTTTGATGGTTATTTCTCTGTGTTTTTTCTGGTGTTAACACAGTAGGGAATTTACTAACCCATCACAGATACTAAGCTATCACAGTGACTGTGAAGAAAAGTTAAAGGCTGTGATAGTAAAGTTTTTTTCCCAAAGGAAATGGAGCATACTGAATACAGTGATGCACATCACAGCCGCTGGGATACTTAATAAATTGCTCTCCTCATCACAACACCAGAGATAGCTTACTAAATACCCTTGATCATTTTTCTACATGTGATAAATATTGCATTTGACTTTAAAAGAGAGTGAGAGCTTGTTACTCTAAATAATGGGGAATATTTACTAAGCTATAACAGGGTCTGGTATCTGGTGGCAAGAGTGTGATGGACATTTTTCTCCATAGAAAACAGTGTATAACAAGTACAAGTTATGGAATAAACCACCCTTGGATTATTCATTAACAAGGTATGAGTGTATACAGCAATATATGAATTATATTTTTCTGTGTGTGTGTATATATGTGTGTGTGTGTGTGTGTGTGTGTGTATGTATATATATATATATATATGTATATATATATATATATATATATATATATATATATATATATATATATACATACATACATACATACAGTGTATATAAAAAGTCTACACACCCCTGTTAAAATGTCAGGTTTCTGTGCTGTAAATAAAATTAAACAAAGATAAATCATTTCACAACTTGTTTTAGACATTCAAATGTGAACACAGATGTACTATTTATTTACTGTACGGTGGAGGCTTCTATCTCTCTTTTGCCCATCATATATTAAAGGTCCCAACACAAGCTGAGATGCCGCTCATTATGATTATGCTGATTATGGCCAGTAAGCTTGAAACAGCTGTACTTGGATAGGATTCCCAGCTTGTGTATAATCCAACCTTGGCTTTGCATAAAAGTTGTGTAATACAGCAGGCATATGCTTAAAGGAAGCCATGTTTAAAATGGTTTATGGATTGAAGAGCAAGGCATTTGTGCATGTCCCTGCTCGGTTTACCAGAATGCAGTGTAAGAACTGTTTTTCTCAGAATTCTGGGATGGAAACTATTTTTTTTTTTTAACTTGTTTTAGACATTCAAATGTCAACACAGATGTACTATCTATTTACTATATAATATATATATATATATATATATATATATATATATATATATATATATATATATATATATATATATATCCCCAAGTGAAATTTTAAGTCTGAGCTAATATGTACAAGATATTTTATTATGTGATTATTTTCCATAGCACTTTTTGTAAAATAAATAAGGTATGCAAAAAGTGGCCTGAACCACTTACTATCTATGAACAAGTAAATAATTATAAAAAGAAAAGTAGTACAATATATCCATGCATAAATGGCAACAGATGCCCCTGATTTCCCAGATGGTAGTATAAAAAACTGCAAATGCTTTTTATCAAAGATCAACATACACTGGAAGAAAAGAAAATCTATTATGCCTAACGGAGAAACTGAAAGAACATTATTGTATATAATGCACTTGTCTTAAAAAATTAATATAACACATAGAGCACAGCCATGAAATTGATAAGAAGAGTCGTTTCATGTGGCGGCCGTGGGTTTAGATTTCCCTTAAGTGAAGATTTGTATTTTATTAGCTTTTGTTGTGCAGAATCACAGAATGCATTGACATACTAGGCAGATGTAATTGGGTTTCTGCTTAAAGGCAACAATAAACATGGAAGTGAGAAAGCAAAGTGTACTGCAGTGGCGGGTGACCTTGGGAAGCTGAGCCTGCGGCACCTCGCTGTGGTAACTGATATCATTAACTGTGACTGTGATGGCTCTGGTTTTGGAGTAATCAGACTTCGGAGGAATGTTTCACAGGGGGCACCTTATGCAGGTCAATCTCTCATGCACTCATTATGATGTCCTACGTGTTTGATTGTATGAGAACAAGTAAATTCTACCTTGAGGCATATCAAGAACTCCAGCCGGAGGTATTAGAAATCTTGACAGACTAAAGTAGTGCATTAAGAGCTTTGCCACAGAGGATCTTCTTTAGAATGGAATTTCAGGTCTAGCACGTTTCATCTGAGACATCAAATAACTAATGGAAATTCCCATCAGTCTTAGCTTTAAATTTTTTTTAAAAAAAGTCATTTTTATCATTTCAACTTAAGAAAAGGTGTCTTATGTCTAAGATGTCAGAGCAACTAATCTGCGCTGAGTAATTTAACTTACAAGATATCTTTTTTTGTTAATAAAGAATAACTAAATTATTAGTGTGGCAAACTTCTTATAAAATGTCATTCACATATCAAAACATATCATATTTATTCCCAAAGCCCCTATTCACTTAATCATAAAGTTATTAGGAGCTAAAATTAAGGAATCAAAAAAGTTTTAAAAGTATTAGCAATTAAATCCAAATTAATATAGCTTTATATGTAAACTTTAGTTTAAATGATATTTTAATAAATACCTTTTAGATTTATATACATATGTATTTTCTATCAAGCAACATATAGGTAGGTAGATATAGTTAGCTAGATACATGGGTAGATAGATGGGTAGATACATGGGTAGAGAGATGGGTAGATAGATGGGTAGATAGATGGAAATTAAACATAACACTAAATAGGAATACATAGCTAATAATAATAATAATAATAATAATAATAATAATAATAATTTATTATTATTTGTAAAGCGCCAACATATTCCGTAGCGCTGAACAAGCTTAAGTACAAAGTAAAACAAAATGATACATTGCAAGCACGGAGAGCCCTGTCTTTGGCCCTCATTCAATTGCGATTTGGCCAATTGAATAGGGCTCTAAATAAGCACATAGCATATTTTTTTTAAAGAAGTTTTTAGTTATTGAAAACCTTGCTTTTGGATAGATGTTTACTAATTAAAAACTTCTTTAAAAAAATATGTTATGTGCTTATTTGGAACCCTATTCAATTGGCCAAGTCGCAATTGAATGAGGCCCTTTGAGTTTAGAATCTAGTGTGCGTAGAGCTTGCATTAAAGCACCTTTATAAGATTAAAAACTTACAAATTTATAATCTAATGATTAGATCTTATAAATGGTGGGATGTATTTACTAAGTGGTCGCAGAGAGGGAATACTTAATAAAGGTAACCAGCTGGCAGTGATATGCAGGACATTAGCGTTGAAGGCAATATTCACATATATTGAATAGAAATAGGGATAATGCACTGTAAACTGTAAATCTTACTCCTCATATCACAGACATTTTTATTTTTTTATTTTTTTTATTTTTTGGGGAGTAAGCCAAAGTTTATTAATATCAGAATTTTTTTTTTTTTTTTTTTAAACTTCTTTTTTATTTTTTGATTTACATTATATAACAAAATATACAGAAATAGTCAACAGTATAGCATTTATAAACGTGTCTATACAACAGTGAACAAATCTGTGGTTTATCCTAAACAGTTCGAACAAGTATGTTTACAGATATGGAGATATAACTTGTGGCTCTCCTAGATCTTAAGCTCTACAGTTGATACTGGGGTCAATATATCTATCCTATAAGAATATTTTCTTGTCCCTTTCCTCCAAATATTTCTATATGAGAATCTCAGAGTGAGTCTTTGCAGGACAAAGTTATTTACCAGAGCATTCAAAAGCAAGGTGTGTCTGGGTCTAAATTTATAAATTGCATTTCTTTCTTTGCTCTTATCAATTTACCGCAAAAAACCCACTAGTTGGTCTAGTCATTCTCAGACTCACCTCGTCCTGGACCTCTAACTTTCCAGATGTCCCAGCAGGAGGCCCATCGTTTGTATCTCGCATCGAACTCTGCCGAGAAGTGGCTCATGGTTTGAATGTGATCAATTTTCTGTAGAACTTCTTTAAATGTGGGGTCAGTGTGTTTCCAGTGTTTGGCTATTATGCATCTAGATGCCAAGTATACCTGATTGGTCAGGAATTGCTCACTCTTTGTTAGTGTTCTGTTTGGGAGTCCCAATAGTGCTTCTTCTGGTTTTTGCTCTAGTGTTTTCCCCCACAGTTTACCTAATGTATTGTATGTTGCCTGCCAAATATGTTTAATTTTGGGGCAGTCCCACAGCATGTGAATTAGCGAACCTACATGTCCACAACCTCTGTAGCATTTGTCAGAGAGTGATTTGTTTGAGTGGTGAAGTCTCGCTGGTGTGAGGTACCACCTCATCACAGTTTTTAGTGCGTTCTCTTTTAAGGTGACATTTAAGGATGAAATGTTAGCTTGCTTGATAACTTGACTCCATTGTTTATCATCTAGTGTGATCTGTAATTCTGATTCCCACTTCTCCTGATAGTGTGGTTTCTTTATGCTAGACCCCTCAGATAGGTGTTTGTATATAACCGAAATGTTACCCTTGCCTCCAGGGTTGTTAATGCAGCATTGCTCATATACTGATTTTCTATTCTGACTATTTGATTTTGCATTCTGAAATATCGTTTGTTTAATTATCATCAGATTAATCCATTCATTGTTAGGTATTTGGTTCAGTGTGTCCCCTTGTGTCAGCGTCCAGGTGTCTGTGACTATAGTCAGATCTTTCTGTATCCACCATTTCATCTGGGAGGTTTTGGCGGCGTGGCCTTCCTTATGGGATTGCCAAAGAGGGGTTAAACCTGAACCTACATGTAATAGGGGGGATTTTTTATTAATTTCTTTCCAAACTGTTAATGAGTTGCGAATGCAGCTTGTAAGGGTTTGTGATTTCAGTTCTTTGTGTGCGCTGAGCCATAGTGTATGCGCTAAGGTTATGTGGTTTTCCTCTAAGATTTGTTTTTCTATCTCGACCCATGTTGGAATGGCTTCTTTCTTATACCAGTTAGTCAATTGCGCCAATCTTGTGGCCTTGTAGTAGTTAACCAGGTTTGGGAAGGCTAGACCTCCTTTTTGTATGGGTGTGTGCATCGTAGTTTTGTTAACTCTTGTTTTTTTTTGGTTCCAGGTAAATTTGAAAAGGTTTTTTTGTAGTGCTTTTATGGCTGTCAAGTTAATTGGTGTCGGGATCGCTCCAAATAAGTATAACATTTTTGGGATAACATTCATTTTGATTGCGTTTATTTTGCCAAGCCAGGATATTCTGTAGGCTGACCATTTCTCTATGTCCTGTTTTATTCTACTGATGATTTGGGGGTAGTTCGCATCATATACTTGGTCTATGGAGCCTGGAATATTAATACCTAGGTAAGTCAAGAATTTTTGAGCCCATTTAATGGAAAAAATTTTGTCCAAATTTTCTTTCATCTCCCTGGGTAGTGTAATGTTGAGTGCCAGACTTTTTGTTGATTTTAAATCCTGAGATAGTGCCGAATTTCGTGAGTAGGTGGAGTAAATTGGGCAAGCTAGTTGTTGGTTCTGTCAGTGAGAGTAGGATATCATCTGCGAAGAGATTGAGTTTGTATTCCTTGGGGCCAACTTTTATACCTTGGATATCCGGACAGTTCCTGATCGCAATCGCCAATGGCTCTAGGCATAGAGCAAACAATAGAGGGGAGAGTGGACAGCCTTGTCTGGTCCCTCTGGCTATTCTGAGTCTTTTAGAGTTGAATCCCTGATATGTTATGGAGGCTTCGGGGTTCTTGTATAAGGACTGTATCCCTCTTATAAAACCTTCTCCTAGACCTATCCTGATTAGCACTTCCCACATGAATGACCAATCTATTCTGTCGAATGCTTTTTCCGCGTCTAGTGATAGAAGCATTGAGTGGATATTGTTTTTTTGGCTATTTCTATTAGGTTTAACACTCTCCTGGTGTTGTCTGGGGCTTCTCTACCGGCAATAAAGCCTACTTGGTCCGGGTGGACCACACTAGGTAACAATGGGGCCAGTCTGTTCGCCAGAATCTTTGAGTATATTTTAATGTCGTTATTAATTAACGAAATTGGTCTGTAGCTCCCGCATTGGGCCGGATCTTTACCTATTTTAGGGATTACAATAATTTTTGCTTCTAAGAATTCTTGTTTTATGGGGGGACCTTTTAATAGCTCATTAAATAATTTGTGGAGGTGCGGGAGCAATTGATGTGAGCATTGTTTGTAGTAATAATTCGTGAACCCGTCTGGGCCTGGTGCTCCATGTGATTTAGTTGTTTTAATTGCTTCTTTAATTTCTTCTATCGTGATGGGTTTTGCTAATTCTACAGATCGGGTTCTCTCAATTTGTGGGAGCTCTGTTGAGTTTAAGAAAGAATCTATTTGGGATTTGTGGGCTTTGGATCCTGATTGTGCGGGGGCTGAGTAAAGCTCCTCATAGAAGTGTCGTAATGTTTCTGCTATCTCATTTGGCTTAAAGACTAGCTTGTTAGATTTGTTAATTATTTTTGGGATAAAGGAATTAGCTCTCTGTGTTTTCAGTTTTCTGGCTAACATGGTATCTGGTTTGTTGGCGCTCCTGAACATTGTGGCCTGTGTGCGTTGGAGGATTGTTATCATTTTTTTCCGAAGAATAGTATTTAATAATTGCTTTTGAACCAGGAGTTCATTGTAAATCTTCGGGTCGTGTTTCCTAGTGAATTGCGTTTGTAAGTCTGAAATTTTACTCTTAATAGTGTGCAATTGTGCCTGTTCCAATTTTTTTGTTGTTGCGCCTATTTGGATACAGACCCCTCTAATGACTGCTTTATGGGCTGCCCACACTCCCCCCCTGCCCACCTCGCTTCCACTATTGAGTGCGAAGTAGTCGTCTATCGCTCTGGTAATTTTGTCCTTGGAGGTTACGTCATTGAGTAGGTGTGGGTTTAAGGTCCATGAAGGGGATCGTCCTGATGGGATGAAGCCATTCAGGGAAACCAGAACCAAGTCATGGTCCGACCATGCAATGGGGTGTATGTCTGCACCCATTAAGTTATGGGTTAGTCGTTGTTGTATCAGCACATGGTCGATCCTTGAGTGGGACTGGTGTCTGGAGGAGAAGAAGGTGTATGTCCTGTCTGAGGGATTTATTACTCTCCATGTATCAATCAGACCGTAGGATCTGAGGATGTGTTTGAACGCTTTGGTGGCCGTTGGCGTGGTGTGTGCGGGAGATTTGGCCGATCGGTCTTTGTCTGGGTCTAGCACTGTGTTCATGTCTCCTCCCACTACTAGGGTAGATGGCTCCCATCCCATCATTATATGGGATATTTTAGCGAAGAATTGTGCCTGTTCGGTATTCGGGGCGTAAAGGTTAAGGAAAGTCACCTTTTGTTCTTGGATGGATCCATGAATTGCTAAATATCTGCCCTCTGGGTCTGACTGGGTTTTGGAATGGCAAAAATTAATTCTATTGTGTACCAAAATTGACACTCCTTTAGTTTTCTCTTTAGCTGAAGAGTGGTATGTCTGCATGTAGGATCTCCCCCAGTATTTGGGGATCGCTAATTTTTTAAAGTGTGTTTCTTGGATCATTACTACATCCCCTCTTAGCTTGTGATATTCTTTTATTGCTATCCCTCTTTTAACGGGTTCATTGAGGCCCTGAGCATTGTGTGAGATAATGTTGAGGTTCATGGTGTGTCCTACCTTTTAGCTCTATGTTCCTTATGGGGAGCCGGTCGTGACGGAGCGTTCTTTTGTCGTTCTTGCCGAGATTGTCCGATAGGCCCCCTGCTGGGATCGTGTCCTTACACTCGGAGGTTGTTTGTGCTAGTGGAGCAAACAGGAAGACGGGGAAAAATATTAAGTTTTACACAATGATAAACTAATACAAAGGCATCCTTAGAGGAGTTCTCTACTACTCTATGTTGACAAGGAATTTGAGTCGTCTTTATCTAAAACGTGGATGTTTCACTGGGGTGTGAACTGTTGTAACAAGAAAATAAATTACAGCTACTTCGATAAAATGTGAGTGTAGTAGTAATAAAACTATCGAAGGGATAGCACTCGCTATCCTCCTTAACTTTCGTGGTGAATCCACTCGTGTCGTTAGTTGACACTGTGAGGATTCGCCTGTTTTCTGATCTAACTAAATTGCCCGCGGGGGACTTTGTGAGCGGTCTATAATTTTTAAAGTGAAAAAGTGAACCTATATAAGTCTCGCCTATTCTCCGTTCCAAGTGTTTCTGAGATTAGTCAAATGCAGGGTGTTGGACCGTAAAATCTGTCAGAAAGTTAAATTTGAAGGGCTTTAAATAACTTATTGTTTGTAAACCCAGTGGTGTCTATCTAATAGTCAATTTAAAGTACACCTTAGAGATAGGGCAGGAGATATTTAGTTTGTCTATATTTATTGTATGTTATAATGGTCTACCTGTTTAGTATGTAGTATAGGCGTGGGTAATTTGCTGTTTAGCAGGTTTACTTTACTGAGGTCGGGTGTTATTTACTGTAAGGGCCCTGTAGGTTGTGTATCGGAAGCATTTTGGAAGAGTACAGTGAAATCTAACACTACAACGCCTTGGCCCACAACGCCCTGCACAAAGATTACTTATCGGCAGCATTATAGGTTTCTTGGAAAAAGAGAATAAGAGAGAAAAGACAGCATAATATATCACATTGTAACGTTTTGGTTCCTAGAGTTCCTCGAGTCCTGGAGTGAGATGTTTCTCCCTCTGTCTCGTCGCGTTGATCCTCTTCTCCTCTCTCCTTGTGACCTGCTTTCCGTGAGAAGTTCAGGGGTCGCATGTAGTTGAATGTCCCAAGATGTCAGCAATTTGACCCCTTCTTCCAAGGATCTGATGGAGTAGAACTTGTTGTCTCTCGATATGGTCAGACGGAATGGGAAGCCCCAGGAGTATCTCCAGCCCTGGGCAAGGATGCAGTCCAATAGGGGTTTCATATTTCTCCTTTTGGATAGTGTAAGTTGTGATAGATCGGAGAAGATCTGAGGTTGATGACCTTCGATTTCAGGTATGCCTCCTCTGGATGCCTTCATGAACAACTCTTTTGTGGTGAAATAGTGAAATCTTGCGATGATATCTCTAGGTCTCTCCTTCATGTTTGGGCGTCCACCCAAGGCTCTGTGTATGCGGTCAATGTTGTATTGTTCCGAGTTTAGATCTGGTAACAGGAATTCACATAGTTCGTACAAGTATCCTTTAAGATCCGTTACCGATTCAGGGACGTTGCGTAATCTCGCGTTCTGCCTTCTAGATCTGTTTTCTAGATCTTCTTGGAACAAGAGGTGGTCAGCTTGTTCGTCTTTTAGTGCCAATATTTCTATTTCCATCTGCTGATGGGATTGCTGAAGTTCTTTGTATTTCTCTTCAAGCACATTTGTTTTGGTGTCTATTTTTTTTATTTCGGATTTTAGCTCTGTGGACACCTTCGAGATTTCCGTTTTAATGTCTTCTCTGAACGTTCGGATTAGGTCCTTCAGGTCTTGTATGTCACCTTTGGTGCTCAGGGTGGATTGTTCCATTGCTCTTGTTTCGGTAGGACTCGTTGTTGAATGGAGAGTCTGAGGGGTTGCTGTTATTGTCTTTGGTGGATAGTAGGCTTGAATGTTTTTGTTACTTTTCCTAGTTGCAACTCCAGCCATAATACTTTATAAGTCACTCTTCACTTTTGTCTGATGGAAGCGTCCCCTTTGTGCGGGCATTGATAGTGGTTTACATCTTTAGAGGGATGTGATTTCCATATGAATGATGAACTGCCAGTCTATTAGATTAATAGTAAGTTTCACCCTTGTGCACTATGTGAAGTGGCCACCAGGGTGCGCTGGAGTTCTGTCAATTTGTTCTTCAGTGACTCTTTCCTCTGTTAGGCCACGGATTCTCCTTTTTGTGGTGGTGATTGTAAATTATCCAATGCAGTATAAGGGTATACTATTGAAGTGGGTCTCCCCTGTCCTCTTAGGGAGGAGAGGTATGTGCCCACTAGGCCCAGAGTTATGGAGTGTAAGTTGGGCTCTTTAAAATGGCCGCCGCTGTTTTGGCTGGAAGAGTCTTAGTTTCTGTCTTAATTAGGCTGTATTGATTTTGTGCAAAAATCCAGTGTCTCAGCTTGGCATTTTGGGCCCCCTGTCTGTTGCTTATGTTCTCCCAGTGTGATCTGGTGTTAGATATGTGCCTGGGGCGGGTGGTCTACCTGAGATGTTAATTAGCACTGGGGGGGGGGGGGGGTCCCTTGTGCTTAGTGAGACTCACCCTGGAGTCCCTTTGGCCTCTGAGAGACACTTTCAGAAGCATCTGCTGTGTCTCCTGCTTGGCCTTCTGCTTCTTGTGGCCTGGGATAGCTCCCACGATTTTGTCCCTTTGGGGGTGGTTGGGGTCCCAGCCAGGCCTCTTTGGCCTCTGACTCTTGCACCCCGTTGAGTCCTGCACCGCTCACCTCTCGCCAGTGTTTGGCGGGAAACCTCGGCAGGGTTATCATATCACAGACATTTTGATGACTTCGTAATTATCCCTCAATTTATTTACACAAGGTACAAAAATCTGAAAACACTGAGAAACAAGGAACGTAAGTGGGACAGAAGGCACAAAGTAAGAGGCGTTGTATATAATAGCACAGGGTTCGCTGGTGGTCCAGTGGTTAGGATTTGGCGCTTTCACCACCGCAACCTGGGTTTGATTCCAAGCCAGGGAACCAAGAGGTCAGACCAACCTAAAGCCGAGCAGGGTTTGGCCCGTTCAGAACTTGGATAGGAGATAGCCTAGGAATACCAGGTGCTGAATGCTGTGGCCCACTGCAGAAGGAACTGGCAACCCCCTCCACTATCTCTCTGCCATGAATACCAAGTCGATCAGCATGGGCATAAAGATGTCCTGGTTTGTTACGGTCCATGAAGTCACGGAGAGTCAAAAATAATTGAAAGATGCAAAAAAATACAAAACGGATAAAAGTGAAAAATATATGTATATCCATTTTAAGAAGTTAAAGAAAAAATAAATAAATAATTACACACATTAATGGAACAAAATAAACCAGCAAAGCACCTGTGTTAGTGGGCATCTACAGCTACTTCAAGTATATATTAACTGTAGATCCATTGTGTTCTTCAAAATATGTCGGAGCATAATATGTTCTGATCTCAGTGTCGTTTTGCTAGGACTCCAGTAAACTGGTAACCACCTTGAACTCTCTCCATTTGTAAATTTAACTGTCTCTGATTGACTATATAGTGGATATAAATGGCTTTATAACTCTTCCCAGACTTTAAACCAGCAATAATTGTCTCACAGAAAACACGTTTCACCAAAAAAACGGCTTCCTCAGGAGTCTTTATATGAAAACGGGTTTATGAAGTTTTAGAGACTTACCGTATATACTAGAGTATAAGCCCATCCGAGTATAAGCCGAGGCACCTATTTTACCACAAAATACTGGGTAAAATGAGTGACTTGAGTATAAGCCGAGGGTGGGAAATGTGCTGCCCCCTGTGTCCGTCTTGTGCCCTCTGTGTCCCCCCCTCTCTCTCCCGTGTCTCTTCTCCCCTCTACCTTCCCTGTGTCTCTTCTCCCCTCTCCCTTCCCTGTGTCTCTTCTCCCCTCTCCCTTCCCTGTGTCTCTTCTCCCCTCTCCCTTTCCTGTGTCTCTTCCCCCCTTCCTTATCACCCTCCTCAACCCCACTCCTAATCCTCCCTCCTCATCCTCAACCTCCCTCCTCATCCTCAACCTCCCTCCTCATCCTCAACCTCCCTCCTCATCCTCAACCCCCCTCCTCATCCTCAACCTCCCTTCTCAACCCCCCCATCCTCAACCTCCCTCCTCAACATCCCCCCTCAACCTAAACCCCCCTAAATACCTCCCCCTCTCCCCTCACGTACCTGCTTCTGCTCCGGTCTCCGCTCCTTGACCCGGCGAGCATGTGAAGTCACATGCGCGCCGCGTTATTAGCATATACCGGGTGCTGGAACCCGGTATATGCTAATGGCGTGGCTCGCATGTGACGTCACAGCATTAGTATGTACCGGGTGCCGGCACCCAGTATACGCTAATGACGCTGCGCGCATGTGACGTCACATGCGCGCCGGGTCAAGAAGATGCGGAGGCCGGAGCAGAAGCAGGCGAGGGGAGAGGTATTTAGGGGGAGTTAGAATGAGGAGGGGGGGTTTAGGTTGAGGAGGGAGAATGAGGAGGGGGGGTTTATAATGAGGGGGGGTTTATAATGAGGGGGGGTTTATAATGAGGGGGGGTTTATAATGAGGGGGGGGGTGAGGATGAGGAGGGGAGAGGGAAAGAGACACAGGGGGGTAGAGAGACACGGGTGGGGGGTTAGAGAGACACGGGGGGGAGAGTGACTCGATTATAAGCCCGGGGGGCCATTTTTAGCCTTAAAAAAAGGGCTGAAAAACTTGGCTTATAATAGAGTATATACGGTAGTATGTGCTACTTTTTATGTCTCATTTATAGCTTGAGAAACTAAATTCCTACCAATATCAGAATCTTCAGTGCAGAAAGTAGGTGTAACAAAAACTTTTAATTTGATAACATGTGTAAAAAGTTTAATATAATACCATTCTTGTTTATAATATTGCATTTTATGTTAGAGTTTGCACCAAATATTCTGTAGCATATAAATCTGACATGGTTCCCAGGAAAATAACTAAGAAAAAGCAAAACCACAGACTTGAAAGATCTCTGATTAAAGAAGCTACACTTAAAGCCTTACAGCTAAAGCCTTACTTTTTTTTTTTTTAAATCGCCAGAAAAAATTATGGCCCGTAGCACTTTGAAAAGGAAACCACCACTCAGAGAAAATTAAATACAACCTGCAAAAAATACGAACTTAACGGCCGAACCGCGCACATCCAAAACCACGACAGATACAAACAAAAAAAAAAACATACCAAAAACATCACACACAGCACGGGGGGACTGCCAGGGCGTCTGAGATGCATGTTACACATGAATTTAAATTGAATTTTCAGAATTTCGACACTTGAAAATCGCCTAAGAGAGAGAAAAAATGGCCACTGAAGAAAACAAGGCTACACAAACCCTAAACACGCAAAACGCCACCAGTGAATGTTCTTTGTGTGTCATAAAAATTATCACAACAGCATTTTTTAATCAATAATATAACTGTGAAAAAGAGCTTCAAATGCTCATAATTAATATGTATTGCAATATGTAAACGAAGTGTATTGTAATACACCAGATTTAGCGAGGCCTGCATCAAAGCAACATCATGCAATATTCTTTAAATATAGATAATAATGCAAAATGTGGAAATATCATAAAATACATTCATTTACATTGCAAGTGGAACCAATATATCATAATATTATAGTAAATGAAAAATAAAAGCATTGCCTTTTATATGAAGTTTTGATAATGTGCTGGAAACATTTTGATTATCTTAATTTCAATTTTTTTTTTTTTTGTGTGTTTATGAAGTTTCCTTGGAGAATTTTAATTATGAGATTGTGGATGGAAACGCATAAGTATGTTGTATTATAACATAGTTTGATGCTAATTGGTTTGCATATAAATATTTCATTTAAAAAAGATAAATATATTTTTTATTTTATATTAATATATAGCAATGTTTCAAGAGATAAATAAAATATGTTTGCCCTGTAATTTATAAATCTAGCAGTGCATAATTCCAGGAAGATATATGTCCCTCACTGACCTGCATACGCTGTACATGTTTGCAATAAATAAATTGAATACAGCTACAGTTATTGCCCATTAATGATTCATGTATGTTGAGTGTTTTTTAATATTAATATATGTTTAATCTCAATATTTATACAGAATTAAGTTGTCCACAATGTAAGTTACTACTTTCTTTTCAACCATGCATTTTGTGACCATTTTTTATGAAGCCATCGCAGGGGCCGTGATGTGCTGGGATGGCAACTTTCCCCATAAGCATTAAATCGTACTGAATACCCATCTATTTGCTACTTTCTCAGGAAGTGCGTCTAGGTAAATTAATTCATTTTTTTCTAGCCCTGTTGAAAGCATTGTAAGTTTTAGCTATCACATTCCCACTGTGCAGACAGCAACTTCCCCAACATTGAAAGTTGATTAGAAGGAACCAAGTTGGTAGATCACATTGCAGCTTATTTCTATATACAAGTTCGTAAAGGAGATGCAATACGTTTTTATATTACATTACAAAAACAAGTTGCCTATTTTCAACTGAAGTTCTACAAAAGTGTATATTTTAAATAAATGACCGCAGTGAACAGCATGTAAAAATAGATTAATAGTTGGTCCCAAGCAAATGGGTGTAGAAACTGGGGGGACGAGGGGGAAAATCCCCATCCCCAGATTTGTTTGTTTGTGTAGAGAAGCAGTGTTGTATTTTCATACTATATGCAGTATCCCCCCAGATTTTCTTTGGCTTCTACACCCATGGTGCCAAGAGACCACATTTTAAAAGTTGGACTGAAAAGAGATAGTTGATGTATAAGGGTTCTTGTTTAGCTGTTCAGTCGTGTCAAATTCTCCATGACCCTATAGACGACAGCACGCCAAACGCATCTCAGCAACTGCCTATCTGAGCTCCATAAAGCCCATGTTCATGGATTAAACCTCAGGTCATTGAAGCCAAGCCTAACATTTAGTTAGATTGAATGGGCAGACTAGATGGACATTTATTGTGGTCCTATATATGTTTTGTTTCAGGTGCCGAAGAAGCCCATAATGGCTAAAACATGGAGACATTGTCGCAGTGATTGCTACTAATGTCTCCACAACCTCACATATATATTATGACTTATCTGCAGGTGGAGATGTCTTTGCAGACATGGTGCTCCATTCCATGGCTCTCGTTTTACAAATTACGAATAAAGTATACTCGTAAATCTGCCATCACATCACACACCATAAAAAAATAAAATAAGAATAAGACTGATAAAATACCTAAAATAGTAACCCACGATGGGAGACCACCTTGGAATACAGTAAGCTGTATGCTGTAGCCCACTGGAGAAGGGACTGGCAACCCAGGCCATCACATTCTTCCAGTAGTAAAATTTCAGCACTCTAATGGTGACAGGTAAGTCTGTAGGTCTGCTGAGAGATTTGAAAATTTGGCTTTCACCCACCAGTAGAGGCACAAAAAATGTATTTAAGACATATACACTAATTAGATCAGACCCTATTCTCAATCTAACACCCTAACTGCATGAGGTTTTGGGGATTGATTCCTAATATTGAATTAAAAGACAGCATATTTTCGGGCTGCCTGAAGTTGTTGATGCATGCAATGTATGTCTGTAAGTATACCTGGCACTTTCCGACTTACTCTATACTTACATGGACTCATAAACACTTATGATTTTCTATATAAGATCGTTGTAAACTTTTACATTTGAGATATAGCAAGAGGAAAGGAGCAATCGCCAATCCCTAAAACCTTGCGAGAGAACTCCTCTTGGTCAGTGTTCCGATTAAACTTCACAACCAAGCCGAAAAGCTATGCAAAAATCCCCATTGAGTTTTGCTCAGGAAAATACATTTCAAGTTACTCCGGTTACATTTTGATACCCAAACCCTATGCAAATAAGATTTTACGTATTACTCACAAATCAGGGCACTGCCATAACTGCAAAAAGTAGAAGAAATATTTACGGGTAGCCAAGACCACTCGCAAGTGGTTTTCAAACCCTTGCAGAGTATCCTAGAAGCATTAAAAGCACAAACATTGATGAAATTTCAACATTATTTGACACTTAATAATCCAATATCAACATATGTGTTATTAAAAGAACTGATATTTAAATATTAAGCCCATTTTTATGATACAAAATCCAGGGTAAAAAGTAACCCAGTACTCAAGGGGTAAATAAACGTCACAAAGCAATGTTGCCTAGGAACAAGCATTCTTATGGATTGTCTATAAATATATTATACTAGCGACTTGCCCGTCAAAAAATGACGGCAATGTTATTGTAAGTGAGCTAATGTTGTTTGGTGTGTAATAGTAAAGATATAATACATTAATAAATGAATATACTTTACCTATTTTAAAGCATTGTGTTGAAGAGCTGTGAATGTGTTTTGACATTGCTGCAGCATTAGTGGTGTGGAGCTGCTGTGTAAGCGTGCTGAATGTGTGCAGTGTAATAGTGTGCGTGCGCGAGGCGAAACCGTTCGCGTAGTGTCGTACTTCCGCACTTGCGTTAAATGGCGGTTTATGTGTGTTGTGCGTCTTTGCGTATTGTCCGTTGTTGGTTTGTAGTGGTTTTCGAGTTTCGTGTGGTGTTTTGCGAGTGTGGTGTTTTACGTGTGGAGAGTGCTGTAGCCTCGTTTTCGTTTTGTCCGTCGGCCATTTTTTCTCTCGCTTAGCGATTTTATTAGTGTCTAAAGTGTTTTATTTTTATTTAAATGAAGGTGTAACTTGTTTTTTTGAGGTGCTGGATGGTTCCTCTTGCTGTAGGTAAGCTTTTTATGTGTGTGTTGTGTGTATTTATTGTGTTTTAAATGTTTGTATGTCGGCGTGTTGCGTCCGATGTTTGCGAGGTCGTAATGTGTGGTAAAGTGTTTCGTAGGTTGTTTGCGTTCCTCGTAAAATTTAGCGAGTGTCGGAATTTGTGTGTCGTGTTTTTTGAGTAGCGACGTGAACTTTGCGAGTGTTTGAGGCCCTTGCCCCGTGACCTCGCCAGCAACTGAGGCCCTCGCTTCGCGAGGGGCCTCAGTTGCTGGCATGGAGCGCCTTAGGCGCTCCATGCCAGCAACTGAGGCCCTTGCCCAGTGACCTCGCCAGCAACTGAGGTCCTCGCTTGCCCAGTGACCTCGACAGCAACTGAGGCCCTCGCTTCGCCTTAGGCGCTCCATGCCAGCAACTGAGGCCCTTGCCCAGTGACCTCGCCAGCAACTGAGGCCCTCGCTTTGCTGGCCTTTGGCGCTCCATGCCAGCAACTGAGGCCCTTGCCCAGTGACCTCGCTACGCGAGCCCCGGCCGCCCTTTGCTTCGCGAGCGTGAGCAACGGCCCGTACGCTCACAACTATATATGTGATTTTTACACAAAATAAACACATCTTTATTTATTTAAGCTATAAATAAAAAAAATTAATATCAAAATCACATATATAGTTGTCAGCAATACGGGTTGTTGCTAACGCTTGCGTGCTCACATAGCGAGCCCGCAGTTGCTGGCAAGGAGCGCCAGAGGCGCTACTTGCGCCTGGTGGAGATGAGCACAGTAGGCTCTCATCCCTATGAGTGGCCATATTTGCGGAGGTGGAGGCTCTACGACGCCTCACAACTGGTTACAAACGACCACACAGGCGGGACTTTGGAAAAAAACAAACACGCAATGACTAACTACGGACTTGCACAAAAAAATACGAGCCGCAGGACTTGGGGGAAAAAATTGGACACAAACTACAGCGGGGAAGAGCCTTGCAATAAGCGACAATACCAGATCACTGCGGACCTTACAATAAGCGCAAAAACTCCTATGATAACAAGAAATACACCAATCCAAAGGCTCGCAATGAGTGCCAAAGGCGCTCAGCGCCAGCCTCGCACAAGGATCTCAGACCACCAAAACACTTACTCTCTGTGGCAAACAGCATTACCTGCCTTACAACTTTATTGCCGACCAAGTCGCTAGTATATTAATAAATAAGAAACAATTATTATATATATAATTTCCGTAGCCAGTTAGGGCAGTTGTTCCTGCACTTCCCACTCATTATGAGATTTTTTACTTTAATATTTCTTGTTACCTTGGGCCTTCTCTTAAGTAAAGCTTGATTTGGCTGTGCTGTATTCTGGGGGAGCAAAATAAGTTGGGGGGAAAAAAAGCTTTATTTACAGCAGTACCCTAACTTAGAGCACATGCTCATATCTAAATAGGCCCTGGGCAGCATAAAACCTAAATACACCCTACTATCTATCTATTGTCTCTCTGGCTCTGAATATAAAATATACATGTTGAGAGCATTTAAGGACTTTTTTGTATATTTTTCTTAATAAAACATTTTTACAACGTGATCCACAAGTAAATGTATTTTCATATATCTTGTAACGCTGTCTACTCACTTAATTCTATTTAATATTTGCACACTATGTTACATAGCAAGCTTTTTCAGGTGTGTATAGTGTGTTTAATGGTCTCAGTGCTGACAGAACACTGTTGTATTTGCTAATACCTGTAAAATCAATGCATTTACATTAATTGATGTCTTGGGAAAATAATCTCCCATAATACATCCTCAAGCTGTGAGCTTTTGCATATTCGAACAATTTCAGAATTCCGTGTTGCTAATATATTGTTTTAATTGCTGCCTATACAGCACATTGTGTTTTATAGGATTGTATTTTCATTACTAAACATGTTTAATACACAAAAGTACAAGGAAGATTCAATGATATATGGGTAGAGAACAGCTTGCCATTTAATCTTGATTTCAAATAAAGGAGATATGAAACAGAGCACATTATTTATATTAATGAGTCTTTATTTCAACATTTTTTGTGCAATATGTGTATTACATTAAAGGCATAGTGTATCCTGGGAAAAATCACATGAAGTATGTAACGAACCAACAGCCTTTATAGCTGGGTTTTTGAAGAAAACATTTTTACACAGCATTGTATATTTAGTAGAGTCATCTTGTGTCTAGGGCCTGCCATATTGGCCTCTTCAGCTCCGAATCTGCTTGATGTCTGATGGAGTATGCTATGGAATTTGTGTTTCTATTCAGCAGAGGAGGAGGTGAATTTGTGGCCTCATTGGTGAGTGAGTCCAGCATTCAACAAGCAGAAAGCTGCACATGCTTGAAATTGTGCTTTTATATCCATTTCCATCACCAAGGCATGTTGGTCCCTAGACCAATGGTTTCCAATATGGTCCTCAAGGCACCCCAGAGAGGCCAGATTTTTTTATTTTGACTGTGTGAACATAGGTGAGAAAATGTAGAGGCTCCTGTTGAATACGAATTGCCTCAACTACCTGACCTGTCTGGGGTGCCTTGAGGGCCTGTTTGGAAATTACTGTCCTAGGCCCTCATTCAATTGCGATTTGGCCAATTGAATAGGGCTCTAAATAAGCACATAACATATTTTTTTTAAATACGTTTTTAGTTAGTGAAAACCTTGCTTTTGGAAAGATGTTTACTAACTAAAAACTTCTTAAAAAAAATATATTATGTGCTTATTTAGACCCCTATTCAATTGGCCAAATTGTAATTGAATGAGGGCCCTAGACACTAACAAAGTTTGAAAAAAGTAGGATTTTCTCTAAAAATGCTATTTGCTTACAAAGCTGTTTATGTTGGTAGTTTTCTACATATTTAACACACTTCTAAGTAAAGATGTCCTATAAAGCAGGAAGCAGAATCTTATTTGCAATGGTGATGTCATTCTAGCCGATGTGACCCAAGATTTGGGCAAATCACAGTTATGGCTATCATCAAAGTCTTTAATTTGATCAATTGGCCCATCACATGATGTTGGTCACACTTTGCGAGGCGAGCCGTCGACCATGCGTTACTTAGGCTGCAATGAGCGCTGAAGGCACACAGGGCTTAAGAGGTGACCAGCTGAGGCATGCGACTGCGAGGGTCGCAACTGCAACCGAAGTGCTTAACTCTAAAAACACGAAAAACAAACAAAATAATCTAACTAAAAAACACACTCTCACACAGCACAGGGGGAGAGCCAGGAAGCCTGGGAGTGAGGTTGCGAATTTGAGCTATATTTGGGGTTTTTCTTCAATACAAAGTCGGCTAAGCGAGGAAAAAAATGGCGGACGAAAAACGTAAAAATTCTTAAACTGGATGAAAACAAGGCTGAGCAAAGCCAGGCAAACAGGACTAGAAAATACACAACGGCAAAGACAGTAACACTTACACCAACAACGCCAGGCACGCGGGACTTTGAAAATACATCCAACGGCACTCCGCGCAAGCCACGCAAACATTCAGCAGACGCAGAGAGAAGATGCACACAAGGAATGGACAGGGGGGAGATGGTGAAACGAGACACATGGCATTCCCAAGCAAAAAACTTGCAGGTTAATGAAACCTGCAATGAGCAGACTGTACAGTAGGCGGGACGATGTTCACCGCGAGCAGGAGAGGCTTGCAATGAGCGCCAAAGGTGCTCAGAGGAGCAAAAGCCTCACATTGTGTGGCAAACATCATTGCCAGCCTTACAATTTTAATCCCATCAAGTTCTGCCTGCTTAGAATATGAATAGAGAAAGACTGGTGGATTTTTCCAGTATTTTAGCGAATTATTGCTAATTTAGTATAGTATCCTTGGATGTTTAGACATTTGTATCTTTTGAGTATCAGAAGCCAAAATGTTGTATATTTTTCTCAATCAAATGTTTTTTTTAATCAAGATAGATTGTAATATTAATACTGACCTTCATATTCATCATTGTAAAATTATCGATGTCCTTTGAAAAAAATACAAATAACATCTTCCATACAAGTAATGGCCATGATTAAAAGTATATAGAACCAGCATTGATTGTAGATAAGAACCAACTGGTCCAACTAATCTGGCCATTCTATTCAATATATCCTCAAGATAATCTTATAAATACCCCTGGCATGCTTGCATTTTTTTACTCCATTTGTCCTTATCAGTTCCTCGGAAATCTTATTGCTCTTAGCACCTACCATTTTTTTAAAGGACAACTGTGGTCCTACTTTTATAATATACCATACTATTTAGAAAAACTACACTGGAATATATTCTCCATGTTTTTACAATGTTAATAAAATACAGACTCTAATTTTATAATATTTTTTATATATGTTACTAGAATATTGCCCGTCAAAAAATGACCGGAATCAAATTGTAAGTGAGCTAATGCGGTTTGGTGTATGATAATGAACTAAATAATACATTAATAAAGGAATATACTTTACCTATTTTGAAGTAATAAATGCAGGAAGCATTATGCTAAAGAGCTGACAATCTGTTTTCTGCAGCATACAATATGTGTTTTGAGTGCTGTGGAGCTGCTGTGTAAGTGTGTGTAGTGTAAATAGGCTGCGTGTGCGAGGGAAAGCCGTTAGTGTAGCTGTGTACTTCCGCATTGTGTAAGTTAGTGTTGTAAAATGACACCTAATGTGTGGTACGCGGCTGTTGGTGATTTAGCGTCCTTGTTCTTGGAGCTCGTTCGGCTTTTTCAGAAAATCTGTATGTGTTTGGTGGTGTTTTGCGTGTTTAGGGTCCTGTAGCCTCGTTTACGTTTTTTTTGGCGGCCATTTTTTCTCTTGCTTTGGTGATTTTCGGGTGTCTAAACTCTTCAATTTGGACTTAAATGGAGGTGTAACTTCACTTGCAGAGGTCCTGGGTGCTCCCTCTTGCTGTGGGTATGCTTTTTATGTGTTTGTTGTGTGTATTTATTGTGTTTTTAATGTTTTGAGGTTCTCATGGGTTAGCCATTAAAGTCGTAATTTTGCAATGTCGTAATGTTTTTTTTTGTGTAAGTCCCGCATCTCGTATTTCTGTGTCGTAAGTCTATAAATGTTGCGAGGCCCACAGTTGCTGGCATGGAGCGCCTTCGCGAGGGCCGCAGCATTAGTAACAACTTTTGACAACCTGCAGTTATGACAACTATATATGTGATTGTAACCAAGATCAATAACACTCTGCTACCTTAAATAGGCAGGGCCTGCTGACTCAAGCACCTTCCATTATATATAGGTCACATGTTATCTCATTCTTCCAATCACACCCTATAAGTGCTCTGAATGAGGAAGTCCATTCCTTTAAGTTTAAGATCTAATAAATTCCTGAATGGAGTGCTCCATTTTATTTATAGCCCAATGGTAATAGGTCATTGAGCCCAATTCTGGTACTTCCTGACATTATGTGACTTGCCCGTCAAAAAATGACGGCAATGAAATTTGAAGCCATGGTAATGTTTTTTGCCATAGAATGTAAGGTTATGGCCCCTACGAGCAGCTTTGGCGCTCATTACGGGGCTCAGGATGAGCGCCTTTGGTGCTCATTGCGAGCCCCAACTTGCTAACCTTCGGTGCTTATAGAAAGCCTCTGCCCCTGTGTACATTTATAGGGGTCACACTTGGGCACCCTTTGCAGTCGTTGTGAGCCTCTCCCCCTGTGTTACTACCTTGGGTTAAGTGTCACTGGCGTCTTTCGGGATGAACGGCTGTGGCGCGCATCTCCACCAGCACAATGAGTGCCTTTGGCGCTTATTGTCTCTGCTGCGGGTTGTAGGGATGAGCACCTACGGCGCTCATCTCCACCAGCACAATGAACGCCAAAGGGGCTCATTGCCTGGCCGCATGGGCGAGCCCACAATTGGCGTTACCAACAACTTTTGGCAAGACCCCACTGCTCACAACTATATATGTGATGTGCCACTTGATCAAATGTCAAGTCATGCTTCAGGGAGATCTAACCCATATGACTAAAACTAGAATGGATATATTTTCATAAGTAAATCTGAAGTTTTATTTTAAATTTATTAGAAAAACTATATACACACAAAAAAAGTTGCCTTGTTAATACTGCCATCTATTTACGAATCTTAAAATAAATTTACAAGTAAGTGGGCAATTTTGCAAATTTGTTTTCTTCCCAAAAAATGAAAACGAAAGAGCACTGGGACCATTGCTCGTTACCTCTGTAAAGAGCAGAGCACTTCCTGCAGTTACATTGTATGTCTTGGATTTTGCTAAGTAATGCCACAGATATTTAAGTAAACTTTAAACTGTTTCTGATGAACACCGCAGTGCTCACCTTGCAAGAGAAAAATCTGTGGGTGTTGCGTTAGGCCTCAGCGATACTATTCTTGCAATGTTAAAGCACTTACCAAGGTCTATCACCTGCCGCGGCAAGAATTGACAAGAAGCCATTAGTTGACAAAATATATACTTAATACTCCAAACTAAAAATATCTACTGTAAATATAAGGCCTTAGTGATCAACAATCAACATGAGGACCACTAAGGCCCTTATATTTAAGGTATATTTATAAAAATTAGGTTTTGTTGTTTAAGTTTGTCCACATTAATGTCCACTTCTATCTATTGATAGACCTTGCATTAAGAAATGCAACCCGATTACTTAGAGCCATCAATTAGAACCATATCTACATCCACATCCCCTCTCAGATGATAAATTGTTAGACTACATACATTAAGATGATTGAAATCCGTATACATTTTAAAAATTTAATTTGAACTATAGCCTTGTAGATTTTTGATTCTCCCCACCCCTATTAATAATTCATGGCGGATATGCCTGGGAGGCTTTCATGATAGTAGTCTTTATCAGCCTTCTTGCTTGGGATGGTCACTGCAAGTAAAATTAGACTGGACTAGTAAAAACATTTTAGAACAGCCTCCTGGACTGATATGCTCCCTGGATACCCAGTGGGGGTGGAGAAAACCACTCTCCAAAATAAAACCTGTGAACTTATCAAAAAAAAAATAACCTTCCATTGTAAGCTTCCTCATATGAAAGCCTCAAATGTACAATCCATTTCACTTTTTCTTTACAGTAATAATCCCATGAAAAAAGATGGGCTAAGAAACAAACTGATTAAGAAAAGACATACTAACAATATTAAAAGACTAGCGACTTGCCCGTCAAAAATGACGGCAATAAAATTTGAAGGCTGGCAACGCTGTTTGCCACACAATGCAAGGTTCTCAACCCTCTAAGTTGGGGGCCTTGCAATGAGCGTCTATGGCGCTCATTGCGAGCTCCGCAATGAGCGGCTTTGCAGGCCTTGGGCAACTCGGCACTTTTAAGCCTCTCCAATATACTTTCTGTGCCTCGTGATGAGTGGCTCTGCCCCACTCTCTCTCTAACCCCTGTGTCTCTTTCCACCGTCTACCCCTCTTCCTCCCCTGTGTCTTTCTGCTCTCTGTCCCTGTGTAAATCTTGCGTGCCTCACGATGAGCGCCGTTGGTTATTTTCAAAGTCTTATGTGCTTCACGAGGATCTTATAAGTGTTACGCCCTTCAGCCTAGTTTTTAAACCCTTTTGCAAACAGTTAATTTTTTAAGGCATCAATTTTTTTCCTCGCTTAGCCGATTTTTCAATCTCAGATAAACTGTGATTAGGGCTCAAATTAGTTTGCAACCTTACTCACAGGCTCCCTGTGTGTCCCCTGAGTTGTGTGTGATGTTTTTAATTTATTTTTGACATTATTTTTCTTTTTTTGGTGGCCTTTCGAGTTATATGCCTGAGAAAATCTTGTCCGTGAAATTCATACTTTTTTTCAAAGTGTTGTGTGCCTCGCGATCAGCGCCAAAGTGCTACGTCTATTGTCGCTGATTGCATGCATTGTTATGGGTGCCTTCAGTCTCCTTCCATCCTCCATCGGTGGAGCATCCTCGGGCAAATTACATCTGTGATGGAAAAGAGGACCATGAAAGCGCACTTTTGCCAGGGCTGCAATGAGCGCCTATGGTGCTCATTGCAGCAAAGTCGTGTGAGGCTCAGACAAGTAAGGCTCACAAGTGTGAGGCTCACAAGGAAGCAAGGAGGAGCTCACACTTTGCTGCTGGGGATCTTTATTTGGTGCTGCTGTTGACTTGTAGGGTAAAAAAAAACATACTCGCACACAGTGTTTCTATTGGTAGGTACCAGGTGCCTATGTAGGCAGCTCTGTGGGTGCGGAAAACAATTTAAAAAATATATAATAAATCTGTATGTGTATAGAGTGACTCAATATACAGATATTTCTGATATAACCAGCAGATGTTATATTAAATGTTACATGAATGCTTTAATAACAGATATATAAAATAGCTTTTTCAGTGGCTCTGTAATATTTGTACAGCATGAAATAGTGAGCGCAAATCTTTGACCCATAAGCATTTCATTTTTTGATACTGTGTGCATAGAAAGAGAGAAAGTGCAATTGGTAATACATAATCCTGGGATGTGCACCTGATTGGAGGAATTGGGTATCATAAACAGCTCAGGAAATCAAACAGCTAGTGGGAGGAGTCACATTTGTGTCCATGGTCAGTTCAGGGTCTGCTATAAAAGGGTTCTAACATCTTAATTTAACACTCATTGTATCAAAAGTTTATACTAAAGCAAAGGAAAACTGTATAAAATTAGATTTCATTTTATAATTGTCTGCCCTTTCTCCTGAACGATCAATTGCAGACTTTACACATCATCATTAAAATCTAAATATAAGAGGGTTTTTACTGTGAAATGGAATAACCTTTTTCTGTATTAATAAAGGCTGTATACTTTATTACATTTTTATATTCTGTAAATTAAGAAAATATAGATTGCAACATTAAATCAAGGAGCTCCGTCTTATATTGAATTTGATACCTTTTAGGCGCTCAATGTAATATGGCCAGAATTTTACAACACCTGGCACATTTATAGTAATTAGCCGCAGACGGGCTGCGCCGCTGTCATTTTCCATCGCTAAGTCCAGAAACACATGCAGATTATGATTAGTGATGATTTATCCAATGACTCAGTCATTTATCTTAGTCAGTTAGACCTTAAAGCTATCAAACCTGACACCTTTGACAACTTTACTCATTGCCTTTTGATGTCACAAAGATTTTTTTATTTTATTATTTTATAAATGTTAAATCTATTGAAGGGATGAAGGTATAAAACTGCCACTGAAAGTCTAACATAGTAAAATGAGAAATATGGAAAGGATTTATTAAGCTCATAATCATCGAGGACATGTAATCTGAGACAGCTATATTTTGGTTACTTGTAACATTAAAATTATATTTCAAAAGGGCAACTGAAGTCGATTATTTGACTTTATAATGGGTAAATGTTTTTAGAAAGTATTATATTCAATTTTAGCTTTACTAGAGGCAGAAATGTATTTTATTTCCTAATAAGGTCGTCCTGGGAGGGACTTGGTATACAGATAAGATCTCTGTTCAGTTCCATTGAAAGCTTTCCACAATAATTTAGAATATTGTAATAGAAATCATAAGCATTATTGGTTCATTTTACTACCTGTATTGCGCCCAAACCTTTTTGTAGGTTTCCTCTTCAAATGCCGTGTACTGTCTTGGGGTGATTGGTGACTTTCACTCCACTTTCCAACTTTTCAAACCAAATTTTTCAGAGGATGCTACAAAATTGTAAATAAGGCAACTTTGTGGCTTAGGCACTCCACTAGGAATCTACATCTATTTCTCATCGTTTTTCAAGACAGGTTAGTATGTATAAGTATATCCTGTGCCAATAGCTTCCTTTGGATACACATTGATGTATGCATGGACACACATATAGTAGTGGGGTCTTGTTCATTTGTTTATGGCAGTGATCTTGTTTGTGTAAGAGGCTGAGAGATACCTACCTGGGTAGGGTTGCCAAAACCGGTGGGCAAGCACCCCTGTAAAATTAGTAACTCAAACCGTAGAAAAAAAAACATATTTTTGTATTTGGGGTAGTTGACCATCCCAAGTCACTATAAAGTATGGATTACAAAGGTCAGTGTATTTTTGGGAAGATTTTGAGGATGCATTGAAAACGTGGGCCCACTCTAAACCTCTGGACTAGGAAGAGTTAGTGGGGAATCAGAAGTGCAGGCCGCCTGGCAAGAAACACATTGGATTGTTTGTCAATTGGGTAATAATACCATAGTTGAGACTGATCCTGAATCCATAAAACTGCCCACATTAATCATCTCAAAGCCTACCAAGAATAAGAGGTTGTCATCATGGCGGGCTGCCTGCCCACGGGTAGCAATTCAGAGGAAGGGCTATTGTCTGACCTGTTGAAATTCCCTAACCCCTCATCTCAGGAAGAATTCTTAAGTACTTCTACAAATCTAACATAATCACAGCAGCAACACCTCCAAACCCTACTAGCCCATTACCCGAAATTGTTTTCAGCTCTGCAGGCATGCCAACGATGTACTCACCACTGACTACACTCATCATTGACTAACCTCCCCTGGAACAACCCTCTTACAGGGTCCCAGAGGCAGTTAGGGATAGTATTCATGAAGAGTTAAACAAAATGCTTCAAGTGAGCCATCTAGTAGCCCCTGGGCTTCTCCTGTTGTACTAGTTCCTGAGAAGGACAGGTCGGTTCTCTTCTGCATGGATTATTGTAACCTCAACGATAACATTTAAAACTGATTCTTACCCTATTCCTTGCATGTTTAGGAATGGCTACCTATATGATCAACCTAGATCTCTCAAAAGGATATAGATAGATTGCCTTGGCAGGCTTATTCAAGGAGAGGTCAACCTTCATCACTCCATTCAGGCTATATTGGTTTACTGTGATGTCCTTTGAAAGGAAGAGGGAGAGTTCTTCATTCCCGAGGCTGTTGGATGAGCTATTCGTGGGCTACCACGTTTTTGCCCAGGTCAACTTACCGTAGATGATATAGATATATTTAAGCACATCCTGGGAGGAACATCTCAAGCATATTGATATGATCCTAGCCAAGATCTAGAAGGCAGAACTCATAATTAAACCTGATGAATGTCTGTGGTCAAGGTCAGAAGTACAATATGTAGGGCACTGGGTAGGAAGTTAGTACATTCTGTCAGAACAATTGATCATTGTAACATCAAAATACCCCTGGCTTAGCTGCAATTAGAAAATATTTTATTTGAAACTTAAATGTCTCAGTGTTAGATTTTACAGCATTACAAATAGTCCCAACAAAGGTCTGTTCATACAAGGGTTTGGAGCTGTTTCTGTGCTTCATTACATTACACAGTGTCTCTGTAGTACTAGCTATACTAACCCTGTGTGCATGAGCTGCTTGGGGAAGACCTTTGCAAGGACTATTTAAGTTTCAGTGAGTAAAAATAAAACTTTTAAGCACTTGATAAAAAATCGATAGTTTATTTTAATATTAAAAACCGAGAACCTTCCATATCCCTTTATAAACTTTTATAAAAGAGTGGACATGCATACATTTTAAAAGTTTAATTATTTTCCTTTTTTTCAGTGCATTGTTTGATACTGTAATAGAAAGCATTAATCATTAATTACATGTCCACTTTAATAATGCTATAAAAGATAACTACACATTTTTATTATTATTAATCAATATTTAAAATCGAATACTACTATGTGAACAAAAATATTACTAAAACCCTATTGAAATAAGAGTCGGTTAATATTCTAAACAATGTGATGTCTCTTGGATTCGGTCATTTATCCTTCAAATTTAGCATGTCATTCGAAAACTTACGGGAGTTTGAAATTAGAAATTTATAATGATGCAATTTTAATTGCACTAATTTACCACATAAAGCACATATTACACAGAGACAGACATCAAATTATCTACTCTTTGAATGTAATTATATTTAGAACTCTCTTACGTTTAATTGATATGGCTGTCATAATTAATTCTCCTACTGATCTCAGCTTGATCTTGATACAAATAATAGTCTGTTTATGAATGTTACAGGTTTTTTCGTTGTACAAATATTATCATGAACGCCATTCTTTTGCCTGTTAACACACTTTTTGTAGAAGTGTGTAACTTTGAGATCATTTTACTGATCTATTTTGGTTCATTTGGCTACTCTTATTTGTATGTGATTATTTTAAGATAATAAGTAACAATGGCCTTGTAATGGTATCCAGCTGCTATCTAATTACCTATTGAGAGGGGAGGGATGCTATAAAAAACCCAGTCTATGATAATTCCCTGGATTATTCTGTACTCTGAGAAAGTGCTTAGGCATGAAACATGTCGGGTGCAGAAGCTGTGCAACTTGCTGTATCAAGTCCCAGCTTTTCCAGCACTCCCAGCTTTTCTCTGGAAAAACTGAGCAAATCTCGCATCCTGTGATAACCGATGATGTCATCTACCTTCCTTAACTCAAGGACACTTAATCCTCACAGTCATCCACAATAATGTGCAATCGAGTCACTCAACAATTCTCATACTATACCACTGGCCAATTTTTAGACTTCACTTGAGGTATATTTAGTGTTTTAAATGAATATTGATGGCTTTATTTTTACTGGTTTATTTGGGGCTAATTTATCTGTACCATAATTCCTTAATTATTTTATAAATAAATAATAGGGTTGGTTAGGTACCAGCCCACACTGATAAGATCCAATATGATAGTGTCATGACTGATTTTGGGACTTGCCTTAACCCCACAACTAACCCTGTTATTTGTGACTCTAACACACTGTATTGCTGATATCAAAGGGTATCAAAATGGACATGAGACTTGTTGTAAGGACTGTGACGTGTTGGTTTTTGTGTAATGTAGGCCACAATAATTCATGTTGGAGTAACTATGTGATGTTATAAGAACTGGAAAAATGTTATTTGACCTGTAACTAACAGAGATACACTTTCTGCAAGAACCTCTCTCTAATCTCAAATTGTGATTATGTCCTGATCTGAATTGAATTGCTGGACACTGGGGCCCTCATTCTATTGCAAGTTGGCCAATTGAATAGGGCTCTAAATAAGCACATAACATATTTTTTTAAAGAAGTTTTTAGTTAGTGAAAATCTTGCTTTTTGACAGATGCTTACTAACTAAAAACTTCTTGAAAAAAATATGTTATGTGCTTATTTAGAGCCCTATTCAATTGGCCACATTGCAATTGAATGAGGGCCTGGGAGATTAAACCCCAAATACACTGTCCTAGACGGATTTCTGTAGCAGAAAGCAGGAGAGTCTTGGGGTGCATGAGACTCCTCGTCTCTTGGTCGTGACAGATAGCAACAGCGAATGTCTATGTCTTGGTGCTCTAACTCGTGCAAATCCATCCTATACTATGCATGACCGCTTATAATGGCAGGCATATGCTAAAAGGTGACCTGTATAAAATGGCATTTGATTAAAACGTGAAAATATATTGCAGAGTCATTTGCATGGCCCCGCCCAGTTTCTCAAAGTGCAGAACAAAATCTGTATTTTTTTTTAATTAATTCTTCACATTTTTGTAAAGTCACATCTCAGTTTCCTTGTTTTTTAACTTTTTTCTAATCTAAAACATGCTGCTTATATCAGAAACACACATTACACTGATTAATTCTATACACATGCAGCTTTATTTATTGATTCATTCATTCACACATACAGAATGAATGTATTTAAAAATAAAATTAAGTTTTCCACAACCCCAGAGCTGCTTACATACTCACAGTATAAATACCAATAGAAACACTGCATTCAGGTATGTTTTTTTAACCAAGCTGACAGCAGAGATCCACACAGCAATATCTAACTCCTCCTTGCATCCTTGTGCAGGAGAAATGTCCAAATTGATTGAAATTTGAGATGTCCCAACGTGAACATAAATGCACCATGTTTTACTATTTTGTATCACTCTCTTTCTCTCTCGCTTTTTCTCTTTCTCTCTGACTCTCTCCCCCTTCCCTATATTTTTTTTTCTCCAAATGTCATGTTTTTTTATATTTTAAAGGGCCTCTGTATTGACCCAGCTTTCAACCAGTTCTCTTTAAATGGCTTTTTAATTGAATTCTTATTTATGGTGATAAAAAAAGTTGATTTATTTGTGAGAAAATATACATGAAATAATTGTATTCCTGCTCAGATTTCAACTGGAGCTCCTCCCATCTTCTACAAACTGTACAGCACTGATGGCAGAGTGTAGTACCACTTCCCCTCCGATGCTTCATCACTGCACAGTGTAGCAGTTTATAAAACATGAGAGGAGATCCAGGGAAAAGATGAGGGAAAATAAGTTATTTTTGTGTTTTTTTGTTTGTTTTCGTTAACAAATGATCAGCTTTTATAGTTGTAATAAAGGAACATTATTTACACTGATGTTACTAATAGAAATATATGAAACTGGGAATTAACATATACTGGGTATATTTTAAGGATAATCCACAGAGTTTTTGTTTAAATAGTTGGAAACAAAGACCTGCTGTAAATGGATCATGAGACAAAGTAGCAACTGTAGTTCCTCGGAAATCCGTACTTGACCCATTTCTGTTTGTTATATATATATATATATATATTGGTAAATTAGACCAAAGATTGGACAGTAGTGTCTCAAATTATTATTGATGAGACTAAACTGTGCAAGATAATTAAATCGGACAAGGATATACTTTCCCTGCAGAGATACTTGTATAACCTAGAAAGTGACACGTGAGATTTAACACAGAGAAGTAAAAATTATATGTTTGGGAATGGAAAATAAGCGTAGAAGTTAAAGAAAAATCAGATTTGTCAAATTTGATCCATCCAGTGCTTTTCATTTGACCTCTTATGGACCCAAACAGAATGCCATACAGGATTGGCATGGTTACCCAAGGTTCTGGTGCTTAGTTGCACTCCTCCCTCTCTCTCTTTTATCTTCTCTTCTAACCTTTCTCTATCTCTTTTGGCTTCCTCCTCCTGTTCACCCAACCATGTTTTGAAGGCATATGGATGGTTTCTTTATTTTAAAATCAGGGACTATTTGTATCATTTAGGCAGTAAAAACAAAAACTTTGGAAGTCCTTCTAAGTAAAAATAAAAACTTTGGAAGTGCTTCTAAATAATACAAAGTACATAAAAGTAAATTAATACAAAGCGGTTTGTATACATAGTAAAACCTAGAAACCCTCCACGCCCCTTTTTAATTTTAAGTAAAATCACTTCTACAGATTAATAATGTTATTTTTTCACCACACCCCCTAGGCTCCCTGGGCATCACTCTACCTCCTTGGCCAGACACCAGCCCGGCCTGAAATTGTGTGTCTATTTTAAAAAGAGCATGTCTACTGAAGCTCCAATAGGTGGTAGTGTGGAGCAGGTCAAGGGCTGCAAAGTGACTGCAAAGTACAGAGAGGATGAGTTTTGTGATAGGGGAGCAAAGGTGATAAGGATGGGTATAATGTGAGGTGGTTGCAGAGAGGGTTATTTTTCTGCATGAGATTGGATGCTAAGGGGATGACTAGTGCTATGTAGGGATGCTAAGAGGGATGCGAGCTGTGTGTGGGTGTGTGTAGGGGAGGGGGGGCTGTTGTGAGGGATCCGTAAAGGATGTTGCTGGACAGTGGAGCGCACATGTCCTGGAGCTGTGTTGCAGGTGGAGGAGCTTCACTCAGGCAGGAGGTAAGTGAAGGGGAGCAGATATGGTAAGGGGTCCTGAGTGGAGCAGAAATGGGAAAGGTTCTTGGGGAGGGGTGCTGTCCTGGTACACTTAGTGCATTAGGTTTGAAGAATAGATATTGAGGTGGTTTGCTAAGCATCTCAAGTGCACCTCACGTTACATTGTACTATGCACTATTTCCTATCGAGAAAGCACTTTGTAATTTCCCCTCATTGGCAATTGGGAAATCAAAATCCATTGGCTATTGCTCATAAAATCAATCTAGTTATGCAAATAACAATACATTTTATATTTGAATAAATATATTTAATTAACATAATTTTTTAAGGCAAATGAGAAACAAAATGCACCTTTAGTGTGATTCATTAACTGTTTCCAAAATCTGCTTACTGGTCCGCCATATGTGAAAATCGCCATATGTGAAAATCAAGTAAAATGTCACCCCAAGTGAAAAGGCTGGACACCAATGAATTATATGGAACAATTGTCGAGGAAGTTGAAATGGAAAAGGGTTAAGGACAAAGAACTGCAGAACAGTGTTTAATGTCAGACGGCAACTTTATCATGCATTCTAATATTGTATTATTCTTTAGAGTCTGTCAATCAATGGCATTAAAAACTGTTTCTGTGGTGGGGTCAAATTACCCTCGCTGCTACCCTATGTCTGGTTCAAAACTGCTCTAAGGGAAGTGCGAGGTCTGGTTTGTGATATATAATGGGAATAGATGGAGAAAGAGAGGGCAGAAAGAAGGTAGAGGGAATGAGACATGGAAGAGCAGAATGAAAAGTGAAGAAATTAGTGATTATGGATAGTAAAATAGAGAGGGAAAATGGTTGGCAAATGCTGGCTTCAAAAACAAGATGGGAATAGAAAGTAGGGATATATTTATATAGATTTCAACCAGACAGCATAATTTAATTTATCTTTAAATAGGATCACTATAACCCAAAGAAATATCATAAAATGTAACTTTTACTGATTTAGATAAAAAAAAGAAAAAATTACGTATATCAACACCACATAAAATAAAGTATCTAAATAGGACATCAATGTTCTAATCTAAAAGTTGGTACATTCAGGAAGAGAATGATTAACTCTGAGTATAGTATAAAGTGCCTTGCAAAAGTATTCACCCCCCTTGATATTTACCTATTTTGTTACATTACAGCCTTAAGTTCAATGTTTTGTTAATCTGAATTTTATGTGATGGATCAGAACACAATAGCTAAGTTGGTGAAGTGAAATGAGAAAAATATATACATAAAACTATTTTTTAGAAATAGAAAACAGAAAATTGGCATGTGCATATGTATTCACCCCCTTTGTTATAAAGCCCATAAAAAGCTCTGGTGCAACCAATTACCTTCAGAAGTCACATAATTTGTGAAACCTGTGTGCAATCTAAGTGTCACATGATCTATATACACACCTTGTTGGAAAGGCCACAGAGGCTGCAGCACCTAAGCAAGAGACAGCACTAACCAAACACTGCCATGAAGACCAAGGAACTCTCCAAACAAGTAAGGGACAATGTTGTTGAGAAGTACAAGTCAGGGTTAAGTTATAAAAAAATATCCAAATCTTTGATGATCCCCAGGAGCACAATCAAACCTATCATAACCAAATGGAAAGAACATGGCACAACAGCAAACCTGCCAAGAGACGGCCGCCAAAACTCACTGACCGGGCAAGGAGGGCATTAATCAGTGAGGCAGCACAGAGACCTAAGGTAACTCTGCAGGAGCTGCAGAGTTCCACAGCAGAGACTGGAGTATCTGTACATAGGACGACAATAAGCCGTATGCTTCATAGAGATGGGCTTTATGGCCAGAAGAAAGCCATTTCTCTCAGCAAAAAACAAAATGGCACGTTTTGAGTTTGCGAAAAGGCATGTGGGAGACTCCCAAAATGTATGGAGGAAGGTGCTCTGGCCTGATGAGGCTATAACATTTAAAGTTTCGGCCATCAAAGAAAACAATGTCTGTTGCAAACCCAACACATCACCCAAAGAACACCATCCCCACAGTGAAACATGGTGGTGGCCGCATCATGCTGTGGGGATGTTTTTCAGCAGCCGGGACTGGGAAACTGGTCAAAGTTGAGGGAAAGATGGAGCTAAATACAGGGATATTCTTGAGCAAAACTTGTACCACTCTGTACGTGATTTGAGGCTAGGACGGAGGTTCACCTTCCAGCAGGACAATGACCCCAAACACACTGCTAAAGCAACACTTGAAGGGTTTAAGGGGAAACATGTAAAAGTGTTGGAATGGCCTAGTCAAAGCCCAGACCTCATTCCAATAGAAAATCTGTGGTCAGATTTAAAGATTGCTGTTCACAAGCGCAAACCATCCAACTTGAAGGAGCTGAAGCAGTTTTGCAAGGAGGAATGGGCAAAGATCCCAGTGGTAAGATGTGGCAAGCTCATAGAGACTGATCCAAAGCAACTTGGAGCTGTGATTGCTGCAAGAGGTGGCTCTACAAAGTTTTGACTTTTTAGGGGGGTGAATAGTTATGCACATTGTACTTTTTCTGTTATTTTTTCCTATTTGTTGTTTGCTTCACAATAAAAAAAAAAAAAAATGAAAGCATCCTCAAAGTTGTGGGCACGTTCTTTAAATTAAATGATGCTAATCCTCAAACAATCCATGTTCATTTCAGGTTGTGAGGCAACAAAACACGAAAAATGCCAAAGGGGGTGAATACTTTTGCAAGGCACTGTACATTTATATAGTGCAACAGGGTAAAGAAAATAGGAAAAATATAATAGATAATGAATGGTGAGATGTATATAACTGGGCAAACAAAAGCTCTATGTGCATAATAGTAAGGGAACAACGTTAGAATTTAATGTTAAGGTAGTATACAGCTCTGTATCCGTTAATAGACATGGGTTTAAAATATTCAATAATATGCTGGCGATGTTATGGTTTCAAAGGAAACTTTTACAAATTGTGGTGGATGTGTTCTTATCTTAAAATTTTTTGGAATGCTGTGTTGGAATTATAATCAAAAAATATACAATAGAATGTACAATCAAATCCATTTTGGATGCTTCTTGTAATATGCTAAAACATTGCAAGATGCTCATATCCAATATTTTAGGTGTGGCAACAATAACACAACATTTGGAAAAAATGATAAATGTGGAGGACAAAGGGAAATAGAAAAAGTTTACCATGTAAGATAATTGAGGAGGTATGTAGCAAAATAAATTACAACTATGACAAAAATATTAAAATATGGGAATCGTGGATTTTAAATAAGTAAATATTATACAATAGAATATGCTAAAAAAAAAAAAAGAAATATCAGGATTGACTCTCTGACCACAGGTAAACATCTGTAAGTTAATTTTGTTTTCTCTCTGGTTTATAATTTATTTTTAAAGAATAAGAAATACAAATGTAGTTTTGTGGCAGATCAAAGGTGTAAATACAGGAAATTATTCATTGAGAAGCAAAATTGAAAAAGAGAGGAAAGGGTGAAATAGAATAGAAGACTGTTATGAACAGAGGGCCCACTGGACTGTTTGGGGTTAATCAGTTATCATAGGTGTGGTTAGAAGGTACTAACAACTTGCTTTACAGTCATATCATGGTTGTAATGCATACATGTAGTTATATCATGGATGTAATAAGTGCATATGGTACTGTCATTGGTTAACATTAAATACTGTATCTGTATTAGAAATATTATAATGCAGTCATATCTGGGATATACAAAGGTTAAAGAATTTATATGGCCCTGTGATCGGCCACGTGTGAAGGACCTGGCTTTAGTCCTGGAGCTAGTTTTATGGGAGAGAAAATGTGTAATGAGAAGAAAGCCAGTCCCCTCTATAGATCTGGAAATCATGGGGGGGTAGCAAGCTATTTGCCTAGGAGGATGGGCTAGAACTGAGAGGGGGCGGAGTCTTTGTTTTTTTTGTGTCATCTTTTCTGTTTTTTGATATATCTCTGTAGTGCCAGTCCGATTTTGGACACACTAAACAAAGGTGGTGTCGGAGTCTGCTTGTACTAATCAAAGGTATATATGGTGTTCGATTCTTAGATCCTAAGAAAAGGGGTCTGTTGGTACCTGTCTCTTCAAAAATGATGCTGTCATCTGAAGTGTCTGCTGGTGTCGAGATCTGAACTAAAAGTTGCGACAAATAGAGACATAATTGGGGTGAGTGTAGTCCCCGCCCAAATCTGGCGGCCATAACAAAGACTAAAAGGGCACAAAATAGGAGACAAAAGATAGGAAGGCTAAAAAGCCGAAGGTGTGAAAAAGGTTGAAGACTAGAACCCCTTGCCTGTCAATAAAGACTGAGGTGTCCTAGTACTTTGGGGAAATCTGACCTTACTGACGGTCCTGAATTTTTGGATTGTATTAAGCATAACACAAGATGGAAAGTGACACTGCAAACTGTTAAGTAATTTTTCCATTTAATTATTCTGGTGTCAGGGGTCAATGCCTTACTGGGCGAAAATCCTCAAGTGCAAAGTCTCATGTGCTAGATAGCAGAAGCCAAAAAAAATCAGACAAGGTAAGAATTAAAGCAGGCTAGGCAGATCAGACGGAATTAAATCTATAACACTTTGCTTGGGACTGTTGTATAAAGCTAGACATAAATACTGACTAAGTAAAGGATCCAGAAAAAAGTGTCCGTGGCTTGAACTGGCAGCTAGCGGATAATCCATGCAAATCATGCATCCAGCAGATAGAGTCATGGAAGCCTTGAGAAGCAGGCAAGATATGTGGAGGCTCTTCACATCAAAGGCACTACTCCTTAAAACAGGCCTGGTGCAGTGGACACCCTCAGAATATAAAGCCCCTGGGACAACTGAATTTGCTAAAGGTTGGACTTCTTGCACATAGACCAAAGCACCAGGAAGTGAGGCCTACACAGCACCAAACATTAAAAGCAGGCCTACCAGAACCCCCTACATCAAAGGGACCTGGAAGAGCCTGGGGGTTCATCGTGTGAAGGAGCAGACGTACACCTCCTATACCCAAGACTTACTCTGTATGTGTCATGCTTGATCCAGGGCTCAGGCCTGGGACCCTCCTTGGTTTACCCCTTGTGACAATTGATTTGTGCAAATTGATGGTTATTTATCAAAATGAGTTAGAAAGGAGAGGGTATTATTGCCACTAATTTGAATATGGTGGAATTAGGAGAAAAGCATTCTTAACTCCTAATTTTTAGCTTAAAAAATACCTGATTCAGTGTTCAGTTTAAAAAGAAACTAAAACCCCAAAATCGAAAAGGTTCAAGTTCCATGATCAGATTATGTTTTGCTTTAGTATATTAAAAGTAACTGTGTTCATCAATTTTCTAATGATATTATTGTAATCATTTCATTGTATGCCATTATAATATTCACTATCCACTCTGTTGGCAAACTCTGTCAACTAATCTTTTTTTAAAGATATAATTTTACCAAATCTCCCCTAAGCGTGCCACAGTTATTTTGGTCTCTCTCAATATCAGGTATTACACACTAGTAGAAGACTGCATATTCTTGCTTACCGTGAGGGATTTCTTTTTTTATCCTACACTGAATTAAAATGTCAGAACTAAGGCAACATATCCACAAAGAAATGACATTTACAAATGCATCTGTTTGGAATAAATCATGACATGATTCAAAAGTGTAGATACAATATCTACCATCAGAAAAACCCTCAGCCCATATAGTTATGATGCATATCATGCCCAGGCCTAGGGCAGCACAATTTCAGGGGGCAGCACCTGCTTGAGGTTGCAGTGCAGTACATTTGTTTGTATAAGCACAGAAATATCTATATGCTGTGATATTTCTGGCTGTACAGGAATATCTCGCTCTCTTTCTCTTTTATTTATATATATATATATATATATATATATATATATATATATATATATATATATATATATATATATATATATATATATATATATAGAAAGGAAATCCTCAAATCCTACTGAGACATATCCTGCAATCAGGAACACAGTAAATACAGACAAAGCTGGTGTTGTGGGTTCCCAGTATAGCACTACAGGTCTGATGGGAACGATGTGTCTCTTCCAATTTAGTCTTATGATGAACATACTATCCCTAATACTTTGTTCGTATTGGTCTATTCACTTGGAGCGACAGTTACATAGTTACATAGTTACATAGTAATTAAGGTTGAAAAAAGACTTTCAGTCCATCAAGTTCAACCTGTTAAGATCTCCTCTGATCTGCAATATGCGGATTAGTTATTAATTAAATTATTGATTAAATAATTATTAATAGTATAGTATTGGAGAATGAATAAAGAGTTAGTCCATCAAGTTCAACCTTTTTAGATCTCTATTGATCTTTTTAATTTGGACTATTTATTATTATTGTTAATTGTTAATTATTGTTAATTGATCCAGAGGAAGGCAAACATAAAAAAAAAAACCATTGAAACTTTGCCAATTGTCTCATAAGGGAAAAAAAAAAGCAAAATTCCTTCCTGACCCCAGAAACTGGCGATCAAATTTCTCCCTGGATCAATATTCCTTGCTAGTTATCTAGGATAGCCTTGAATGCCCTCTTTATTCAGAAATATATCTAACCCCTTTTTGAAGTTGTCTATCGAATTCGCTGTCACCACCTCCTTTGGTAGAGAATTCCACAGTTTAACCACCCTAACTGTGAAGAACCCTTTTCTTTGTTTAAGGTGAAATCTTTTTTCCTCTAACCTCAACGGATGTCCTCTTGTCAGTTGAAAATCTCTTGCTACAAAAAGTTCGCTTGACAAAGCCTTATATTGACCCTGGATGTATTTAAATAACGTAATCATATCTCCTCTTAGACGCCTTTTTTCTAGTGAAAATAAGTTTAATTTTGCTAGTCTTTCTTCATAACTTAGCCCCTCCATTCCCCTTATTAGTTTTGTAGCCCTTCTCTGTACTTTTTCCAGCTCTAAAATGTCTTTTTTGTGAGGTGGTGCCCAAAATTGTACTCCATATTCCAAATGAGGGCGTACTAGAGATTTGTATAGTGGCAGAATTATATCTTCTTCCCTGGCTTCTATACCCTTCCTAATACATGCTAATATTTTATTTGCCTTTGCAGCCGCTGCTTGGCTTTGAGCGCTGTTACCTAGGTGGTTGTCCACTAGTACTCCCAAATCCCTTTCAATATCTGATACACCTAGATTTGCTCCATTGAGATTATAGATTGCTTGGCTATTGTTCCTTCCCAAATGCATAACCTTACATTTATTTGTATTAAATCTCATCTGCCATTTAGCCGCCCATTTCTCTAATTTATGCAAATCCTTTTGTAGGGAAAGTACATCATTATCTGATTTTATTACCTTGCACAACTTAGTGTCATCAGCAAAAATGGAGACACTACATTCGAGTCCTACTTCAATGTCATTAATAAATATGTTAAAAAGGAGAGGACCCAATACTGAGCCCTGAGGAACCCCACTTATCACATTAGACCAATCGGAGTATGTTCCATTTACAACAACCCTTTGCTTCCTGTCTTTTAGCCAGCTCTCGATCCATGAGCAGATATTTACTGCAATTCCTGTATCCCTTAGTTTGCTCACTAGTCTTCCATGTGGCACTGTATCAAATGCCTTTGAAAAATCTAAAAAGACTACATCCACTGAGTTGCCCTGATCCAAGTTCCTACTAACCTCCTCATAAAAACTAATTAGATTGGTCTGACACGACCTTTCCTTCATAAATCCATGTTGACTGCTACCTATGATCCTGTTCAAATAGACATATTCTTGTATTCTGTCCCTTATTAACCCTTCTAAAAAGTTCTAGGGGATCTGTGTGATCTTCATACTACGACCAAAAATATTATGTCCCTGTGAAGTGTTGGTGATCTCTTGTGGGTGTGGGAGACGTGCTGCTTTTTGGTTGGACACTGTTCACAATGGTGTCTTTAAATAAAGTATATAAAAAACAAGAGGAGTGGAGGATAAAAGGGCAGTGTCTTCTGGTGTAGATAGTCTTGGTCTTGAGTATAGACAAAACCATTCTTCTGTTTAATGTGCATATCACCTATGAAAGTTAGTAGATGTGAGTAACGCCTGCGCAATGAGTTGTGTTCAGGCATAAATTGCATCCTCATTGGGGCAGTGTGTGAGTTGGTGTGCGTGAGCGGTGGCAGTGTGAGAGAGAAATGGAGGGGGATTGAGAGAAAAAAGGGAGGGGAGAGAGGAGGAAGCACAGAGGGAGGGAAAGAGAGGAAGGGAGGGAGGGAAAGAGAGGAAGGGAGGGAGGGAAAGAGAGGAAGGGAGGCAGGGAAAGGGAGGGAGGGAATCAGAGGGAGGGAGAGAGGTAGGGTGGGAGGGAGAGAAAGAGTGGAAGTGTCTTCTGGTGTAGATAGTCTTGGTCTTGAGTATAGACAAAACCATTCTTCTGTTTAATGTGCATATCACCTATGAAAGTTAGTAGATGTGAGTAACGCCTGCGCAATGAGTTGTGTTCAGGCATAAATTGCATCCTC
>CM050176.1:2757975-2817975 GCA_027410445.1 Discoglossus pictus | reverse complement strand
TGAAAAAAGTTTAAAACTACAAACTAAAACCCCTTTGCCCATTATCAAGTTTAGTTAATCAAAGAAGCACAGAGAAAAATGTGGCTACATTATTTAATTAATAATAAAACTTAACTGAATATAAACATATCTTCTACACTATCCATTTAACTGCTCCTTTAATGTACACACAACACACAAAACTGCCTGTAATGTGCTTGTACTAATAATGTTTTAACACCCAATATATATGTGACAATAAACTAAGCTTTGGATTTTTAGTCCAGCATCAAAATATAATTAAGCATCCACTAGAGTTGAAGTGTTGTGATTTTGTGTTCACTATTTCAAATTTGATTGCAAGTATTTAGGCGGCTGATTGGAAGATGCGCTTCTGAAAAAAAATATTTTAGAAGCATTAAAAAAAAAAAAAAAGAACCTAAAGAAGTCGTGGAGAAAAGGAAATATGAACCCAAAGTAAAGAATAGTTTTTGATACATTTACGGTATATATATATTTTGTTTTCCAATATTTTTATTGGACAATTTGGTAATATTATCACAGCAGTTTGTATCGCATAAGCCATACATTACATATATTTGATGCCACTTGTATAAATTTCCCTGATTGCTTAAAGAAAGAGAAATACAATGTTTGTTGTCTTCGTTTTTTTTTTTTTTTTTAAATGTTGTTCATATTTGAATTTACAAAAAACAATTTTTAACTTGATTAACTTATTAAGCTGTGTTTTGCATTACTTTCTGAATGCAAAGGATGGTATGCAAATACATTTATATCATGAATTTTTATGTGAAATAGTTTTTGGAATATATAAAGCATTATATTAATGCACGGAGGTATTAAAACATTGTATTATTATTATACTAGGAAATTGTCAGTCAAAAATGACGGGAATAAAATTGTAAGGCTTGCAATGCTATTTGCCACACAATGTGAGGCTTTTGCTCCTCTAAGCACAGTTTGAGCGGCGAGCGCCGACTGCTGTTGGTTTTATTTTCAAAGTCCCACATGCCTGGCGTTGTTCGTGTTACTGTCTTTGGCATTGTGCATTTTTCTAAGTTCTGCGTGCCTGGCATTGCAGAGCCTCGTTTTCATCCGGTTTCAGAATTTTTAAGTTTATTCGGCCGCTGAAAAACGCAAAATATGGCTCCAATTCGTTTGCAACTTCACTCCCAGGTTTCCTGGCTCTCCCCCTGTGCTGTGTGTGAGTGTGATATTATTATTATTTTTTTTATTATTATTATTTTGGTGTTTTTTCTGTGTTTACCAGTTACGCATTTGAACCAACTGCATGCCTCGCGATCATTGCACCCTAAGTCCCGGGTGCCTCAATTGTTCGCCTCGTTCGCAAGGAACTCAAAAGCGTTACAAACGGCGCGAACGTCGCCAACACTGACAGCTATAGATGTGATTTTATTCATTATAAATGGTGGTGCTCCTCTTCTCTTTAGTCTGTGGTTTTCTTTCTCCTTGCTTTAGACTTTTAGAAAAACTATCCATCTATCCATCCACCGTTCTATCCATCCTTCTAATCCATCTATCTATCTATCTATCCATCCTTCTATCTATCTATCCATCCATCCATCCATCCTTTAAAGGCAATAGAAATCTAGGAAACACAGGCCATTTAATTATTCAATGTTTGTTTTGTTTAAATACCGCAAAGAAAATATTCTCAGTTTCATTTAACAAAGATGTGAACCTGTACTGAAAGCTGTCTTGCGCATTCCGCCAACAAAGTACAAGTTCTTCATCGTGCGACTGTTGAAAATGCCAAGGGCAGAGTATAATTGTACTTCCTCATAGTAACAACTTACAGGTGTCATAACAAGATCCAAATTTCTCTCATAGGAGACAATCTCCCTTCCTAGCAAGGGGAATGAAATTGAGCTGAAGGCACCTCAAACTCACTGTCACTGTAATAGAACACTCTGCCAATTCAATTTCCTCTCTGGTAAAAACCTAATTAAGCGCACATCATGTTCCTGTGATCTTGAAATTGAGAAAAAAAAATGAAATGCAGCTACTTAAAATTGAGGTTTTCAAAATGCAGTTGAATGTAATTGTTTTATGATTGGTCTGTGACATTTTGTTATACTAATTGAAGGAACACCGAGGCATGCACATCACAGCTGACACCAAGTGGCTAAGTTTTTAGATGTGGCTACAGACTAAACTTTCCTAGTGGAATAATCTTATTATAAGATCTTATGAGGTTCAGAATAAAGTCTGTATCATTTTCAAAGTAGTTTGAAATAGTGAGAATTTGGAGCAGCAGTCAGGTAAAATGCTTTTTTCATATTTTACGAAAAAGTTGTATAAGTGGTGTAGCTCTCCGGGATGCACAGATGTCTCTATTTATGGTACATTTCAATGATACAATTATGTGTCTTGGGGCAAGACTAATATCTTTTGGTACTTCTAATCTTAGAATTGTTCATTTCTGACAAGAGAGCATACTCTTGGCAGATACTATCCCTATCGCTTTTGTCCATCCAGTTAAGACGTGAGCACTTAACATTGTGTCCACCTAGGTGTGAATACTAAGCATTGTGTGAAGTTGGGTGACTATTCAACATTGTGTGATGCTTGGTGTAATACCAGCTCAGATGCTCACAGGCTCAGTTTCAGTCATTCACAGAATAGCTGTGACCACACTTGGAGATAAAAAAATAAACCGCTTAACTTTAATAGTTCATAAAACTGAGGAAAATAATAAGCAACAGATCAATGCTCGAGCAGTTTCGAGGGAACTAGTCATTTGTTCAGATGTCTTGAAGGAGCATGGGGATTTGGTCTGACTTGCACAGTCAATCTATGCACAGTTCAGGGTCCTAGCTGGGCTTAGCCCCCCTTATGCCCACACCTTATACAATGTTTCAAATAACTTTCCAGTAAATCATGAATAAATGTGCATATTAGAACAATGAATCCTAGTTGTGCAATAATAATAATTAAAAGGACCGCTGTAAAATTGAAAGTGTGTATATAAGTATACCAGACTTAGAATGTTTAAACTTTGTATTGGTAATAGTTATACTTTTAAACCTCTAATCTTTTATAGGTTCTGCCTACTGCTCTGTGCTGCTTAGCTCCACCCAGTTTGCTTCAGCTGCCTCACTGCTAATTTATACAGACTTTCTGCTGTGTACTCTGGTGTCTGATTGAAGTAAATCTGAGCCCTGATCTGCACCAGAGCACACAGCAGGAAGTCCGCTACAGCTGCCTCACCCCTAAATATATAAAAGGGACAAAGCTAATCAGCACAGAGCAACAGACAGTAACGTATAAAGGTAAGGGCGAAATACCTATAACTACTCACATTACAAAGTTTAAACATTGTAAAACAATTATTTATGTACTTTCATTTTAACAGGGTTTCTTTTTAGAGAAGGGTTGTCCTTTAAAGATGTTTCTCTATCAAAATGCAGGATGTCCAAGAATAGCAGCTGTTGTCTGTAAAAGAGAATTCAGAGTCCTATGCAAAAGACATAATTGTAATCACTTTACCACTGGCATCTGACATGATAACCAAGTGAATCTAAAGCATGACACTTTACTTGGTGAATGCTCAGCAGTATGGCATCTGAACCATTACAATGGAGCTTTAAAGGAACTTTAAATTGCTACCTATAGAGGCACTGTGCTTTTTGGGGGGACAAGCTACCTCTTTAGGGAAATCCACCTGTAATTATTACATTTACAAAGGTCACTATTTTAAAGGAAAATTCCACATTTAAGGGGGAAAAGCTCTGTTTACAGTAATGTCCACATCCCCCTTTTTCTGACTCCTCTTGTTGCTTTATCTCAGTCCAGGAGAGAGACTGAAGCCTGAAGTTTCAATTCTACAAAATACAGTTGTGCTCAAAAATTTGAATACCCTTGGCGATTTGGTAATATATGTACCATTTTTAAAGAAAAAATGAGTGAGCAGGCAAAACATTTCTTTTGTTTGTATATGAATCCCATAAGAACTGTAGGTTATAACAGAATGGCACAATCATAAAACAAAACATGGCAACAAAGAAAAAAAGTGAAATGGGCCTGATCAAAAGTTTGCATATCCCTTAGTTCTTAATACTGTGTATTGCCCCCTTTAGCATCAATGACAGCTTGCAGGCCCCTAATTAATGCAGGTGGTATAGCTGCCCATTCGTCTTGGAAAAATTCCCCCAGTTAATGCAAAGTCTTTGGTCGTCTTGCATGAACCGCACGTTTGAGATCTCCCCAGAGTGGCTTGATGATATTAAGGTCAGGAGACTGTGATGGCCACTCCACAACATTTACCTTTTTCTGCTGTAACCACTGGAGGGTCAACTTGGCCTTGTGCATTGTCATGCTGGAAAGTCCTAGAGCGTCCCATGTGCAGCCCTCGTGCAGAAGAATGCAAATTGTCTGCCAGTATTTTCTGGTACCATTCTGCATTCATCTTGCCATCAGTTTTCACAAGACTGATTCACATCCCCCAAAACATCAGTGAACCATCACCATGCTTCACAGTGGGGATGGTATTCTTTTCACTATAGGACATGTTGACCCCTCTCCAAACCTAGCGCTTATAGTGGTGACCATAAAGCTCTATTTTGGTCCCATCACCCCAAATTACAGTGTGCCAGAAGCTGTGAGGTGTGTCAAGGTGTTGTCTGGCATATTGTAACCAGGCGTTTGTGCGGTATTGGCGCAGTAAAGGCTTCTTTCTGGCAACTCGACCATGCAGCTCATTTTTGTTCAAGTATTATCGTATTGTGCTCATTGAAACAGCCACACCTTTTTTTTCAGAGCTTCTTTTATTTCTCCTGAGGTTCACTGTGGATTTTTCTTTGTATTCCAAACCATTCTTTTGGCAGCTGTGGCTGAAATATTTCTTGGTCTACCTGACTTTGGCTTGGTATCAAGAGATCCCTCAATTTTCCACTTAAGTGATTGAACAGTACTGACTGGCTTTGGATATCTTTTTATATCCTTTTCTATCTTTGAATTCCATTACCTTGTTACACAGCTCTTTTGACAGTTTTTCTGCTCCCCATGGCTCAGTTTCTAGCCTGCTCAATGCATCCACGTGGGAGCTAACAAACTCATTGACTATCTATACACAGACACTATTTTTAAAAAGCCACAGGCATGGGAAATTAACCTTTTAATTGCCATTTTAACCTGTGTGTTTTACCTTGTGTGTCTGTAACAAGGCCAAACTTTCAAGGGTATGTAAACTTTTGATCAGGACCATTTGGGTGATTTCTGTTTAGGATTTTTAAAAAGGAGCCAAACAACTATGTGATAATAAATGACTCCATATGATCACTATCCTTCAATAAAAATGTTTTTTTTTTGCATGATCAGTCATATTTTCCAATTTAAATGCCATAATTTCACAATTTCTGCCAAGGTATGCAAACGTTTAAACACAACTGTAAGTCTATTTGGAGCATTGTGCGCATACTTAGTGTGTCTCTAAATCCTAATTCACATATTATACACAGTGGCCGTAACACTTCCAAACTGTGTAGAATTCTGCAAAAATATGGGTGCTCTTTGGTTATCTGAAATGTTGGCGGTATGACTGTGAAAATGTGATTTGCCGCTCATCACGTTGCAAATTTATTTTGTTTGATTGGCATGATTAATTTAGCAGCATAATTACACGTAAATTCTAATTAATACATTAATTGCAAATGAAGAGTATTACCAACATATGTATTTTTTTTTTTTTTTTAAATACTGAGAATAAACATGTCTAAAAAAAAAAAAATTTTTAACCATTCCTTCATGGCTTTCACATCCATTTGCTATATCCTTGAAAGAAGGGGTAGTGGAGAAGGGAGTGAGGAAGTGATTTGTTGCATTACTGGAGCTTTTGTTGTATCAGTGGAACAGGCCATCACAAACTATACTGCAAACCCTCTCATGGATGCCTTTATGGAAAAAACAAATAGTTTTGTGTTTAATTAAAATCTACCTTAATAATAATTTTCCTTGTCTAATTATGTTTTAGTAGACTTCTGAAACTTAGGAAGCTGGCATAGTTTACAGCTTTATGTTAGACTAGCCACTTTCCTGTCAAAAATGACTGCATAGTATTTGCAAGCCTTGTAAATGCTTCTGTTTGCCATACAATGCCGCACATTGCGATCCTCACCATGCTCTGCAAAGCCTGGCATTGTGAGCCTCGCTATGCACAGCTTCTCTTTCTCCTTCCCTCCTTCTGTGTCCTCTCCGCTTTTAGCATTTGACTCACCCTGCCTTGCACATGCTTAGCTAGGGGTATATATGTGTATATATGTGTGTGTATGTGTGTAAGTGTGTATATATATATATATATATATATATATATATATGTGTGTGTATATATTATACATATATTATACATACACTAGGAAATTGCCTGTCAAAAATTACTGGAGTAAAATTGTAAGGCTAGCAATGCTGTTTGGCACACAATGCAAGGCTATGGGCTCCTGAGCACCTGCGGCACTCATAGCAAGCCTCTACCCCTGTGTAGTTTATAGGCCTCGCGGTTAAATGTTACTGTCTTGGGTTGTGTTACTGCCTTGTGTGAAATGTTAGTGGCTTAGATTAAGTGTTAATGGATTTCATGAAATGTTACTGATTAGGGCTATTTTAATGTCCTTCGGGCTAGCTTTACGTTTTTGGACGTCGTTTTCGTCGTCTTGCGTTTTTTTTCGGCAGCCATTTTTTTTGTCGCTTAGGCGATTTTCAATCATGAATAAACGGCAAATATGCATCAAATTAACTTGCAACTTGTCTCACAGGCTCCCTAGCTCTCCCACTGTGGTGTGAGTGTGTAAATTAATTTGAGGCATATTTTTTTTTTTTTCATGTCTCTTCAGATTGAAGGCTCGTCTCGCCCCGCGTGGTGGACGTCTCGCTTTGAGAGGCTCGCAAAGTGTGACCAACATCGTAAGCGTTCCCCACACTGACAACTATTATAGTGACTAGCAACTTGCCCGTCAAAAATTACAGCAATAAAATTTGAAGCCTGGCAATGCTGTTTGCCACAAAATGGGAGCCTCTCCCCTCCCCTCTACTTTACTTTACTTTACTGGCCCCGCAACTTTACTGGCCTATTCCTCCCCTCTCTCTCTTTCCCCCCATCCTCTCCCTCCCCTGTGTCTCTCCCCCCACTCCTCTCTCTCCCCTGTGTCTCTCCCCCCACTCCTCTCTCTCCCCTGTGTCTCTCCCCCAACTCCTCTCACTCCCCTGTGTCACCCCCCCTCCTTCCCTGTGTCTCCCCTCCTCTGTGTCTCTGCCGCAATGCGCATGCGCAGGGGTTGCAACAATCGTAGTTGTCAAACTGCGATTTGGCGCAAGCGTGACGACGAACCTCAGTTTGACAACTATATATGATATATTTACACTTCTGGATTGCTACCTTGACGTGGTGAAGGGAAGTGGCTTGTATACATCAATGAAGTTGTGAGCTATACACATGTAGCATCACCCAAGATGGCCAGGTTATAGCAAGGGCAATTGCCAGTTCTAGTTTTCTGATTGTGTGATAGTCCTAATTAACTGACATTGCAAACATGTCAAATGGTTTTAATGCTTTTGTCTTGGTGTCATTTTTAACTGGATATCCTTGGAAGAAGGATGGCTTGAGTCCTTATTGCTCATTATTACACTACAGATCCTCTTCTGGGTCGTTAACTACTCATGGTGAAGGGGATTGTGTACTTCAGTAAAACTTTGAGCTGTACCATGTAGGGTCAAGATGGGCAAGATCAGACAAATCGCAGACCACTGGAGAAAGAACTGGCAACTCCAATAAAACTAATAATCACCACCATTTACACCTGACATCCTGCAGTCTATAGGGCCACTGAGAATCAGACGCAACTTTATGACTATATATATATATATATATATATATATATATATATATATATATATATATATATATATATATATATATATTATTATCTTTTATTTGTAATGTGCCAACATACTGTATTTCTTAGCACTGTACAGGGGTTACATACACATCCAAAACAAACATTTGCACATTACAAAGCATGGAGCCCCCTGTTTTATAGCTTAAAATCAAACATATGTAGAGCTTGTTTCCAAAGCACAGACACAAGATTAAAAACTCACAACCTTACAGCCCTCTCACCTCTTACCTGATGCTCACCCCCAGCATACTGAACTGTTCCACACTGCCACCGCTTGGAGATTCAGTAGAAATTGTATTTTTTTTCCTTTTTCTTTTTTAAACAGACACTGACCTATTTCTGCCCAGGAGGGGTGTGTGGCCATGAAGGTCCAGGGGGGGGGGGGACTGTGGTGGGTCGGGTCTGGGTGGGGGACCCCCTACACTACAGACAAAAATAAATGAAGGGGAAAAAATTACAAAATATAAGAGGAGGCCCCTGGTGGCTCCACACCTGCTTGTAGGTGTGAATTGATGCAGGTTTGAGTGATGAGAATAACAAGAGGTTGTGAAAAAACTCAAAAGGAAATACTTGAATGATAATATCGGACAAACACAAATATAGAAGTTAATAATAATATAGAGATTTGAATGCATGAGCAAGAAATTTAAATCTGTGCAATCTTCAACAGCATCGATACGCTCCGTACAGCTGTATTTATCTCACATTTATTTCCACTAGACTTGTTAAGTGATATGTTGTTTTTTTTTAACTTTATCTCGCTTCATGTGCTCATTTTGTCAAATTTGAACATTTTCTATAGTGTGAACATTTTGGAGATTACATGTGAACTCTTCATTTTTAAGTGACCGCTCTCTATTGAATTAGGAGTTCTTATGCAAATGAACAGTTGAGTTGTGGAATCCTAATAAGACTGCCAGACTGTGTAACAATAATTATCATTTTTTGGACTATAATACTTGTCATTTCGATGATAGAGAAAATGGAACCTTAAATGCTAGAAGACAAAACAATTAACTGTAGAGGTAGCTTGATAAGTATGTAAAATAGCTCTCTCCCTGTTGCTCATTGTGATGAAGTTTCATTTAATATGTCTTCATTAGTAAATTGAAAGGTGTCCTTTCCAGACGCAGTGAATAGAATATGTAAAATTTATTCTACAGAAAGCGGATCACAATATTCCTGACAAGTATTTTACCACAGGCTTCATTTAACTATATAAATGACCAGTATTGTCATTTAAAGGACCACCAAAGACTAAAAAATATAATTTTAATCAGTATTGCTGCTTTATAACATTGTTTTCTTATTAATACATTCTTAAAATAGACAACAGCACTATTTACTGACCATTTATGGTTTCTATATTCAACTCTGGGAGCAGCCATTTTGCTATTAAAATACTCCCTTGAAAGCAAGACCTCGTTCTTGCTGTTGCAGGAATTGCAAATTAATTTGCACAGACATGCCCACTCCTGTGTATTTCTCTTGGACATGTGATGCCACCAGTCACCTCAAACAGGCACATATATAGGACGAAGAGTGTGAGGGTTGTGTTGCATATTAAATTGCAAGTGCAGCATTAGCTTTCAAGAGTGGAATGTTACAAGCAAAATGGCTGCAGCCATAGTGGAATACAGGAAGCCTAAATTGTCTTTTGTGTGTGTGTTGTTTTATATATAATATCTCTTTGTTACAGGGTTCCATTTTCTTTTCTGAGCTGACTCAGTGTGCCTACTTTCTTTGGAATGTGGATCCTTACAAACCAATTCACTTTTTTTTTAAAAGCTTCTGACGTTAGGAAGTTAATTAGTAGAATTAAAATATATATGTATATGTTGTGGGCAAGTCAGCTAATGGGGTTATGCCACCCACAGACTCTGCAATGCTCCCTTACCTGAGTAGAAGTGCAGGAGTTAACTTTCCTGCTCAGGTAATTAACTGCATCTGCACAGCTCTGATTTAAGACTGCTTCTGAAGTATGAGAAGAGCTGCATATGGACTGATTGTTTGAAGTTTGTCTGGCCAGATATATATATGACAGGATAATATTTGAAGTGGCTCTTCCCCACCTCTTCCTTCCCTGTGTCTCTTCCTTCCATCTCCCTCCTCTGTGTCTCTTCCACACCTCTCCCTCCCCTGTCTCTTGCTCCGTTCTTCCTTCTCTGTGTCTTTCTCCCCTCTCCCTCCCCTGTGTCTCTCCCTCCCCTGTGTCTCTCCCTCCCCTGTGTCTCTCCCTCCCCTGTGTCTCTCCCTTCCCTGTGTCTCTCCCTTCCCTGTGTCTCTCCCTTCCCTGTGTCTCTCCCTTCCCTGTGTCTCTCCCTCCCCTGTGTCTCTCCCTCCCCTGTGTCTCTCCCTCCCCTGTGTCTCTCCCTTCCCTGTGTCTCTCCCTCCCCTGTGTCTCTTCCTCCCCTGTGTCTCTTCCTCCCCTCTACCTCCACTGTGTCACTTCCACCCCTCTCCCTCCCCTGTGTCTCTTCCTCCCCTCCCCCTAGCCTGTGTCTCTTCCTCTCCTCTCCCTCCCCTGTGTCTCTTCCACCCCTCTCCCTCCCCTGTGTCTCTTCCTCCCCTCTCCCTCCTCTGTGTCTCTTCCTCCCCTCTCCCTCCCCTATGTTTCTGCCTCCCCTGTGTCTTCCTCCCCTGTGTCTCATCCTCCCCTCTCTCTCACCTGTGTCTCTTCCTCCCCTCTACTTTCCCTGTGTCTCTTCCTCCCCTCTCCCTCCCCTGTGTCTCTTCCTGCCCTCTCCCTCCCCTGTGTGTCTCCCTCCCCTGTGTCTCTTCCTCCCCTGTCTATCCCTCCCCTGTGTCTCTTCCTCCCCTCTCCCTTCCCTGTGTCTCTTCCTGCCCTCTACTTTACCTGTGTCTCTCCCTCCCCTGTCTATCCCTCCCCTGTGTCTCTTCCTCCCCTCTCCCTCCCCTGTGTCTCTTCCTGCCCTCTACTTTCCCTGTGTCTTTTCCTCCCCTATCCCTCCCCTGTGTCTCTTCCTCCCCTCTTCCTCCCCTGTGTCTCTTCCTCCCCTGGGTCTCTTCCTCCCCTGGGTCTCTTCCTCCCCTGGGTCTCTTCCTCCCCTGGGTCTCTTCCTCCCTTCCCTGTGTCTCTTCCTCCCCTCTCCCTCCCCTGTGTCTCTTCCTCCCCTCTCCCTCCCCTGTGTCTCTTCCTCCCCTCTCCCTCCCCTGTGTCTCTTCCTCCCCTCTCCCTCCCCTGTGTCTCTTCCTCCCCTCTCTCTCCCCTCTGTCTCTTCCTCCCCTCTCTCTCCCCTGTGTCTTTCTCCTCCTTTCCCTCCCCTGTGTATCTTTCTCCCCTCTCCCTCCCCTGTGTCTTTCTCCCACTCTCTCTTCCCTGTTTCTAAGGGAAAGGAGAGAGAGAAAGAGACCCTGTGAGAAATAGGGGAGGAGAGACAAGGGACGGAGTGGGGGGGATAGAGACACAGGGGAGGGAGAGGGGGGCAAAGAGACATACAGTATATAAACACACAGAAAACTCCATGTTTAACATTATATCATGCCATAATTTTTGACGGGCAAGTCTCTAGTAAGCAAATAACTACTTTAAAACCAGAGAGAACCAATTGCCAGACATCTGGCCTCTGACCGAGGAATAGGAGTGCCCTCAACCACCAGAAATCCAGGTGGCAGCCAAGCAGATACTTTGTCTCTGGTCTCAGTAATAAAAGTAGAAGCTAGTTTATTGCTCTAGGGTTGTAAAGCAGATTAGGTTTGGGGACCAAGAGACATTTAAGCCCCCCCCCCCCCCCCCCAACCTATGGACAAGAGAAATAAACAGATATATCCGAAAGAAAGGAATTTTGTAAAGAGGAGTGGTTGTGGGTGAGATCTTTCTGTGTTTGTGATATCAGTGATGAAACTAAAAGTGGTCAGTCTTCTATTCACTAAGAAATGGTGTGGCCTGATTTCTCTATGGCTCCATTACTGATGTCCTCCTCTAACGTGCTGGTGTGATGAGATGAGCATAAAATCAAAACCTGCAGATTGCTCCTATAATGTACAGTAGTAGAATTAGAGGTGTAGTGAGTCCCTTGTCCCTGGGTCATGATATATATATATATATATATATATATATATATATATATATATATATATATATATATATATATATATATATATATATATATATATATATAATTCTAGTATAGTTCAAACTGTACATTTTTAAAATATGACATCTGTGATCCTTTAATGGTTCAAACATTACCCATAAACTTCTACAAGTTTAGCCTCATTTGATCTATTTCCACATTTTTATTCTTTTTGAAGATCATGGCCTTTACCAAACCTTATTTCTCATTATTGATATTTAAAACATACCTTTTGTAATTTTGTATTAATTTCAAACTGGTTTGTCACATGGAGCAGAGGGCGATGGCTGAAACTGTGGGATCCAAAAAAATGTAATCATATTTCTTGTTTTAATGCCACACAAAAAAGAAAAGTGCAGCTGCAACTCATATTTTGAAATTCCATAGACAATAACTTTAGATAATTCATTTATCATGCGGTATCAGGGGAGATGTATCATTTCCCAGGACACCACGAATCACATATGATCTGTCACATTAATCATTTGTAACATGGGAATATTTGTCAGCCAAGTGAACCACAGACAGCTATTTTTGTAATTTATGTTACTAGATTTGTTTTATCCTTTGTTGATGAGTAAAGAACATGTTGTTTCCTATATAACCACCACCCAATAGTTTATTGCTGTTTTTCTCCTTCATTCTGAACCACCTACAGAGATTCATTCATTCCTGTTATTAAAGAGATAATTCCTATTAATTACTGGTAATCCCTTGAGATATATATGGGCCTGTTGTCGTCAGTGCACAAAAAGTGATTAGGAACATTTAGTCAGCAGGCGAGTAGGCCCAATGCCCAATTATCAGTAATTAATGTAACAATCTCTCATTGCCAAAAAATATGATTTTTGGCTGGTGGGTAGATAAGAAAAGCTGTCCGACAGTTAAAAATTGCAAAATACAATGTTCGTAAAAAATGAATTTTTTGATAACATTTAATAAACCACTTGACATTGTTGCTCTTGTTCAGTTCTTCAGTTACCTCCGCCTCTCTTTGACCATATGGACGCAGCATGCCAGGCACATCTCTCTGTTTGATTGTGCTTATCCATACGGTTATCTTGGCAAAGATATTGGAGTTGGTTGCCAGTTCCTTTTCCAGTGTCTGACCTCTGTGCTATGACTCTTCATGGTATAACTCGCAGCTTCATTGAAGCACACACGCCCCTTCACCACATCCATGTAGGGAACCAGAAGGGGAATTGATATTACCTATAGACTTAATTTATTCCATGTAGGGAACTTCCCCTGTGTGACTTGAGTAGACGTGCTAGATATATGATCTTGAAAGTTGTGTTTGGATCGTAAATTACATGAAAACATCCTCCCTCTCTCTAGTAATTAATTATATAAGAGTTGGCATACATTTAGAATAATAAGAGTTCAGTGTGTAAAAAAAACAAATCTATAACCATTCTGAATTAACCAACTGGACATGCTCTTACTGCTTATCATCCCACATTCTGAGGAATAATTATTCATGAGAGATTAAGTCATTATGAAGGAGGTAGGAACTTTTCATGCTTGTTATGCTTCAAAAACATAACTTTGAACTTTACAATTTGACTCAAATAAATGTCAGTTGTAGTTTATTATATAAAACTAGCGACTTGCCCGTCAAAAAATGACGGCAATTAAATATGTATGTTTTGAATTCTGTTTTGCACGCAATATGTGTAGTGGGGTTAATCATGGTAAAAGGCTACTTGCAGAGAATTGTAATTTGTTATTTTGTTGTTGTTGATTTTTGATGGTTGACATTTCGTTGTTCCTGCTGTAATTTTGCGAAAATGGCACATAGAGTTTCCTATGTGAAATAGTGGTTCTCTAAAAGGAGAACGCCAGACATTAAAGTTCGTCCATGGGGTGTAACCACTGTTCTCTATGTTTTTTACCATTATATAGAGTTTCTTATGGAAATAGTGGTGCTCTTAAAAGAGTCTGAGTGACATAAATGTAATTCTGGAAATTAAACCACTGTTCTCTATATTTTTTGTTTGTTTCTTGTTGTACATTTGTTGTAGAAATTCCATTACTTTTTGAAAATGGCAAATAGAGTTTACTATGTGAAATAGCGGTAAAAGAGTCCCAGAGATATCTAATTTTTTCCTAGAAGTAAAACCACTGTTCTCCATGTTTTTTGCCATTTTATAGAGTTTCTTATTGAAATAGTGGTCCTCTAAAAAGAGCTCAAGTGACTTAAAAGTTAGTCCTCGAAATTTTTTTAGTCGGAAATTGTTATAGATGTTAATTTTTGTGTTTTTTTAGGTCTGTGCCATGTCTTGTATTGTTATATGTTGTTGAAATAAAGTTATAATACATCATAGTAGACAATGTTTTTTGTAAAAATGCGTCCATCATCTAATAAATCATCTTGACTTTCATTGTTTTCAATGTAAACTTTAATAGCCTCTGGATTCTGGCATCTTGAGAATGCAACATACAGCTGGCCATGTGCAAATACGGGTTCTTCTAAAAAGATACCGACAGATTTGAAAGCTTGTCCTTGTGATTTATTAATGGTGATGGCAAATGCCATAATGATGGGAAATTGTCTCCTTTGAAGTACAAAAGGGAGGCTACTTTCACTTGGTGCCAAATCTATTCTTGGTATCAAAACTCTCTCTTCTTTATGGGTACCAGTTAGAATTTCAGCATGTATGAAATGGTCCTTTAATTCTTGAACAATTAATCTGGTCCCATTACATAGGCCTTTTTTTTGGTTCATATTTCGCAGTAACATGACAATTGCACCTTTCTTTAGCTGCAAAATATGTGGTGGCATTCCAGAGGGAGTTAATGAATTCAGTTGAAAAGTTTGTCTGACTTTCTTTGTCATCACCAAGTACAGAATCAGCACTGTAAAATATTAAAAAAAAGTAAATGAACCACAAAAAAATTATTGAGGAGTAATGCATCCTTATTTTTGCATGTTAGTATTACTTTGTTGGCAAGCTCTGCATAGTCGTCATTATATTTTGTAGTTTGGAATATAGCTGATATGAGATCCTGTTTGCAAATCATATGAGCAGGGATCTGGACAGTGTCATCGGGTAGATTTTGTGTTTGCTCTGTTTTTCCTTCTCCAATTTTAATGAGCCAATCATTGAATTAATTTTCTCCTTCTGATTTCATATTTAGTTGTAATTGAAGATGGGTAAAATGTTTCCATAGTGTACTTGACTTTATACATGCTTCGACAATGTTGGTTCGATTTCCAAGTACGACAGGTAATGTTTGTCTAAAATCTCCACCTAACAACATAACCTTTCCACCAAATGGCAAATTATTATCCATGACTTCACGTAGCAAACGGTCAATACATTGTAGGGCATGGCATGACATCATTGTAGCTTCATCTATTATAATTAATTGACTTTTTAAATTTTTTTTTGCTTGTAAATAATTCATTCGAATATCCGACAATGATTTTTCCAAAATAGGAACTGTCAGTTTTAATCCACTGAACCGTTCTTCCACCTTCTAACAGAAGTGCGGCAATTCCAGTGGTTGCAAATGCCAGCGCTATTTGACCCTGCGCTTGAACAAAACTCATCAATAAATGATCTAGATACTTTTTTTCCTGATCCGCCAGGTCCATCCAGATAGAAATATCGCTCTTTGAGCATGTCATCATCTAGGGCATTTTTGATTGCATTAAATGCTTGCAATTGTAATTTATTTAAAGTTGCAAATCTTTCTTCTGTTCTTTCTCTTTGGAGTTGAGTGTCATAGTCTTCAAAGTTTATGTCGTCTATGAGACCTGGATCTGGCAGATTAAAACTTGCACAACTTAATCCATGTGTTGGAAAGACCTTTCGGATTTTCAATTAATGCAATAGGCTCATTGTATAGTTGCAAAAAGTCTTCAGCCATATTTGTTTTTAAATTTGTCCCACAAAGCTAATGAATTTGGAGCATTTGAGAAGATACAAATGAATGCAAATTGTTCCCTCATCTGCCCTGGCATTTGACATGGTGCTGCTTTTTCTAGACATCTTTCCCATTCTGTATCATCAGCTAGGAAGTTTCTATGTTGTGCAGCTAAATGAAATGATTCATATACTATGTCATTAACAGTTCTTAACTGTTCAAAACTTTGTGCACCAGAAACATTTAGAAGTAGTAGTCGTAAGCAGAAACGTTCAAGGTCTCTTGGACTTAGTGTAAATTCTTGGTATTTTATTTCCACAACTTTTTCATTTTTGCCATAATCCATTAATGAAAACATAATGGTATGGAATGTCAATATATATAACAATTCCCTTGCCTGTAAGTCAGTAGAATTTAATTGAAACCATGCAGTTAGTGTAGTTTGGCGATGCTCACTTTGTGCTAAAGCATTTGTTTCATTTCCAACATGGAAATACACTGAATGTCTTTGTGGCAAATGTACAGCTAATCAATATACTGCATGTGAGCGATCGTGCATTTCAAATTTTAGAAGACGCCACATTGCTTCTGGCGCACTTACATAGCGAGCATCTACATGAGATGTAAGTTCATCATGTACTAACTCACTGTGTTTGTTATTTTCAGCACTTTTGACCACTACAGTAGCTGCATCAAAGCCTTTGTAAATATATCTGTAGACATTTTTTTTTTTATATTTCTTTATTAGAAGGTTCACAAAATATAAAACATATTGATCAGCAATTCCGTCAGTCAATTTATGCAGGTTCACACAACAAAACATTACCCAATGATTAACTGACTACACCTTCTTATTTTACATTTTTAGTTATGAAGTATCATGTAGAATAACTTAAAATTTCTATCATAGTAGAACATAGTACACGGTAAAATTAACAACATATGAGAATGTAAGAGAAAGAAAAGTAGAGATAACACATAAGAACAGACATTGGAATGGATAGTTAAACCATAGTGCTGTTAACTAAATATATAAACGTATAAACCATAAAAGCTAAAATGGCCTCCACTAAGTTTGCCCATTACAGTCCTCACTAAGATACCACACTGTTCATCACATGACATTTACCTTGGTAGTGCAGCCGAAGAACCCCCAGGACTCCTTAACTCCATGCCCCCTCCTGCCTTCGTTGTATCAGAATTTGGATGTTATATCAGAGGAACACTTAATGAGTATGCTACCCAAGGTTTCCAGATTGCCAGAAACTGGGGGAGACTATCCAGGATAATGTGGGTTAATCTCTCATTAATAAAGAGGTAATTGATCTTCTTGACTACCTCTTGAAAGTTTAGTGTCATTTTTTCCATCTGCTAGTTATGTGTATTTTGGAAGCCAGTGCCATTAATTGAAATAGTTGATTTTGAGATTGAGAAAGATTCTTGATGTGTACCCCCAACAGGCATGATTCCATAGAGGGCGAGACCACCTTTTGAAAAAGTGTGGAGGCTAAATGAGCTAATTGTTTTCTGTATAGTTGGACATGACCACCAAATGTGGATGTGGTCCCCCACTTGTTGGCAGCCCCTAAAGCATTTATTGCTCTCGTGTGGTTTAAACTTCTGCAATTTATCGGGCGTACAGTAGGCTCTGTGCAATACTTTAACAGCCGTCTCTAGCAGAGCTGCATTGAGGGAACCTCTGGAGAGGTTGAAGCAAGATTCTGTCCACTTGTCCCAATCCCATTCTCCCCCCTGGTCCTTTTCCCATTGTTTCATAAATTTAGGTTTCTGGCTGCTGTTGGAGTCTCGAAAGATGCCATATAGCGAAACCAAAACCCCTTTCATGAGAGGGAGGCTTCTACATACAACAGACATCCAGGAGGGCCTAGGGGTTCCTAATTCTCTCAGAGTCTTGCTGGCCCAACTTCTAATTTTCAAATAATTATAAATTTCCGTGGCTGGTAGATCCTGGGTCGTACAGAATTGGTCGTAGGTCAACAGTCTACCAGTTCCCTACCCGGTCAAGGTTTTCCAGAGATCCACCAAAATTTGAAGATGGAGCTCGTGTCTTTTAGGATTTGTGGAAAGGACGTGATTGATAATAAGGGAGACAGACCCGAGCTAAGTCGACACCTGGAGTTGCCCACCCCCAAGCCTGATGAGTTAGGGAGATCATAGGGTTGTGATGCGTATTAAAAGGAGTTAATTCCTTGGGGATCCAGATCAACCTATCCCAGCTGTGCGGAAGCATCTGCTGATTTTCTAGGAATACCCAGGATGGCTGGTGGGTAACAGAGTGTAACCTGGGCAGATGGGCCAATTGAGCTGCCTTAAGGTAGAACCTTAGGTTGGAACACGCTAGTCCGCCTCTACTTTTATGTCTAAACATTACCTGTCTGGAGATACGAGGGCGCTTATTTTGTAGACATATTTAATGGATTTTATAGAAGTGCAAGCTTCCACATTTAATGTGTGCATTATACTTCATAAGTAAATGTGGATTGTTTGGTACCACATATCTGTTGTCTACCTTTTTCCACAAATAATGGCAGTTTGTCCTTCTCTTCTCCTATATAATGGACAGCCATCACAATTAGCATACGTTTTGTCTCTCTAATCTTTTGGAAATTCTTTTGTACATTTCTTATTTTCCATACATTGTGACTGTGGATTAATATCTCCACACGGTCCATGAATCATACGATGAGTTACAATCTCATATAGTCTACCATGTAGTTCTGGATCTGGTAGTTCAGCAATAATTACTGAATCCACTTTGTCATCAGTATCCAATTTGTCTTTCTCTTGAAGGATTATAAGAATATGTGCATGTGGAAGGCCTATTTTTTTTAAAAATTGTATAGAGCTTCTTATGGAAATAGTGGTGCTCTAAAAAGAGTGTGAGTGACAATCATTTAATTTAATTTTAAAGACTATTGCCATTAAATCTGGTCTATCGGAAGCAGTTTGTCCAATTAGCAGATAGTGTGTAATCTCTGGCCATTGTGGATTACATGTAAATGTAATAAATAAATCAGGTATCCCAAATTTGGTGACAATAGCCATGACATCATTGAATATTTCTCGCATATTGCGAGGAGATCCCTGGAAAGAAGATAGTAAAATGATGGCTTTGCCAGCTGGCAGCTCTCTGCTTGTAGCAACATCAGCGACATAATCCATTAATCCACAATACTGTTCTACACATAGTTTATCTTGTTGATATTTGATGAAGTTTAAATTATTTGCCTCAACTTGCAAATATGAATCAATGATCCATTGCTGTTTCAGTTTTCCACCACATAAAATGGGATTGCATCCATCTCGAATGGCTATTTGAGCGACTTTAAATTCAAGCATGGAAATATTGTTTCTCACATGTACTTTTGAATTTGGGTAACTCTGAAGAGTTCATTTGGGTTGCCAACCTGTTTCCCCATGTGGAAAAAATACGGGATATGTCATTGGATCCAAATTGGTACTTGAGATACTTATACGTATTAATGAAAGGTTGCTCCTCATTTTTGGGCTACATTCTAATATCTTTCTGAAATGGTGGTTCTCCTTCGTCATTTTGAAAGACCATTGCCACCTCATTTGATGTTGGCAAGTTATAACGGCGTTTATCAGTATGGCGATCTCTTTTAAGCACCATATTGACCTTTGGGATTGGCAATTGATGTATTTCTGCATGAATTTGTTGTTCCTTTTCTACTTCTGCCAATTATTTATAGGCTTGAGAGTAAAGGTTTTGAGCCATAATTTTATCAAGCTCTATAAAAACAATGGGTAAGCATTTTTTATTTTCTTGAAGCTGCATACGTTGGGCAACAGCTTCCATTGTATCTAGGACATATAGTTGAGCAAATTTTCTTTGCTCTCCTTCCTCTGGATCTAAATGAGAAGTACAATGGTAAATTTGTCCTTGTACTTTAAAGCAGTAAGGGCCATGTCCTAATGTTGCACCTGTAGATGCAAAGGATATGGCATTATTGTAGGATCTTATGTTTGTTTTTACATTTTGGTAGTTGGGGAAATCAGGCTCAGTCATAATGCTTTGTAAATATGTTGGGAATTGTTGTCTTTCTGGAAGTCTTACCTTGCCTTTTTGACAGCAACTAACGAACTCGCCATCTCTGGGTCTTTCCTGTTTGAAATAAGCCCCACAAAACTGACAGACAGTATTCATATCACCAAAATTATGAACCTCTACTGCTAAAGATTTAAGTAAAGGACAATTGTGAGAACATATATCAATAGGAGTCTCTAAATCCTCATTAGAAATCTTATCGGATTGTTCAGCAACACTTTCTAAATGCTTTTGTTTTTTAGTTGCCTTCTTAGGGATGGATTTTAGTTTCTCAGCAAAAGACTTTTGCGTTCTTTTTGTCCTCGAATTTCCTTCTGCTCCTGCGTCGGATGCTCTGCCCATGTTTTTTGACGTTCTCTAGTCAGACGTCTTTGTTTTTCCTGTTTCTTGTCACTATCTGCCATATTAATCTGTAAATAAAAATATAATATTATGTTTTCTAGTTATCGTAATATTTTTTTTTTTTTCTACTATCCTGTTTTGTGTGCATCACGGTTTCTATTATGAGGTTAGCTTGATAAGGTTGGAGTTAGAAACATAGGGCCTCATTCAATGTCAATGTTTGCAATTGCATAAGGATGTATATAAGCAGTAAGTACCATATATATTTTGTCTTTTAGTTTTCAGCTAGTAAGGAGCCAATTTTTGGATAGAAGTTCATTTAGTAGAAAGTTAAATAAATATGCTATGTGCTTATATAAATCTCTATTCAATTAGTCGATTTGCAATTGAATGAGAGTGTTAGTTAGGTTGCAGTGTATTTTGTGAAAGTGGCACATGAAAGATGATAGTTCCTTCTATTTTCCATGGGTCTTATTCAATTGCGATTTTGTCAATTGAATGTTTTTTTCCAAAAATGATGTTCTGTACTTATATAGAGGCCTATTTAATTAGGCAAATTGCAAAATAATGAGGCCCCATGTGTTTTTTATATTACCTTTTATGCGATACTGTTGTCATTATGTGTTTAGGGTATGGAGTTGGGCTTAAACGTTTGTGCAGTAAAAAGTGTATATATCTTTAAAGTGTGTGTATGTTAACCTTTTTTTTTTTTTTTTGTAATTTAGTGTACAACATAGTTGGCCTTAGGTCTTTTTCTTTTTTTGTGTTGCTCTCCTGTTTTGCATGTGGCAATGTTGTTATTAGTGTTTTCCGGTTATGGGGTTCGACTTATATTGTTAGGTTGCTGTACATTTGCAGAAAGTCAACCAAAAAACAGGATAGGTCGGTCCTTCTATTTGATATGTGTAAATATCAGTATTTTATTTGTTGTTTAACATGTAATTCTGTACCTCTTTGCATGAAATCTGTTGTGTGGAAATTGATGTAGCGATGCAGAGAGTCTTCAGGCAATGTCTGTTGAGACTGAAAGAGAGAGATGCAAATGTTGCATTAAAATGTAAGTAATTCATTTTTTTTAATAAGAACATGTAAAACAGGATCTATATTTTTAATTAGTATGTATTGATTGAGGTTTAGGTTATGGTGTTAGGCTTAGAGAGTGGTGCATATTTAAGAGGATAGCTGGTTGGATGTGTTATGTTGTAAGAAAATTTGTTGCAGTATCTTGTTTTGTGTGCAGAACTGTTGGCATTAGAGGTTTAGGTTGTGGGTTTGGCGTTATAGGTTAGGGCACACAAAACACCATTACTTTTTTAATTTTGTATGAGTCACCAATATTTCTTGTACTATGCAGTTTTGTGTACACCAGTGTTGTAATTATAAATTTAGGTTATTGGTTAGACTTAGAGGTTGGTGCAGAGAAACAGAATGTGTTCTTCCATTTTGTATGTGTTTTGAATGTTTGTTGTCCTATCCTGTTTTGTGTACACCATTGATAACCTGATATGTTGAGGTTCTGGTGTTGGCCTTATAGGTTAGGGCACATTAAACATATTTTGTAATTGTATTTTGGATCTTGTAAAAATATTTTTTGTCCTATCCTGTTTTGTGTATACCACTGTTGTCATTAGAGGTTTAGGTTGTGGGTTTAGGCTTATAGGTTAAGGCACAGAAAACAGGATGTATTGTTCAATTTTGTATGTATTAGCAATATTTGTGGTACTATCCTGTTTTATGTACACCACTGTTGTCATGAGAGGTTTAGCTTCTGGGTTTAGTCTTATCGGTTATGGAACACAAAACAGGATTTATTCTGAAATTTTGTATGTGTTAATAATATATTCTGTAGTATACTGTTTTCTGTAAGCCACTTTTGGGATTATAGGTTTAGGTTATGGATTAGTCTTAGAGGTCGGTGCAGACAAAACAGGATTAATTGTTCTATTTTATATGTGTTAACAACATTTGTTGGAGTATCCTGTTTTGTGTGCAGCATTATTATTAGTAGGGGCTTATGATTTTTTTTTTTTTTTTTTTTTCATTTTGACATTGGCGCACAGCAAACAGGATAGGTGTTTCTTTTTTTTTTTCTTTTTTTTGTATACTATACCTTGGTTGAATTATTAGTTGTGTATAAATGACAGAGGGTCCCCTGTTGCCAATGTTCGTGCGACAATCCAGGCAGTGTCTGTTGAAAAAGAGAAATGTTTTTTATGTGTAATTTTTTTATTTTTTTTAACAGCAATTTTTTTTTTAAACCGTGCAGCGCTGCAAAATATTCAGTGACGCTGTTGAGGCAGAGTCTGTTGGAAATGTGAAGAAAAGGGAAATATTAAAATGCATCATAAATATATATGTGTGTCTATTTTTTTGGTAAAAGGCACCTTTTTTTTTAAAAATAGATATGAATAAAATCTATGTACCTTTTTTTTTCTTATGTTTGAAGTTGAGATTATTTTAGGGCACATAGCCATATATGTGTGTTTTTAAATGTTATGATACATGTATAAGGTTGTTGTTGGCAATATTTGAAATGAAACTTTTATTTTTTATTTTTATGGATATATTAATTAATTAAATGTATTAAAGCTTACCTATTTGTTTTAATTTGCAGATTGTAAACTTCTAAAGTGATAATAGAGTTGCTACAGAAGTAACGCCACCAGTGAAATGTCCAGTCACAGTTTTCGTTTTTTTTTGTCGCTTAGGGGATTATCGAGTGTGTAAACTTTGGGAATGTTAGTGAAATTGAGGTGTAACCTGACTTCCAGATGTCCTAGGTGTCCCCCCCTTGCTGTGAGTAATGTTTTTTTTTTGTGTTTTGAGTATTTTCCGCTGTGCACGATTTGTCCATTAAGGTCGTATTTTTGCGAGTCCTTAATTGTTTTACAGGTTTTTGTTTTTTTGTTTTTTTGTTGTAAGGCCGCAAATTTTCTTTTTCCTAAGTCCCGCGGGTTGTATTTTTTTTGTGTAAGTCCGTAGTTCATCATTGCATGTTTTGTTTTTGTTTTCAAACTCCCGCGTGTGTGGGCATTTGTAAGCGTTTGTGGGGCGACGTAGAGCCTCCACCTCTGCAAATGCGGCCCCTCGCTTCACAAGGGTGCGCATTTGCGGTCCGAAGGTCGTAGGGATTAGCGCCATAGGCGCTCATCTCCACCAGCACAAGGAGTGTGCGAGGGCTGCAGTTGCGGCGGGCTCGCTATGCGAGCCTGCAAGCATTAACAACAACCCGCATGCTGACAACTATATATGTGATAATTTCTACAATAATTTAAATATTTGCTGCATCACGAAATTAAAAGCTACATTTTCTTTGTTGTATTTGCAAAATCCTGTTTGACAATGTGGCACTTTTATAATTATTACACTAGTAACAGATTTCCTGATAGATAAAATGTGCTGACTATATCAATCTTTTTTTTTTTTTTATCAATTGTCATGATCCCCTGACCACCTTGCCCCTTTGGACTCTTATGTATGTGGTTGTGGAACTGGGCTCAGTAATCTTACAGAATGTTTAATACTTATTTAATACTAGCGAATTGCCCGTCAAAAAATGACGGCAATGAAATTTTAAGGTAGCTAATGCTGTTTGGTGTATAATAATGAAATATATAATACATTATTAAATGAATATACTTTACCTATTTTGAAGCATTGTGTTGAAGAGCTGTCAATGTGTTGTGATGTTGCTGCAGCATTAGTGGTGTGGAGCTGCTGTGTAAGCGTGGTGATTGTGTGCAGTGTAATAGTGTGCGTGCGCGAGACGAAACCGTTAGTGTAGTGGTGTACTTCCGCATTGGCGTAAAATGGCGGGTTATCTGTGGTATGCGTCTTTGCGGATTATCCGTAGGTGCTTCGTGGTGTTTTTCGAGTTTCGTGTGGTGTTTTGCGAGTGTGTTGTGGTGTTTTACGTGTTGAGAGTGCTGTAGCCTCGTTTTCGTTTGTTCGTCTGCCATTTTTTCACTCGCTTAGCGATTTTGTTAGTGTCTAAAGTGTTTTATTTTTATTTAAATAAAGGTGTAACTTGTTTTTTTGAGGTGCTGGATGGTTCCTCTTGCTGTAGGTAAGCTTTTTATGTGTGTGTTGTGTGTATTTAGTGTGTTTTAAATGTTTGTATGTCGGCGTGTTGCGTCCGATGTTTGCAAGGTCACAAAATCTGTTAACGTGTGTCGTATGGTGTTTGCGTGTGTAGCCTCGTTTTAGTTTTTTTCGGCGGCCATTTTTTTCTCGCTTAGCAAATTTTTTAGTGTGTAAACTCTTTTATTTCGAGTGAAATGAAGGTGTAAGTTGCATTTTTGAGGTCCTGGGTGCTCCCTCTTGGTGTAGGTAAGCTTTTTATGTATGTGCTGTGTGTATGTATTGTGTTTTTAATTTTGTAATGTTCGTGACTTGCGTTCGAGTGTTGCGAGGCCGTAATGTGTGTGAACGTGTGTGAACGTGTGTCGTATGTTGTTTGCGAGTGTCGTAATGTGTGTGTCGTGCTTTTTGGGTTGCGACGTGAAGTTTGCGAGGATCGCAGTCGCTCCATGCTAGCAACTGAGACATGAGACCCTCGGCCAGTGCCCTCGCTTCGCGAGGGCGGCGTCTCGCTACGCGAGCCCGCAGCGTTAGCGACAACTCTTACGCTCACAACTATATATGTGATGTCATGTTGATTACCCTATGTATGTTTTGTTGCTTCTGTATGTGTGTTTGACTTATGATGTTAGATTCTGTATGTTACATGTTCGGTTCATGATGAGTTAAATGATTTTGAATGTGATGATGTGATCTGTAACTGCCATGTTAAGGTTAATTTATGTAATCCTGCTATGTGGTAAAGTCTGCTCTGACTGAAGTATGTATGCTCCTGGCTGGAAAAAAAGATTGAGGTAATTGCTATCACTGTTTGACTCGATTAATATATATATATGGATTAAGATATCTGGAAGATACATATGTCATAATTCATAGTAAAAAAATAGCTGCCCAACATTCCTATTAAATTCGAAGCCCGTAACTCTGTGAAGCCTGTCCAACGTGAAGCTCACAACAATTGCAAGCTCGAAATTTGGCCTAATTACTTTGCTATTAAATTAGAAAGGGCTGCAAGCCATGGGCTTGAGACCCAAATCATAACTCGTTCGTAGAACATTGGATTTGCAGCTGTGCGGACAATCAATTAGTGTAGACCATAGTTACGGGTTTAGACGGAGCCAATGGAAAACAAGATCGTCAGTGTTACGTCACTGAAAATGGGGAGGTTGGATTTCAAAGTCCTACGGGCTACTGGCTATCGGACCCACATTCCAGATTAATGCAATATTAATACAGCCATAAATATTATCTTCTATTACATGCTAGTTACAGGGCTTGACAGATCAAGGGATTTGCATCCTGTGAACTTCCACGTTTATATCCCGTAGGCTTTTTTCGGCTGTTATGCGGCTTACTCCGCAAGTCGTCAGCGGCCTGCTTTAAGGGCTAATTTAATAGCCATAAGTCCTAATATCAACATTACGGGCTGCGTTTTAACATGTAGCCAGAATTTAATAGGGCTGCTAGTCTTTTACAACTAGTGAAGAGGATGTTATGATGCCTTGCAGATGAAACCTTGTCAAATACTGTATTAGCAATTTACACAAAACCCAGATACTCACAAACTGTTGCAGAATGTTATCAGTTCAAGTTAATATATACATCTATTGAACCTGCAATGAATTTCAACAGCAATTAAAGTAGTTCTTGATTCTTTTTTATAAGCTGATCATGTGTTCATATTTTTAAATGTTGTATTAATGCTAGGGGAATTTAGAGACATCTGCTGCTTTGGTGAAGGGATCACAAGAACATGAAAGATCTGCTGGGTAGGTTTAGACATAACAGATTTATCAAGCTCGACTGAAGAAAGCAGATTGCCACATCTACCATGAAGACTTCTCTAGGGACTCACCACAAAATCAAGTTGCACCTTTCCTAAACCCATTTCAAATCGTGAAATCTTGTTCATAAAGTCTTCTTTTCTGGAAGATGCTTCTCTCCTATACTTCATTAAACTTTTTGATAATGTCACTAATCCCAGTTTTTTTGGGGGTCTGGCAACTGGACTCTGATGAACACTAGCTACGTGGCTGGAGAAATAAAAGGGCTATTATAATGGCCATAAAGACTTTTTGAAAGACTGTATCACTTGGTGATTTGTTAAAAGGCTCAATCCCCCCGCCACCCCCCAGCCTTGGGTGTATAAACCCTACACTATAAGCCCCCTTATCCCCAGGTAATTTTGGCCTTGAGGGCTCTGGGTCTATTTTCCATTTTTACAACCATTGATGACGTCACAGATGTCCAGTGCTGCCCAAGAACAGTTTGATGCGATTCCCTTGATATTGTGCATCTGCTAGTATTAGTTAGGGAGCTAATTCATCTTTTGGATAGGCAGATAGCCCGTCGGGGGGTAAGTAGTGGATCCCCCATACCACCATAACCATTTATTATGAGGGATAGTATTTTTGTATTAGGGTTATGAGTAGATAGTGTAGATCTGTATTTCTTTGGGAATTAATGGTGGGCTCCACTACCACCAACTAGTTTAGTTACATAGTAGTTACATAGTATTTAAGGTTGAAAAAAGACTTCAGTCCATCAAGTTCAACCTTTTAAGATCTCCTTTGATCTGCAATATGCGGATTAACTATTAATTCATTAGTTGTTAATTAATTATTAATCAATTATTTAATGTTTTTATTTTTTTATTTTTTTTATTATTAATTAGTCCAGAGGAAGGCAAATAGAAAAGAAAAAAAAACAAGCGAGACTTAGCCAATTGTCTAAAGGGGAAATGTTAAAAATTTGCATCATTACTGTCTCTCTAATCCATGATAACCCTGAATACCCTTTTTAATTAGAAATAAATCTAGTCCCCTTTTAAAGTTATCTATCGAATCCGCTGTCACCACCTCCTCTGGTAGAGAATTCCACAGATTAACCACCCTTACTGTGAAGAACCCTTTTCTTTCTTTGAGGTGGAATCTTTTTACTTCTAACCTCAAGGGATGTCCTCTTGTCAGTTGAAAACCTCTTGGCAGAAAAAGCTCCCCCGACAAATCTTTATACTGACCCTGGATGTATTTATATAAGGTAATCATATCTCCTCTTAGATGCCTTTTTTCTAGAGAAAATAAGTTTAATTTGGTTAGTCTGTCTTCATAACTTAGCCCCTCCATTCCCCTTATTAGTTTGGTTGCCCTTCTCTGTACCTTTTCCAGCTCTAAAATGTCCTTTTTATGAAGTGGTGCCCAAAATTGTACTCCATATTCCAAATTAGGGTGTACTAAAGATTTGTATAGTGGCAGAATTATATTTGCTTCCCTGGCTTCTATACCTTTCTTAATACATGCTAATATTTTATTTGCCTTTGCAGCTGCTGCTTGGCTTTGAGCACTGTTACCTAGGTGGTTGTCCACAAGCACTCCCAAATCCCTTTCAATATCTGATACACCTAGATTTGCTCCATTAAGATTATAAATTGCATGGCTATTTTTCCTTCCCAGATGCATAACCTTACATTTATTTATATTAAATCTCATCTGCCATTTAGATGCCCATTCCTCAATTTTATGTAAATCCCCTTGGAGGGAAAGCACATCATTATCTGATTTAATTACCTTGCACAACTTTGTGTCATCAGCGAAAATGAAGACCCCACACTCCAATCCTACCTCTAAGTCATTAATAAATATGTTAAAAAGGAGAGGACCTAATACTGAACCCTGAGGAACCCCACTTACCACATTAGTCCAATCAGAGTATGTTCCATTTAGTATTAGGGTTTTTTGCAGATGTGCCACTTATAATATTATGCACTTTATTGAATTCATGGATATTTATGTTTTTTCTATTAGTAATCTTCTTTATGACAAATATATTTTTTTTACTATTGATGCACTTGATAACAATGTGGATAAAAAATATTGCACTATATTGATCATATTATACGTTTATTTATACTTATGTTTTAGTACTTTTTTCTCATGCATGTTAAGCATTTATTGGTATTCAAACAATGTTTTCTATCAGTACTTGAATAGTGTAACCCATATGATTGATATGTGCTCCCTATATTTTCCTATTATTGGCATAATATGGCCCTATATAATTTGGCCCTATGATGTTATACTTTGATTAATTGAAATATGGACGTGATTCGTTGTATAGTTTATGATTTTATAGGACGTAGTTGTTACATAGTTACATAGGGCCTCATTCTATTATCGGCCGCAAAGCTGCGATTCCTTGAGGGGCTCCCGTTACCTTGCAATTCAATTATACAGCGCCGCAAGGCTATCCCCTTACGGCCGGCCGTATATCTTGCAATCGGCCGTAAGATCAGAAATCTTTGAATACAAAAATAAATTCAAGACCGCACTGTAAAGCTCTGTAAATGCTAGGGATCATTATGGGGGACATGAGAATTAATAGCAACCCCCTATCAAGCTTGCACATCAGCCCAAATCCGAGATTACATTTACTGTTTATTTTCCGGCCGCAGCGTGGGCAGGTCTGAGGTGCTCCAAGCCCTCTCGACTTTTTACATGGATATGTGACATAAATTAAAAAAATATATATTTACGGATTTGAGTGTAGGGGAATGTTGTGCTATGAATGCTAACACCTACAATCACTTTATAGTCTCCTCAGAGTGCAGGATGGCTTTATTATGGCTTTATGTGCTTAATTGTGTGCCTGCGGGACCTTTTTTCTGCAAGTAAGCTGCAGCTCGGTTTTAGCTTTGCAGAGAGGGTTCCCGTAGCAATTGAATAGCAACCGGGGCATTCTTGCGCCCGAAACTCTTGAGGACGTTTAAGATCAAAGGCTTTCCTCCGGCGTGTGCGGCCGCAAGGGATAGCAAGGCGCCGGCCGCAAGCCTGCCAGAATCCCCGGCTGGAAGGGAATAGAATAGGCGAATTGCTTGCGGCCGGTCCTTGCGGCCCCGCATCTCCTACGGCCGATAATAGAATGAGGCCCATAGTAATGAAGGTTGAAAAAAGACTTTCAGTCCATCAAGTTCAACCAGTTAAGATCTCCTCTGATCTGCAATATGCGGATTAGTTATAAATTATTTATTAGTTAAATGATTATTAAAAGTATAGTATTTGAGGATGAATAAATGAGTTAGTCCATCAAGTTCAACCTCTTTAGATGTCTAGTGATCTTTTTAAAATGTGGACTATTTATTATTAAGGAAGGCAAACAAAAAAAAAAAAAACATTGAAACTTTGCCAATTGTCTCAAAAGGGGAAAAAAAGCACAATTCCTTTCTGACCCCAGAAACTGGCGATCACATTTCTCCCTGGATCAATATTCCTTTGTTAGGTATCTAGGATAGCCTTGAATGCTCTCTTTATTCAAAAATATATCTAACCCCTTTTTTAAGTTGTCTATCGAATTCTTTGGTAGAGAATTCCACAGTTTAACCACCCTAACTGTGAAGAACCCTTTTCTTTGTATAAGGTGAAATCTTTTTTCCTCTAACCTCAAAGGGTGTCTTCTTGTCAGTTGAAAATCTTTTGCTACAAAAAATTCACTTGACAAAGCCTTATATTGACCCTGGATGTATTTAAATAAGGTAATCATATCCCCTCGTAGACGCCTTTTTTCTAGCGAAAATACGTTTAATTTGGTTAGTCTTTCTTCATAACTTAGCCCCTCCATTCCCCTTCGTTTTGTAGCCCTTCTCTGTACTTTTTCCAGCTCTAAAATGTCCTTTTTATGAAGTGGTGCCCAAAATTGTACTCCTTATTCCAAATGAGGGCGTACTAAGGATTTGTATAGTGGCAGAATTAGATTTGCTTCCCTTGCTTCTATACCCTTCTTAATACATGCTAATATTTTCCTTGCCTTCAAGCTGCTGCTTGGCATTGAGCACTGCTACCTAGGTGGTTGTCCACTAGTACTCCCAAATCCCTTTCAATATCTGATACCCCTAGATTTAGATTAATGGTTTGGCTATTACAGAACCCAGCTCCCTCAGTATTCCATCAGGACTGGGGGCTTTATTAACATTTATTTTTTCTAACCTCTTTTGGATTTCTTCCTGTGTTAACCAATTATTTGGCAAAGGTAGTGTAGCCCCATTATGTTGCTGTGTCCCAACCACTGGTACCTCCATTGTGTACACCGACAAAAAGAACCTATTTAGCTCATCTGCATTTTTCTGGTCACTAATTATCAGATGGCCTGTGTCACATTTTAATGTTTCTATAGCTTCCTTCCTCGCCTTCTTCCCATTTATATATTTAAAAAATATTTTAGGGTTAGTCTTACTTGCCTTTGCGACTGACTTCTCATTTTCTATTTTAGCCAGTCTAATATCCCTTTTGCAAGCCTTATTGATTTCCTTATAGTCACATAAAGCTGCCTCGGTTTCCTCCTTCTTGTATATTTTAAATGCATGTTTCTTTTTCCTCATCATGATCTTTAAGTCATTGTTAAGCCACATGGGATATGATTTACTCCTATTCATTTTATTTCCACATGGTACATGCTGATGAGTATGTTTATTTAGTAAGGATTTGAATGTTGTCCATTTATTTTCAGTATTCTTCCCGGTAAGTTCTTTGTCCCAGTCTATATGTTGTATTGCTGCCCTTAGCCCATTAAAGTTAGCCCTTTTAAAATTTAGAGTTTTTGTTGGCCCCTTACAACTTTGTTTTTTGTATTCAATCTCAAATGAGACTGTGTTGTGATCACTGTTCCCCAAGGGTTCCCCTATTTTAACATTTGATATTATATCAATATTACTTCTGATGACTAAATCCAAGATGGCCCCATTTCTAGTAGGTTCCTGTATTACCTGGGCCAGATAATGATCCCCGAGTGTACTCAAGAACCTGCTCCCCTTAGCTGAGCTGCTTGTCTTATTTATCCAGTTTATTTCAGGGTAATTAAAGTATCCCATTATTATAACATGCCCGTGCTTAGTTGCATTTCCAATCGGTAACAATAATTGTATTTCCTCACTTTCAGCTATATTTGGGGGTTTATAGCATACTCCCACCAATATGCGTTTAGAATTAGCTCCTCCACTATTTAGCTCAACCCACAAAGATTCAATGATGCCGTTAGTGCCAGCATCAATATCTTCTCTGACTATAGGCTTACATTCAGGCTTAACATACAGACAGATCCCTCCTCCTCTTTTACCATTTCCCCTAACTTTCCTAAATAGGTTATAACCATCCAGATTAACAGTTCAGTCATGAGATTCATCCCACCATGTTTCAGTAATGCCTATTAAGCCCCATTTTTCTTGTACTGCTAATAATTCTAGCTCGTCCATTTTCCCAGGCAAACTTCTTGCATTAGCAAGCATACACTTTATGTTGCTATGGCTCTGCCATTGTGAAGTGCTTGCCACTGTATTTGAGGCCCCTATTAATACCTCCCTACTGTCTATTGTATCCCTCCCCCTTTTCCTCCCCCATGGGTAACTAATTCATCCCTTTCCCTCTCTCTACCCTATTTACCCCAATACTTCTACATAGTCCCTCCCCCCCACCTACAAGTTTAAAAACTCCCCCAACTGTTCTACCATCCTATCCCCTAGCACAAAAGCTCCCTCATCATTAAGGTGCAATCCATTCCTGCTATGGAGATTGTACCCAAGTGATAAGTCAGCCCAGTGCTCTAAAAACCCCAAACCCTCTGCACTGCACCACTTTTTTAGCCACGCATTGCTTTAAGCTTATTCCCTAGTTCTATAAAATAATTCTTTAGGACGCTCCATCTTCCACTAACTTTGTCATTGGTACCAATGGGTACCAAGACCGCCAGTTCATTGCTAGCCCCTCAATCCACAACATGTCGAACCCGAGCACCAGGGAGACAACAAACTGTTTGATTGCTGGGATCTGGGTGACAAATCATCCTGTCTACCTTCCTAATAATAGAGTCCCCTACAACCAAAACATGTCTGTTGCTCTGCCTATTCTGCCCTCCCTCTCCTCCAGTAGAACTGTTCTCCCGGCTGTTAGAGGGAACAGCTCTATCTGGCATTGCCATTCCTGAATGGACATCCCCAACAGTTTCACTCAATCTGGCAAATCTGTTGGTGTTTGCCAACTCAGAACTGGCCTGCCTCCTCCTGTTCCCCCTGATTCCCCTTCTAACTGTAACCCAGCTACCTCTCTGGCCATCCTCACTAGCCCCAGCTCCTACCTCTATACTAGGCCCAGCTAAACTGTGCTCCGTGAGCACGAACTCCCTTTCCAGTGGAGCAGTATCACTAAGTGCTGCAATTCTCCTCTCCAGTTCTTCAATTTGAGCTTCCAGAGAGGCAACATGTTCACACCTGTCACAGAGGTATGGACCCTGGATCATCTGTTCCAGTAGTGCATACATTTGGCAGGATGTACACTGAGTGAGGTTGCCAAGTATTTTATTTTGGCGATGTGCAAGCTTGAGAATGTTGTGCTTTTTAATTCTAATGTCACCCATTATGTTCCCCATCATTCAAAGTGCTCCGATTTGTAAGTAAGCCCTTTGCAAGACCTCCTTGGTCCCAGTAACCCGTGGTTTGATTTTTGCCATTTGCGGGTTTGACGAAGGGCAAATCGGAGCAATCGAATAGCGATTTGTGATTTTAGCGTCCAACTCTTGCAGCCTTGAAAGATCAAAGGCTTGGAGGGAAGTAACTTGTGATTTTTAAGAATCGCAATGGATCACAGCTCGCTTCAAGTACCACTATTAGAGCCCACAAATCTAAGGCAATTGAATAGCAAAGTAACTTGCTACCTCCACTTGCAAGCCCGGATCTCAAAATTGCAGCAATTGAATGAGGCTCTAGGTGTCTAGGGGACCATAATGGCTACTTAGATCTTCCTCACTTTTCGCTGAATGACATTTCCTGGCTCCTCCACATCTGACTCCTGAAGTATTCCCAAACCCCCTCAGCATTTTACCTCCCAAGTCCATAAGCCTTTGCATATCATAAACATGGCAACTACCATATCTAACATATCATCTATAACTACATACCTTTAATGGCACAATTATTATGAACCAACATATGCCGACAGGGAAACCCTAACCCACACATCCAAGGGGTACCACCCTGCGTACAGGGAAATAACAGTCCCGATATCCATGCATTTCATGCAATGTTTGCCCTGGAAGGGGCTCCTTGTGCCACGCACCCCATGCCCTCCCAGGGCACAGGCTGATTGAATCACTCCCTAGAGACCCCAGTGGCTCCTGGAAATGACAAGTTTGTTATATGATTGCCCATAAATTACATTTTACATGTGTGACGTTCTTTTACAAAAGAAATCACCATACCTAAAATAAATATATTTTAATAACATTTCAGTATATAATAATGTATTTTCTTGGTGCAGAAAAATATATTATTCTGCTACTAATATATTTAAAGGCATTTGTTTAACTTATATGGATTACCTTGCACTCTGTGACTTCTCACATTGACTGTGTACTCTCCTAATAATGCAGCTAAAAATGGATCCCTCTAATGTCTGGTTCTAAAACTTGGCTGGTATATTTCACAGTTTTAATACAATAAGATGTATCAAGCCAATAAAGCAATTTACAGCTTCGTCTCAAGGTCACAAAGAAAGTTAAACTTTGAAAATAGGAAGTTACAGAAATTGGAAAAGAAAACTTAGGAAAGAAAAAAAACAATAACACAAAGAACATAGAGGTTTTGTAATGAGTTGTTTTTTATTCTAGTTTTTTTAGCAATAAATTCAAGACCGCAGTTTGACAAATATACAAATATATATATATATATTTTTTATATAAATATAAGAAAATGGTAGGACTGCAGAGCTTTTGTTTAGCGATTTTGTGTGTGTTATGTTATGTGTATGTTGTATGTATATATACATATATATATATATATATATATATATATATATATATATATATATGTATGTGTGTGTGTGTTTTGTATATATATATATATATATATATATATATATATATATATATATATATATATATATATATAGCAATCGTTTCATATACGGTGGGCTAAGAGTGATAGAAGCCCTTGTACAAACATAGAAACAATGAATAATACATTACTGTTCCATTTGAATGTCTAAAAATAACATATATATATATATATATATATATATATATATATATATATATATATATAAAATGTACTGCGGGCTAAGAACTATTTCCACCTCCGGTGTGGCGCAACTCGAACGGCGCCGAGTCGACAGCGATGCCATCGCTATTTTTGGCGAGGGCACTAGGCCCCCCAGGGCCTTGGGCGCGCCTCTCATAGCTCAAGGTCTCTTCTGTCGGTGCGCCTTATAAGCCAGATCAGAGGTGGAAATAGTTCTCTGCCTGCAGTACATTTTTTGCCCCACCAGGCGGTGTTGTGGCTCAGCGCTCAACCCCAATGTTCTGGCGGGATGCGGCCCCCGAAATAGAAAAGGACCAAATCTATATATACATACTGTGTATATTGCTGTTGTTTGTGTTGTGTTGTTCAATCATGTCCAACAACACAATGCTATCCAGTTTTCATGGAAGAGATACTGGAGTGGGTTGCCAGTTACTTCTCGGCCACAGCATACAGATACTGGTGTGTGTTAGTATTATTCTGTAAGATCCGGTCCACATATTAGGTGCAGCTCATTAAGACACAACATACCTGTGACTGTGTATACAAGAAGCTGATTAACTGCTATAAAGTACGTTTTTACACTTTTATTTTGAATTTTACCAGCTACCCGGTTGTACAGGATAAACTGCCTTAAATGGTCACTGTAGTCCCATATTTAAAGTGTTCTATTGTAAACAACTATTTGTTTGCTTTATTTTTGCATTGATCATTAATACGATTCTTATTTGATTATGTATAATAGCAATATTCAATTAATTTTCAAAGTTTAGAGTTGTAGCCTCCAGTTCAACTGATTGCCTCAGTTCAGCTGTTTGCCTCCACCTTAATAAGGTCATCAAGGGGGGAGAGGATGAGAGGAGAGACTGGTCTAAAGTACTTTCAGAACAATGGGGGAATGTTCTAAGTATTTATAGGTATTAAGATGATTATGATCTTACATTTGTATCATGCCAACACTGTATTTCAACAGTTTCAACTATTTCAAGTATGTACCAAAATAATACAATTTGCAGCTGTATAAACCTATAATAAAACATTTATTGGGAAAATATAATTTTTTGAAGACTGTTGGATATATTAATATGTTTTTTTGTTTTTATTATATCACTTCCTTAGAGCTGAAGCATGAGGGTGTGTGCCTTTAGATATCGGTGAAGACAGTGGTGGACTGTAGTTTTGGAGAACTTTACATATTTCTCAGGTACTGAAAACATCATCAGATGCAAGGTAATTCACAAGCCTAAATTATTTTTAACTAAATCTCAAATGGCTTTACTTGTGTCATAGATAATTCTATCTTGGATAGCTAGTCTGCCTGTAGTTTGAGGGGAGGGTTATCCTACTGAGGATATCGCTTCTTTTTAGTTCTATTGTGAAATGGCTATGCCAAGTGGTACTCCTCCGACCTCAGCATGTAGATCAATGGACACTACCATATAAAATAATTTTCATATAAAAGTACTATAGTATTTTTCATTCTAAAACCCGTTGTCTATTTTAAAGTGTAGTTCTTCATGACCTCATTGCCCAATGAAGAAAAAAGATGCTTGAAAATAGTCTCACTAAGAACATAATTAAGCAGGAAAAAGTAATAACGATGGTTTTTACCATTAGGGAATAAACATATCTGTCTTCTGGGTCCTGGAGGCATCCATGACACTTGGTGGATGTTGAGTATGAGAGAGGGGTGTTCATTTCTGGAGGGCAGTGCTAGCATTTGGTGATGAATTCTAGGCCAGAGAGGGGAAGGGATGTGGCATTAATATCACTCTGATCCAGATATCCAACAAAAACCTCCACCACCCCTCCCTCTACTGGGCTATTAAAACACACCCTCATTATCCAGCTCTCTTTAAGTGGTTTAATAATGTTTATATATCTCCAAATTAATGATTTTCTCTAAAAATGTGCGTATTTCCATGGCTTAATCCGCTAATGTTTGTAGTTTGTTACACACTTCACAAACAAGTGCCAGTTTTCTTGAACTACAGTGATCCGTTAAGGAAGGAGCAGAGAAGGAGGGATTGGAGTGAGGGTAAACTCTCCCGTGCTCTTCCTTTAAGATTCTTAGATCTCTTACGGCTACTTATATTTCTTGTATACAAAAAGTAGCTAATAATTTAATATTAATAGGGGTTAATACTTCCTGATTTATTTCAAATCAAATATTCTTTTATTACACAGCGAGAGTATTAAATATATGCATAACAAAGAAATGCATTAAACATGGTCATAATGTTAGAATTCTAAAGTGTTGCAAAATTACAGTGGTAGAAAAATAATTCAATCCGACTGAGAAAATACAGCAAATCATGAATAATAAACCCATAGTATAATCTTAGGTCAACAGAATTTGCATTATAGCCGTATTTGTGATGCAACGAAAGAGATAATGGGGTGATATGAGAGACATCTTCAAAAATGTTTTAGGATTTAAAGGACTAGTTCAGGAAAACAGCCATTTTTTTGTATGTATCAAGCTTACTTAAATTTATGTAAGCCATGGACAGGGTTCCCTGGTGGTCCAATGGTTAGGATTCAGTGCTTTCACCGCTGTGATCTGGGATAAATTCCAGTCAGGGAGCCAAGAGGTCACACCACATAGAAGCGAAACAGGGTTGGCCTGGTCAGTACTTGGATGGGAGATCACCTAGGAATACCAGAAGCTGCATGCTGTGGCCCACTGGAGTAGGAACTGGCAACCCACTCCAGTATCTCTGCCATGAATACCAAGTCAATCAGCATGGTGTGTTGCGGTCCATGAGGTCATGGAGAATCAGACACCAGTGAACGACGCTCACACACACATGCCATGGTCCTTAAAGGTTCATGTAAGTAAGCTGGGTTATTAATGCATCTGTATTTTTTTCATGCAAATAATTATTTTCAGACACTATAAATTCTCCTCTCTTACATGGTTAAGCCTGAAGTTTGCTGCATTTCTTGCTTTTGCAAACAGTTTTCTCTCAATGTTGACACCTCCTGAAATTCCCTTGGAAAATTAGCATAACTTATACAATGTTTCTTTTTTTCCTGGGGATTGTGCAGACATGCTAAGTTAGTACCTGAAGTCTGCCCTACTGTGGGAGGTCACATGATTTCAGACACTTTGCTTTCCTTTAGCCAATCAGCATGCGCATGTGCTGCATATTGGATATCTCATTAAAAATACAATATGCAAATCTCAGTTTCTGGGGGTGTCTACATCACCACCAGCAAATTTTTTCTTTTCTGCAAAAAATGTTTGCATTTTTCCATGCAAACATTATTTGCTAGGTGGGTTATGATGCATTCTACAGGATGCATTCATAACATACTTTACTTTCATATACCTTTAAACATTGTTATTGAGAAAATCAGAATTTTTGGAACCTCTAAATACAGCTGTTATGAACAGAAGGGCCCACTGGACTATTTGGGGTTTATCTGTTATTATATGTGTGGTTAGAAGGTACTAACAATTTGCTTAACATTTATATCATAGATGTAATAAGTGCATGTGGTGCTGTAATTGACTAACATTGCAAAACTGTATCTGTGTTAGAAATAGGATAGTGGAATTTATATGGCCCTGCGATCGGCCACGTGTGAAGGCTCTGGCTTTATTCATGAAAGGGGTAACTAGTTTTATGGCTCTGTAAGAGGAGAAACAAAAGGTGTAATTAGAAGAAAGTTAGATGCCTCTCTACATCAGGAAATCATGTGGGTGAGGGGGAATAGCAAGCTATTTGCCTAGGAGGATGGGCTCGAACTGGGGGCAGTCTTTGGTGTTTTGTGTCATCTTTCTGTTTTTTTTTATATATCTTTGTAACAATAAAGAAGTGGCCAGTCTGACTTTGGACACACTAAACACAGGTGGTGTCAGAGTCTGCTTGTACTAATCCAAGGTACATGGGTGTGATTCTTAGATCCTAAGAATAGGGGTCTGAGGTGCATGTCTCTGCAGTAATGATGCTGTCATCTGAAGTGTCTGCTGGTGTTGAGATCTGAACAAAAGGTTGCGACGTGGAGAGAGAGAGAGATTTGGGGTGAGCGTGGTCCCCTAAATTGGTCGGTCGTGACATTTGGCTGGCAGCGGTGGGGATCTCTGTATAAAACACAGAGGGATGGCAGCTTATGAAGAGATGTCTGCAGCAGAGGAGGAGGAAGTGTCCAGACGTTATCAAAGATGGATGGAGGTAATGCCTGCAGGTTTTACTAAGGATCAGCAGAGGGAACTCCGGATACAAATCACACAGGAGGTACAGGGGAACAGGAGAAGGGTAAGCAATGGCCCTGTCTCAGCTCCTGTGGAGGGGAAATGCTTATCCCCAGTAGAGAAAGAGAGCCAGGTGACAGAGGCAAAGGACTGCAGAGGAATGGCCCTTCTAAAGCAATGGATGGCGTTCCTGGGATTGTGGCAGGACCATGAGCTGTCATGCTTGCTGAAGAAACTGGTATGGAAAGAGATTGCCTTAGAGAAACAGTATCATGCCAGGATAGGGCCTGTTGGTGCCCTTGAAGAGGATCTCTATGTTCAATTGGAGCTAATAGATGTGCTCTGGGAGATCGTCTTTGGTGATCCTGAATGTGGCATGGGGACTGTAAGGAGGAAAAATAACTTATTTCTTAAACGCTGTCATGGTCTGGGATTAGAACCATGGTCCCCGGAGGCTAATTTGCTGGAACCCCTGATTCAGCAAGAGCTGCAGCTGGAGGCTGAGTATGTTGAATTGCTGGATGAGGCATCCATGGAGGGGTTTTGGCCATCCAGTTGGGAGGAACCCTGTCAGGCGGACAGGGAGGAAAATGATTGGTTACCAGAGGTCTGGGGAGAGGATATTGTGGACTCTGACCAGGACAATACCAATGTGGAGATACAAATGGACAAGGCCCAGTTAATTTTTGCTACAACTGGGACAGATGAGGAGGGTACCATACATTATGGGTACATCTCAAAACCGGTGGAGTCTGAGTCTCAGACAGGAATAGCAGGCCAGATGGAGGGCCTGGGAGAGTTCTGGAAAGACCCAGAGATGGATTGTGAACCTAACATGGGGTTCCCGTGGATAACTACAGTCCAGGAACCAGCCATGGGTACAGGGGCGAACACCGAGAACAACCTTGGGACTGTGTCAGACCAAGGGGGCCAGCCAGACCCAAATGGCTGGGGCACAATTGCTAATAACAAGGCAATTGAGAAGACAGAGAATGTTTGTAAAACTGATGGCCCAAGGGGATGTCTGGATGAGAGCTGTGAGGTCCTGCCAGGGAACACAGTGACCAAAGATCCCAAGGGAGGCGAGATGGAATACAACGCACCAACTGTGGTCCAAGGAGATGGAAAAATGGAGTCCCATGCCCAGACCATTGCTGCAGGTGAGAGGGGTTACCATGCCCAGACTGCGGTGCAGGTGAAAGTGGAGCCTCCGTTCCAGACCACCATCATGGATGCTGGGTTCAGTATCAGACTGGTATGTTCCTCCCTGGAGGTGTTAGTTTATGGGACTCCCAAGGAAAATGTTTCCCCTCAGACATTGGGAAGAGGAGGGCACTGGCCCTGGTTTTTGGGAGGGGGGCGAGCCATGTCACCTTGGGAACTGTCACCTGGACTTTGTACCACCCTGGGACCCTTTGGACTGGGTGAACGAATAGGCCCAAGGACTGTTTTAGATGCAGCTGCCCAATTAAATTGTTTTCCCCCAATGGATGGGGAGGAAGGGGGCATGTGCCATGGCCCAAGGAAGGCGGTTGGCAATTGAGCCATGGAGGCTATGCCCAAAATTGTGTGCCCATTGGAATTGGAAGAAATGTGGACTGTGAGGCTATTACAATCACCATCACTTGCACAAGTGAGATCAGTGTGGCTAGAAATTTGTCCGTCAGGACGAATTCCTAGGCCACACTAGGATGGGGGAAACTAGCTGTTATGAACAGAAGGGCCCACTGGACTATTTGGGGTTTATCTGTTATTATATGTGTGGTTAGAAGGTACTAACAATTTGCTTAACATTTATATCATGGATGTAATAAGTGCATGTGGTGCTGTAATTGACTAACATTGCCAAACTGTATCTGTGTTAGAAATAGGATTAGAAGGTACTAACAATTTGCTTAACATTTATATCATGGATGTAATAAGTGCATGTGGTGCTGTAATTGACTAACATTGCAAAACTGTATCTGTGTTAGAAATAGGATAGTGTAATTTATATAGCCCTGCGATCGGCCACGTGTGAAGGCTCTGGCTTTATTCATGAAAGGGGTAACTAGTTTTATGGCTCTGTAAGAGGAGAAACAAAAGGTGTAATTAGAAGAAAGTTAGATGCCTCTCTACATCAGGAAATCATGTGGGTGAGGGGGAATAGCAAGCTATTTGCCTAGGAGGATGGGCTCGAACTGGGGGCAGTCTTTGGTGTTTTGTGTCATCTTTCTGTTTTTTTTTATATATCTTTGTAACAATAAAGAAGTGGCCAGTCTGACTTTGGACACACTAAACACAGGTGGTGTCAGAGTCTGCTTGTACTAATCCAAGGTACATGGGTGTGATTCTTAGATCCTAAGAATAGGGGTCTGAGGTGCATGTCTCTGCAGTAATGATGCTGTCATCTGAAGTGTCTGCTGGTGTTGAGATCTGAACAAAAGGTTGCGACCGTGGAGAGAGAGAGAGATTTGGGGTGAGCGTGGTCCCCTAAATTGGTCGGTCGTGACACAGGAATACATTTTATATTTGTTACATCGCATCATAAGAGCTGGTTGATGGTGCTGGTGTTTGTAGTTATCAGTGGAGGGAGGGCTGGGGGAGGAGGAAACAGAGTGAAGTTCAGAGGTTTTGTTTGATAAAAGGACAATATTAAAATTGGCACCGCGCTCCTTACTTCTTATGCACACACAGCCTCTACCAAGAGATCATGGATCCCTTCAGGGTCCTGCAGAGGCATCACAATTTATGTATTTCTACTTAAAAACTATCTTTGCTCTCTAATGATGCTCTTAGTCAGTGTTTTCAGATTATTTTGTATACATTATGCATTGGTCCCAGGTCTCTATGCCTGGTAATATGTCTACAATGTACAATAGAACAGACCCTACAAAGTGTATACATGTACTGTACTGTGTGCATGTTCTTTGTTAGTCTATCAATCAGGTTTCCCATGTCATGATACATGATTTAACACCAGAAGTCAAGGTGACACTGTTACTTCGTACAATAGCAGTTGAGTTATCGTTTGATTGGCATTTCAGATTTCATTGCATGAGTAAACAATCCATCTTTCAGTTGGCCTTTTGCGTGTCACTTTAACCCTGTGAATTTTAAAGGAATATTCTATTTATAACTGTCATATTCACAGCATTGGTTCCATTGCAGCTGTGGACCACTGACATATTGCTTTAAAACATATGTGAAACTACATAGGATCACTGCAGAATAGAGCTCGATTCACTAAAGGGCAAAGGTGTGGAGAGCAGGTAGCAAGATGCATGCAAGCCAAGCTTCTCTTGCTGCCTTGCTGACAGAAGTATGTTTTTACTCAATCACATTACAGGCATATCTGAGTTCCCTGGATTAGGAGTGCATCTGATAGAGGAGAATCAGTAGTGTTTGCAAACATTTTTTACCTTGAAGTTAGCAAAATATATTTTTCTGACAGTTGAAAATTTGCGTAAACACCCCCTTCAAACCCAGGCTAAATTTGCATAAAATTCATAATTCGTTTTGGCCAATCAGGAGGAATCAAAGGCTGAAACATTTGTATCAAACTCTGGGGTTCCTGTTTGTGCTGTAAAGAAGCTTGGGATATGTAGTGTGACACCGTTAGAAGGTGCCATGGATTTCCATATAAGAGTCTCTCTGTGCAGCACATTCACACTTGATTACCACAACTGCAAATTGTTCATTCCCTCCATCAAATATTTCGCAGCTGGGGGCGGGTCACATCCCATCAGTCACTTTGGGGCTGTCATCACTGTTCTAATATTGGCTGAGGAAGACACATTTGGTCCCCAAATGCTCCATGCTGATTGCGGAGGAGGGACCAGGTGCTGTGTAGCCCCCCCTGGGGGCATCAACATAATGATTACAGGTATTTTTAGATATTAATAAAAAATTTAATGTTTTATGAAATATATATAATTTATGTTTTATATAAAATGGAAATAATATATGAATTTGTTGCGAGGGGGAGTAGCTTATGTATTTGACTATAGCGACAGAGATCTCAGCCAGTTTAGAGGACCAGATTGTCATGTGAAGTGAGGGCCAAGAGCATCTGTGAATATAATGACATATGAGAGTGATTTGGTTTTTAATGAATGAAATGACACATGGGAGTGACTTGGTTTATGAATGAACGTAATGACATAATGAATAAAGCTTGTCCTTGGACATGGGCAAGGATGCGGCTTAGTAGATATGGGCCAAAAATCTTCAAACATAGGCTTGGTGAAAGCCGCCAACAATAAATCCCTTAGGAGCACCCTCCAAGCACAGATGCAAAAGCAACCTGAGGTGTGCAAGGAAAAGGCAGGTGGCTTACGAAAGGTGGGAGGTAACAACCTGGACATATATAAATAAATAAATAAATAAATAAAATCATACCAATCCTCCCTAAAAGTAACCCCCTGCTCTCTAAACTACAGGCCCTTATTGATAGGAATTCATCAAACTTCTATATCGCAGCCCCTATTCCAGTGTTGCTTTTTTATAATCTGTTAACTTCTCCCATGTTGCATATTGCCTTTACACTCTAGTCCTACTCCATATTTTTTCAACTGAAAGAACCACATTACAATGAAAAATATATCTGTATTTCAAAACTTTGAATCCGTGGAAGTATCCCTACAGAAACAGAACATTTCCCATCAGTGAACCATGTCGTGACTCTCATGTGGATCTTCATATTGCATCTTCTAATTCATATTTCATATTTGTAGCCTCTTAATTGTCTAAATATTCATATACTGCTGGCTCCTACATTAGTGTACACCACACAACCACTTAGACTAATCTGATGCTTCTAGCTGTGTTGTGAGCATTACAAGATGCAATATGAAGATTCACAACTTGCTGCCTGGCCATCTCACACAGTGATACAGTCAACATGGCAGTTCTGTAAAGGTATATCTAGGTTTCCTTGTTTTTTTAAAATCTTTTCTAATCTAACACACACTGCTTATATCAGAAACACATATGACATTGCTTCATTCTAAGCACACACAGACTTTAAATTTTATTGAAAGATAAAACTTGTTTTCCACACCCCCAGAGCTGCTTACATAGGCACGGTGTACCTACCAATAAAAAACAATGAATTTGGTTATGGGTATGGAAGCTCAATGTAGATCGACTCAGGAATGTCTGACTCTTTACTTCCTGTTCTTGGGTGAATACAGGACTACACATCCCATGATTCTCTGGTGCACAAACAGGCTTTACAGATTGTTACAATTTATTAGCTGCCTGTGATTGGCCAAAATTAATTGTATGCTAATTTTAGCAGGGATTTCTGAAAATCTACTGCTTGCAAACTAAAGAGACTTAGCAAACATCAGGATGTGTTAGTCAATGCTTGTTTTGGTATGGTTTCATGCAAACAAAATGTTTACGTACATTACTGATTCTCCTCTATCAGATGCATTCATAATCCAGGAAACTTGCATATGCCTTTAAGGACAAGCAGGAGGCCTATTCCCGTTTGGTAGCGCATCCGCTGGATGGCGCTGCTGATATTCTGTTGCCATATCATAGAGTCAAGGCTTGGTTGAACTGTTAGGGTAGAGAGTTGGGGTGAGGGTTAGTTCAAGGGTTAGGCTAACATTATAAGCTTAGAACTTCTCTCACATATCCGCAGCGCTGCAAAATTTTAGCAGCGCCATCTAGCGGTTGAAGGCCGCATTGCAGTGGCAGACCTGTCCAAACACCATAAAAGGATAGATCCCAAGCAAGGAAAAATAAAAATAGTAATGATTTATAATATTATATACCTGGTCTAATAAGGCTTTGAGTTTTCTAGATGCAAATTATACCTTTAAAGGGCCATGACTCGTTTTACCACTATGAGATCTGTTTGAATATTTGTAACTTTCTTTTAAATTGTGTTTTTCCTTTCTGCTCAGTTTATTTGCTCGAAGACTGCATCTAGACTGCAGTTACCATTTGGTAAAATCAAGCAACTTTCTCAAGACAGGTATCAAGGAGAGATTACCCGGGGGAAATCAGCACCTGCCGAGCTCTGAGCAAGAAATTAGACACATTTGTCCAATTGCTAATCAGGTTGTAGCGAAAAGACAAAAAAAAGCAGTTCACCTTGAGTGTGTATGGGGCACATTTTGATTTGATGTGACAAATTGCTTCAAGACGTCGAGGCAACACCTGATTACCATATCAGTGGAGCTAATGACTTACATATATTTTAATTAAACGGACAGTGTAGGAGCATGGTAAAGGCATTTTAATTCATATTCCGCTTTCTTCATTTACATATGCAGAATTTCTTTTAATAAAGATGTTTGTTTTTTAAAAGATAAAATAAGAATAATTAAATAAATATTATTAACATTGAAAAGCATATTCCCAAAAAGTGTCTAAAAATATTTTAAATTATGTAAATATAAAAATGTAAAATTAAATATAAAATTAAAGGAATGCTGGGTCCTTTACTGTTATGGTTACGGGACCTCCGCTGCAGTTCATTTACCAGCCGGTAGATGGCGCTGCCGATATTGCAGTGCCATATCATAGAGTCAAGGCTTAGGTAAACGGTGAGGGTTAGGGTTTACAAAAAATTAGGTATTGTTCCTTTTTTCTGCCCGGCAGCAATAGCGGCCACCAGGTGAATCTAACCCTAACCCATAAAGCTAACTCTAACCCTTAAATCTAACTTTAACCACTAAATCTAACCCTAACCCCAAATTCTAATCCTAGTCCTTAATCCTAACCCTAACCCTAGAAAATTGAGGAAACTATTGTATGTGCTGCCTAGTGGCTACTGGCCGCTACTGTTGGTGGGCAGCAAACAGGTAAGCTCCCAAATTAGCCTTGTTACTTTTCCCCTTCCTAATTATGCTCTTAACCAGCGTTAACGTTTTCAAAAATATATTTGTCATTGTACGGTAGTATTAATACACTATTTTATATATTACATCAAACTATTATTCTTAAAAATATCTACCGTATTTATCGGCGTATAACACGCACTTTTTTTACCTGAAAATAGGGGGCAAATGATAGGTGCGTGTTATACGCCGATATTCCATCCCCCCTCCTCATCCTCAACCTCCCTCCTCATCCTCAACCTCCCTCCGCATTCTAACCCGGTATATGCTAATGACGTGGCGCGCTGGCTCACATGTGACGTCACCGGGTCAAGGAGCGGAGGCCGGAGCAGAAGCAGGTAAGTGAGGGGGAGGTATTTAGGGGGGTTTAGGTTGAGGAGGGGGGTTGAGGATAGGGGGGTTGAGGTTGAGGAGGGGGGTTGAGGATAGGGGGGTTGAGGTTGAGGAGGGGGTTGAGGAGGGAGGATGAGGATGGGGGGGTTGAGGAGGGAGGAAGGGGGTTGAGGATGGGGTTGAGGCTGAGGAGGGGGGTTGAGGCTGAGGAGGGGGGTTGAGGCTGAGGAGGGGGGTTGAGGCTGAGGAGGGGGGTTGAGGATAGGGGGGTTGAGGAAGGGGGTTGAGGGGTTTGGGGATGGGGGGTTGAGGAGGGAGGATGAGGAGGGAGGTTGAGGAGGGGGGTTGAGGTTGAGGAGGGGGGTTGAGGAGGGAGGTTGAGGAGGGGGGTTGAGGAAGGAGGATGAGGATGGGGGGTGGAGAAGGGGGTTGAGGATGGGGGGTTTGAGGAGGGGGTTGAGGACGGAGGATGAGGAGGGGGTTGAGGATGAGGAGGGAGGTTGAGGTTGAGGATTTTGCTTCAAAGTTCTTTATTTGAATTTTTCTTTTCCCCTGAAATTCCCTTCTTAAAATGACCTGCATGTTATACGCCGGTGCGTTTTATATGCCGATAAATACGGTATTTGATATTTTTATTTGATCGAAGGAGACTGTGTCTTTGATTTTTTTTTTTATTTCTCATGACAATAATGACATTTAATAAATAGGGTTTCATTTTATTTTTAAATACATTGCATTTAATTTTATTTTTATTTTAAGAAGTATTTAGGGCTGACTTTTTTCTTAAAAAAACTCTAAATAAATCTGGTGTAACATTTCCGATTTTAATTTGAGAGATGCGAGTGGGATATAGAAAGAATATTAATGGCGGGGGGCGGCTTTTACTTCTGCTTAACATGTATATTGCTTTTGACTTGGAATAAGATATGTTCACTGAAAGCACATTTTCAACATAAAATAGGATCTAGGTAGAGTTTCCTAAACGCATATGAAGTATGTATTACAATCTATTCTGCTGGAGAGAAGCACAAAGCCTTTCCCTAAAATAAAATGGATATTGAAAAAAGGAAATTATCATTTTGATTGTACCAAAAGAAAAAAAAAATCAATTTTCTTTTTCCTATGATACTATGTTGTGAATAATAAGGGTACAGACACTAAAAAACATGTTTGTTCTTTTACACGTTGTGACTCTTATGGGTTGTGTGAATAACAGAATAAGTTATTTTCCTGGATTTTGAAGACTTATATTGTCGGGGAAAATGTTTCCGGCTATCAACAGGAGGAGAGAAGCTGCATCATTTTGTATCTTTGTAACTTTTTCCATTTTATGCAAATTAAATCTATGCAGTTGAAAATACTGAGTGCTAAGAATAGCAAGCTAATTGTATTAAACATTTTTGGCATAATATAGAAAAATCATCATGCAGATGGGCTAAAATCTACTTTGCGTTTATGCTATTTCCTTAGAGGCCTAACACCTTGAAATCTGAGAATCGTATATCAAAGGGTGTTGTTTGTAGATGTCTTGATGTTCAAAACAATCTTTATTTAGAGCAAAGTTTTCATAATACGTAGGTACAAATTTAGTATTTCCGGTTGGTAGCTGCAGCTCTTGGTTTTTTTGATTTTTTTTTTCCAGATCAGATGCTGTTTTAACATGACATTAATGTTGGTATTATCAAGGAGATATGGTAGGCGAAATAACTGGTAATATCGCTACACGTTTTACCCACAGTAGGGCTTCTTCAGGAAATATTACAATGCTGGAACAATGTAGAACACAGAGAGTAAGTTTAAACAATCTGTTGTTTGAAAGGAAACAATAAATGCACCAAATATGATATAATCAAAGTATTATTGTAATGGTCAAGCTTTAATAACTTTTTTAATCTATAAAGACCAATGTGAAGAGCTGGAACTGATTTCTTGTTAAACAAATGATACTCCGTGTTTGCTCAGTGCTACATTGAGAAGAAGGAGCAAAGTATTTGAGAAAACCTAAGGATGTGAGAGCTGGACCATAAGGAAGGTTGAACAATGTATAATTGACGCCTATGAATTGTGGTGTTGGAGAAAACTACTTAGAATCAGGACAAACTGTTCACTGGAAGATTTGATCATAAGGCTGAAGCCGAAATATTTTGGCCATATCACGAGAAGACAGAATCCCTAGAGAAGATGCTGGGAAGGATTAAAGAAGGAGAGGGGAGATGGATAGATGCAGTCATTGAAGTAATGAACATACTGTAAACCTGATGGAGCTGAGAGGGGCAGTGACTGAGAGATCTACCTGGCTTGCTGTGGTCCATATGGTCTTGGAGAGTCAGGCACTACTGGATGACAAAAACAACCCGAGAAAAACAACTCCCAATTAAATTGTACACATCCTATAGAACCCCATAATCCTGTTTACAGATCCTACCGATTTAAGACTTTTCTGGGTTCAAATATTTGCCATCAACAGCTGTCTCAATATGAGGTTTCCTCCTACAAACGGGTAAATGTGTTTGCCGTATTTTAATATATAACCTATTATTTATATTCTTTCATGAGACCAACAGAAATTTACAGTATTTTCAGTGAAATCTAAGACAGAGCAATTTTACCAAATTACCCTGATTTCTTCCTGAGCTATACAGAGAATATGACAGAGGAATAATGCTCTATTAAATTGACCTATCTAGCTCTCCCCTTCTGGACCGCCACCTTGTTGATGGGGCTTGTGTACCTAAAACAAGCTGTGAGTTATACCATGTAGGGTCCCCCAAGATGGGCAGGTCATAGCAGTGAGGTCAGAGAAGGAACTGGCAACCCACTCTAGAATCTTTGCTAAGAAAACCTTATGGATAAGCACAACCAGAGAAATAAAAATTGTGCCTTGGGCTTGGTGTGTGGTTTGTAGGGTCATGGAGAGTCAGACACGACTAAATGACTAAACAACACAAAATGGCAATGTAGTTGTTTATTAAGGGAATTTTATTTTCAAAATGTAAAAATTGTTATAAAGAAAGTTAATGCACAACTGTTAATTTTGATTAAAACTATTACTGCCAGATAGACCAAAGGTAGGTTTCACTGGTATACATGTACCAAGTAGCATCTACACATTATGAGGGGTTCCCTGGTGGTCCAGTGTTTAGGATTTGGTGCATCCTGCGTTCAATTCCAGTCAGATAAACTAAGAGGTCACACCACCCTGAAGCCAAGCAGAGTTGGGCCTGGTCAGTACTTGGATGGGACCACCTAGCAATACCAGGAGCTGTATGCTTTGGCCCACTGGAGAAAGAACCTACAACCCACTTCAGTATCTCTGCCATGAAAACCAGGTGGATCAGAATGACCATGGACATATGTGCCTGGTGTGTTAAGGTTCATGATGTCACAGAGATTTAGAAAAACGACTGAACGACGAAAAACAAAACCCTGGTTCTCAACCTCCTCGGAACGCAGCATTTGCAATACTCTGCTTGTCTGGATGGGCAAAAATCCTTGGTACTCATCGTGTTTCCTAAAGCGCAAGATCTATAGGGTCACGGAGAGTCCGACACAAGAGAATGACTGAACATCTAGATTAACATTATTTATAGTAATCGGCCAACCTAGATCTATATTTGTCAGGGTAATAAAAATGAACAGACCTGTTACACATAGATATAGGAACCTAAAAAAATCTGTGGGGGGGGGGGGGGGGGGCGCAAGGTTTAAAGAGATAAAAAAACTGTGGCCCTAAGTGGTGCTATTCAACTCTATAGGTCAAAGCTTTCATGGTAAAGACATACCGATCCATAGCACTGGCACCTTTGTATGCTAATTTTAGCAGGCGTTTGCCAAGGTATTCACTCACTTCAGAAAATCAACTGCTTGCAAACTCAAGATTTAGCAAACTTTGGGGTATGTGTAATAATGTGTAATAATGTTGATTTTGGTATTCTTCATGCAGAATTTTTTTTTTCACACACTACTGATTCTCTTTTATCAGATGCTTCATAATCCAGGAAACTCAGATATGCCTTAAACATTAAAAATACACATGCAAATAGCAGCAAATCTTTAGCCAGAAAATATAATTTAAAAACTTCTTGGATCTATCCACTAGATGGCGCTGCCGATATTTTTGCGGCGCTGGTGATATGCTAGAGAAGTCCTAAGCTTAGAATGGTAGCCTCACCCTAACCCTAACAGTTTAGCTAAGCCTTGACTGTATGATATGGCGCTGCAATATCGGCAGCGTCATCTAGCGGATGCTCACCGCACTGCAGCGGCGGACTGGTGCCGTAATCATAACCGGATAGGACGGATTTCATTAATGGCCATTGCTGTACCCGTCCTCTTCCCCACTCTGTCATTTCTCTTTACACTACTGAAAGGAAGTAAACTAATTCAACTGTGACAACATTGATTACACTGACTTGATAAGGCTTAATTAATGTTATTGCAGTTGAAAGTCTACTTCCTTTCAGTAGTGCTCAGGACAATTATAAAATGAGGATGGGCACAACAGTGGGCATTAATGAGGCAAACTGTTTTTTTTTAATTATTTCTTTCCAAAGCTTTGCTGCTGTTTGCACGTGTATTTTTAATTTTAAAGTGGTGAAGGGGCTTGTGTACTTCAATGAAGCTGTGAGCTATACCAAGTAGGGTTAGCCAAAATAAGCAGGCTATAGCAGAGAGGTCAGACAAATCGAAGACCACTGGAGAAAGAACTGGCAATGCACTCCAGTATCTTTGCCATTAAAACCTTATGGATTGGCATAACCGGACACAAATGTGCCTGGCGTGCCGCAGTCCATAGGGTCACAGAGCATTGGACATGACTAAACCACAACAAAGAATAGGATTAACATGAATAGTGAGTACCCTATCCTCCCTGGTAAAATAAAAAAAGGCTCAACAAAAATATATTAGATAAAGTGGACATTTCCTGTTATCTGCCCACCATATGTTTCCTGTTTGCACACCACTTTCTTCAAATAATATAATGTATTATCCATAGGGAATACAATTGTTGTAATGGATAAAACATGCTCTATTTAATGCATGGCAGAAATTTCTCACTTTAATGCTGAAGGATATGGGAAGCCTGGGGCCACAGACCAACATGTGATATACGCAGAGAGAGATGAGCACAGGAGAGTCATTTACAAGGGCTCGTTAGGCAAATAGGATGTTTTATATGAATGTTTAACTTGATTCATTATATCTTCCTCAGGGCAATTGTCATATAAAAAGTACACTTGACTTATAAAAATGCCCCCAGAGAAGCAGTTTCTAACCTTCTAGGACTACCCCTACTCTTCTGTACGGTCTCATGTTGCTATATTTCACAGCTGTGACCTAAAGCCATGTCCAGAGGGATGGGCTTTACGTCACCAGCGTGATATTGCTGCATGCCGGCACGAACACAGCATGCCACTTTATGTTTAAGATGAACAGGTTGTTCTTATTAATGGTTGGGTAATTAATCACTGCAAGTAGTTGAGCTCACACAGTGATTTAATTATGGTATTAGTTATATTGGCATATATTGTGCACATTGTCTTATGCTAAAGTTGATAAATATTTAGTGTCTAATTGATTCAGTTAGTGCCACGCTAATGATTTTAGTTTAACACAGCATGTCACTGTTCGAATGCTATCCGCATGACACTGGTAGTATGAAGCCTCTCTCTCTGTGGACTTAGGTCATATCTATAAAACATGGAGCACTATAAAATATAGCAGTGTGTCTCAACATGGTGTGTACCTGAAAACTAATGAGCTTTTATATTACTCTTAATAAATGCACTGGCAGTGAAGACGCCAGATTCCCACTGGGCCAGTACAGACTTACTGCGTATTCAAAGACTTCTCCCACTAAGAAGTACATAACTGATAACTAAGGCCCCTTTGCTAATCCCTAAAAATGTATTACAAGTGCCCTAACTGCAGAGTAAACCCAACCTAGCTATGTTAATCCCCCATCCCTAAAACATTCCGAGAGAACTGCTACGGGTCACTGCTCCGAGTGAACTTCATGACACAGAAGAAAAGCAAGGCATACATCTCAATTGAGTTTTGCAACGGCTTTAAATTATGAGTTACTCTGTTACACCCTGACACCCAAACCCTATGCTAATAAGATTTTATGGATCCCTTGCAAATCAGGGCACTGCCGTAGCTGCTGGTTTTCAAAAACTTTTAAAGTGACCGTATAGCACAAAAGCACTACAAAATTATGACATTTCAACATTATTTGGCACATAATAATCTGATAAAAAAAACATATGTGTAATTAAAAATGTGTTGGTATTAAGCCTGTTTTACCTCTAATTGTTGTTGTTTATGCAAATGACCCTTAGGGTTTTTTCTCACCTTATGAGTGATAGGGTGAAACAGACCTGGACCCCTTGCTCATTGTGCCTTAGGGAGTAAGGCTGCACCTTAATGACAAGGCCGAAACGCGTCTGAGGTTTGCGGTTTCTCCCGTTCAGGGAAGAATTGCCTGGTATTTCGAGGCTGGGTCACCCTTTTGTGTGGGACCAGACTGATATATTACAGGATATTATACAAGTGAGCTAAAAGAGGTTGCTCTCTGAGTGGGTAACCAGACCTATAGGACAAACCTACTTCAGGTATTGTCCATTATGAGATTGAGCACCTCTAATGGGACACAACTGAACGACACAAACACACACAAGTACGGCTAGTTCATGACCTACTTAGTCCTACTTAGGCGATAGGGGAGAATACATAGTTAAATTCAGATCCGTGTTTGCCCTGAAAATAAAAAATAAAGCTTTGATACACTCTATGTGTTGTGTTGATCTATTTCTAAATGACATTAACATTCAAACGACATAAATTATTAATTATTCTCTGCGAAATCATTATACCTCACATCCCATTAAGAAGAACAACAATTCTGGAGAACTGCACCATAAAACAGCAAATAGTATAATTCTGCAAAGCCACGTTTAGTAATTAATCTAAAACATACATTCAACATTAAAATGGGTAATAGCCATATTTTTTTTTTTTAAATGCATATTTATATTTTCTATTACCTTTCCAAAATACTAACTTGCAATTAATTTTGATGCTGCAATTATGGTTAACATATGTCCTTTACAATTACTGTATAAATGAAAAATCCTGCGACAATACATTACCTGAAGCCAAGTCATATTTCTGTAACTTAATTACAAAATATAGTAGTTTTATTCATTGTGACAAAAAAATCTTTCAGGATATTGAACACAGTGTATTATTGTTTATGAAAATTACACTTTGTTTACTTGGATCTACTAAAATATTAATGTTCAATTTATTATTTCCTTCCTTTTTTGGGTATTCGGAGTTGTGTTTATTGTGGTGTTACAGTGGAACCGAACAATTTGCTATAATATCCGGAATTAGCAATGTGAATACAAAAATTGTCAAGGGAGATTTTAAAGGAGTCATCATTATTTATAATAATATTTATATTTTGTAATATTCAGAAACTAAATAAAATGATTAAGGACTACGATTATACCTAATGTTGTTGTTGTTGTTGTTGTTGTTTGTCTTCCAGACATGTCTGACTCTCCATGACCTCATGAACCACAACACACCAGGGACATCTTTATGGTAATGCTGATCCACTTGGTTTTCATGGCAGAGATAATGGAGCCGGTTGCCAGTTCCTTCTCCAGTGGGCCACAGCATACAGCTCCTGGTATTCCTAGATGGTCTCCCGTCCAAGTACTGACCAGGCCCACACCTGCTCAGCTTCAGCGTGGTGTGACCTCTTGGTCGCAGTGGTGAAAGCACTGAATAGTAACCACTGGACCACCAGTGAATCCTTAGGTTGTACCTATATTAGCAAACTTGTTTGAGCCCCAAAATTAAGCAGCTTGGAGACGGCTCCTGGCTAGGATGCAGCAATTAAAGGCATTTTTAAGGTCCCTTTATTAAGAATGCATCTGATAGAGGAGAATCCATAGTGTATAAAAGTTTGCAAGCAGTTGATTTTGAGAGTTAACCAGTGGAAATCCCCTCTAAAATTAGCATTACAATTCATTATATGTTTTAGCCAATCACAGGCAGCTATAAAATTGTTACAATCTGTGATCGTAGTTTGTGCAGTAAGGCATCATGGGATGTGTAGTCCCCTGCACGAAGAAGTAAGAAGGATCTTAGACATTGCTGCTGTGGATATCTGCACTGTGCTGTTTGGCTTTAGTATAGGGTTACAAAATGTACCCAAATGCAGTGTTTCTATTGGTAGGTACACTGTGCCTATATACTTAGCTCCGGGGGTGTGACATTTTTTTTTTTCCTGCTGCTTATATCAGACTAGACACAAGCTGGCAAATGTCATACAAACAATTAAAAAAGTAAACCTAACAGCATGTAGCTTGCCACGGAAAAGCACGGTCTAGAAATAAACTGGGCTCTGAGCGTTCTATTTAAACCATGATCTGATTGGAGTAAAATAAGGTAACAAGATATGAGGGAAGGAGCTAATCGTCATTGTTTGGCAGCAATTCTTGCAACTACTGATGCAATCACCCTGTTTGTCTGTAATACGGAATTTGTGTAGTGTCAGCCAGCTCCAATTAGCTAACAAATACTCCTGCTCGCTCCTTGCCCACCAATTAATACATTTAACACACCTTCATGAGGAAGTCATGTAATGGACAGAAGAGATTTCATAATTCATGAAAAAAACCTTCAAAGATTCTGATTTTCTTTAAAAATGATTTTGATATGAATGGATTTTTTTTGCATTGTTCACCAGGAACAAATTTATGTCCATGGTCATGCTGATCCACTTCTTATTCATGGCAGAGATACCTAAGTAAGTGTTAGATAAAAAAAAAAACCTGTGTGAGACAAAGCATAAAATCATAAGAGGATATACTTGATATCAAGGAGAGATTTACAGTAAGACAAGTTCACAAAAATGTCTTTTAAAGAATTTCTGATTTATTTTGTATTTAGAAGCTCTCTTATACACAGATGTGTAGTGTAGAGTTACCATGAATTACTTGCAACTGTGGTTTAAACATTTCTAAGATGTCCTTAGAAAGCAAGTATCTATTGTGTGTATTCGTTTCTTGTTTACTTCAACCAAGATAACCCCTGGTTGTCTTGACCCTGGACATTTCTACACAGCTAAGCAAGGAAAATTAACCCTATGTGAATAATTTTTCTATGGGTGAGTTGCCAGTTCTCTCAGTGGGTCACAGCATACAGCTCTTGATATTCTAAGGTGGTCTCTCATCCAAGTACTGACCATGCCCAACCCTGCATGGCTTCAGGGTGGTGTGACCTCTTGATTCCCTGACTGGAATCAAACCCAGGTCATAGCAGTGCAAGCTCCAAATCCTAATCTAACAGCACTTCTATGCAATAAACTAACAGCATTAGCAGCTGTGTAATCTTGAATTGTAGATAAAATGGGCAGACCAGATGGATCTTTTCTGGATTTATCTGCCCTTTAAGCCATGCATCGGGGATGGCATTATTTTGAAACAATTGCTTCAGTTGTATATACCTGTTTATTAAAATAAAAAAGCCATTGAGTTATATCATATTGAACATGTAGTTAATTTTATTTTGAGATAATACCAAGGACATATATATATTTGTGTGTGTGTGAGGTATCAGTGAGTGTCCAATAATCTAGATAAATAAATATATATCAGACTATTGCAGTATATAGTATTGTTCTGATAGGTGCATCTCTCAAAAGCTCGTCATTGTGATTGTCTAATGAAGAAGTTATCACTATATACTGCAATACCCACCCAGAGCCAGTCACTATTGAGAGGTTACTGTCTCTCATCCATGTGGGGCCGGTTCATAGCTTGTGTAGTAGATTTTGTGGGTAGGTAGTTCACCACAACAATCATTTAATTTTTTGAGGGCGACAGAAGCCTCCGCCATACAGTAGATAAATAGTACATTTGTGTTCACATTCAAATGCCTGGAACAAGTTAAAAAGTTCTATAATTTAACATAAATTTATAAATATATATTTTTGTCTATGTATATATATATATGTGTATATATGTGTGTGTGTATGTATATGTGTGTGTGTGTATTTATATATATATATATATATATATATATATATATATATATATATATATATATATATATAAACAGCAACATATCAAGTCCAAAAGTTTTGCTTTTTGACTTGATAAAGCGAGGATCTTCTCTTGAAAGCTCGTCGCTATATTATGAATACTTTTGTCCAATAAAAAAGGTATCACTATTTACTGCAATTCTCAGATTATTCAACTGGATTACTGGACACGTACGGCTACCTCAATCTTTCTATATAGATAAATCTCAAAAGCGAGATACTAAGGACAGGCCAAGCACGCCACCAGACGGAAGGTGGGGGAGTGCAAGGTCTCTAACATCCACCAGCTGCGTGATGTCACTATGGAGAAGTGGAAGAGGACTCCAGTGGCAACCTGTGAAGCTGATGGGTGTACCCACTTTTGTGAGATACACACACACACACACATACAGTATATGTATATATATATGTGTGTGTATGTATGTGTGTGTATATATATACTAGCGTATTGCCCGCCAAAAAATGACGGCAATGAGATGTGTATGTTTGGAAAGTTGTTTAGTTATTAATATACTTATGGAATTGTAAGGTAGCTAATGTTGTTTTGTATGTACTACTGAAATATAGAATACAAATTACTAAATGAATATACTTTACCTATTTTTATGCATTGTGTTGAAGAGCTGCAATCTGTTTTGATGTTGCTGCAGCATTAGTGGTGTGGAGGTGCTGTGTAAGCGTGATGAACGTGTGCAGTGTAATAGTGTGCGTGCGCGAGACCAAACAGTTAGCGTAGTTGTGTACTTCCGCATTGTCGTAAAATGGCGGGTAATGTGTGGTATGCGTCTTAGCGGATTATCCGTAAGTGTTTTTCGTGGTGAGAGTGCTGTAGCCTCGTTTTCATTTTGTTCGGCCGCCATTTTTTCTCTCGCTTAGCATATTTTTAGTGTCTAACTTTTTTTATTTTGAGGTAAATGAAGGTGTAACTTGCTTTTTTGAGGTCCTGGATGCTCCCTCTTGCTGTCGGTAAGGTTTTTATGTATGTGCTGTGTGTATTTATTGGGTTTTGGGTTTTTTTGATGTTCGCGAGTTGCGGCCGTATTTCTTTGCTCCGTATTAACGGCTTGCCTCGCTATGCGAGGCTCGCCTGCAATGAGCGCCTGTGGCGCTCATTGACAAAATGCTACGGTTTAATATTGCGCTCATCGCTAAGCCCGCTAAAGTACTACGGTTTAATGGCTCGCCTCGCTATGCGAGAATCACCGGGCGATGAGCGCCTGTGGCGCTCATCGCTAAGCCCGCTAAATTGTACGGACCACGCAAACCGCATGACGACGACTCGGACAATTATAATATGTGATATATATATATATATATATATATATATATATATATATATATATATATATATACATACACGCACGCAGTGGTACCTTGGTTCCTTATACTCTTCGCTTTGCAAAAACAAATTTACATTACTCCTTATGGGAGTTTGGCACTCAACCTGCTTCCCCGAACTGATTGAGGTTGAAAACCAAGGTACCACTGTATATGTATATGTGTGTGTGTGTGTGTATATATATATATATATATATATATATATATATATATATATATATATATATATTATAGAATTTATTTCTTAGAGCAAAACCCTGCTGTCCAGTGACTAATTTTCTCTTTTTTCTGATTTTATGAGTCACTTTTATCAAACAAATATTTAATTTTAATGTAATATGTGCTATTCATCCCACTCACTTTCTCTGTCATGCTTCGCCAGCAGCCTTTATGACCGTGTTTTGCACCAAAGCACTCTATCATCTGAATTAGACAGATTATAAACATAATTATTACCAAATTAGAAGCCTGTCACGAAGAGGGGGGAAAAAATATTGAAATAGAAACCTTTTTTGACCTCCCCAAACAGAACGGCCTAACGTAACCGGCCTCGCACATCAGGAGATCAATGGAGCTGACTGGGCTGTTCTATAAACGAAGCAAGCGCTGGGTGTCAAACAGTGATAATAGTCCAATTGATCAATGTGATAAGATGCAGTATTGGCTTTTAGTGACACAAGTATGAGAAATGAAACTGGGCTGAGAGGATGTGGATGGAGTTCAGTTCATTGAGATGGAGAACTGATAAATGAAGAAACTGACAGAGCCATGTAAGGATTACCAGCCCGCGCCACGCTGGTGATGTCATTAATGATTAAGGTTAGAGGAGGTTGTCACTGTACATTAATATACTGCCTGACAATAATGCAAACATATATCTGTACATTTATGCGCCGTGAGATCTGCTCCCTCTCTGTTTAACAAGGATCGTATCGACTTGTTTGTCAGGGAGGGAAGAAATCTGATTAATAGAGATTTTCATTTACACAGCATCCGAGCTGTTGTGGTAAGTAAGGCGCTGACTGGGTTTTGTACGTTGTCTTAAGGGAGCCCTGTAGCATAAAATAATATTTTGAGAACTGTGTGGGACAAATCATTAAACATTCGGTGTATATAGAAGGAAAAAAATACAGCCAGTAATGTGTTGCTTTTATAATGCTGCGGGATGTGCCATTTTGGTTTTTGGTTTTCAACTTCCTTCCCTTCTGGATTACTGCCTTGTCATGGTGAAGGGGCTTGAGTACCTTAATGAAGCTGCGAGAGATACTTTTTTAGGGTCACTCTCATAGCAGAGAGGTTAGACAAATATTGGTCCACTGGCGAAGGAACTGGCAACCCATGCCAGTATCTTTGCCAAGAAAACCTTATGGATAAACACAACCAGAAACAGACAGCTGTGCCTGTTGTGCTGAATATATATGGTTGGACACGACTTAAGGACTGAACAACAATCAATCAATCTAAAGTGGGAAAAGACATTGATTGCGCAGAAAGTTTTTTTGTTGTTGTTCTGGGAGGCATAGGGAAAAGGAGGTTGAGGCAGGCAGAGGGAGAGAGGGAGGCAGGCAGAGGGAAAGAGGGAGGCAGGTAGAGGGAGAGAGGGAGGCAGGCAGAGGGAGGGAGAGAGGGAGGCAGGCAGGCAGAGGGAGGGAGAGAGAGAGGGAGGCAGGCAGAGGGAGGGAGAGAGGGAGCCAGGCAGAGGGAGGGAGAGAGGGAGGCAGGCAGGCAGAGGGAGGGAGAGAGGGAGGGACAGAGGGAGGCAGGCAAAGGGAGGGAGAGAGGCAGGCAGAGGGAGGGAGAGAGGCAGGCAGGCAGAGGGAGGGAGAGAGAGAGGGAGGGAGGCAGAGGGAGGGAGAGAGGGAGGCAGGCAGAGGGAGGGAGGCAGGCAGAGGGAGGGAGAGAGGGAGGCAGGCAGGCAGAGGGAGGGAGAGCGGGAGGCAGGCAGGCAGAGGGAGGGAGGGAGGCAGAGGGAGAGAGGGAGGAAGGCAGAGGGAGAGAGGGAGGGAGGCAGGCAGAGGGAGAGAGGGAGGAAGGCAGAGAGAGAGGGAGGCAGTGAGAGAGGAAAAGGAGGGCGAGGAAGACAGACAGCGCACAGAGATCAGAGAGAGGGCACAGAGAGAGACACACTATGCAGATTGAGGCAGATGGTGCACAGCATAGACACTTTAAAATAACACTAGTCTTTAATTAAAACAAAAAACATTTTTCAATGTTACATTTACTTTAAAATATTAATTTCTAAATCTGCTTGTTTCATCCCCTTATGAGGTAATAAAGGGGTGGAAGCAACTCTGACTGGTCATACCCAAGCTTGTGTCCTTGCCATGGTAAAACAATTTAACATACAAAGTGTGCAGCAAATGAAGATCATCTGCTCCTGTTAAAGTGTTAATTTGTTATATACTTGACATGTAGGTGAAGTATCTACAAAAGTAAAGTGGTCTTTCAAGTATGAGGAGCTCTGCTTTGTGAAGCCTCAGGTAATTAGATGATTTCCGCTACCCTTTAAGAAAACAATAGGCAAGGGAGCAGAGCGAAGCAAGAACTGCTGGTGTAGTAAATAAAAAAAAATAAAAACACTTTATTTCATGTAAGGTAAAATGTTACAAAATAAATGCCAAAAGCTCAATTATATAAAAGGTCCAATGAGACACCACATAGAGAGGGTTTAAAATAGTTTCCTCTGGATAGGACTCACTCAGGGATATAAATCCTCAGGAATAATA